>NGKF01000016.1:363677-398398 GCA_002162555.1 Monilinia aucupariae | reverse complement strand
CCACACACCACACACCACACACCACACACCACACACCACACACCACACACCACACACCACGCACCACCCACTGCATCTACCCATCTTTGCGAACATCCCGAAGAATCTGCCAAATTAACCTTATTCGGGATTTGAAACCGAGGTTCCTAGTGGCCCGGGTCTTCCATCCTCGGGGCCCATTTACCATTTACCATTTACAGTTTACAGTCTGCAGCGACGGTTAGAGCACAAGTTGACATTCTAGTCTAATACTCGGGCAGTATTGAGGACTTCATCGTCCTTTCTTGATATATCTATCTCTCGGTCTTACGAGTCGATCCACTGGTGATCCCTTGTAATAAAATAAAATATATTGGATTTGATAGATAAATACTCGAGAAAGGGTCGCATCGAGCCACGGACCAATTAGAGCTTGCCTATTGCTGATGGGCATTAGGTAATCAGCGGTCGGAGCGCCAGAGGAAAGTTTGATACTTCCATCCCCAATCCTCGGCCAGATTTCGTACCAAGTGCAGTTGATTCGATGAGTACATAATCCTACCCTGCTGCTCCCTTCCTCCCTCCCTTCCCCTCTGATATATCCTCACCATATTTCCTTGCTCAGAGGAATTCTTTGGAGGTCCATCTATTCAATCTCTCGGGTCAATACCTTTTCCATTATTGAACAAGTAGAAACCATCATGGAAGCCGTTCTCAAAGGTCGGGCGATGTGCCCATTTCTCCAAAAGACTTCTCCTGCAACTCTTCGATCCCTCTCCACTTCTACTCGCCCTCATGCCTCTCCAGGTGGTGGAAGCATGTCAAACCTCCAGACCATTGCAGGACGTTGTCCAGTTATGGGCAAAGCTCTCGCTGTCCAGACCGCAAAGGCCGGAAAGGTGGGATTTGGTGGCGTTGCTGCTGTGAAGGCCATTCGAGCCTTTTCTGGTAAAGTTAGCACCGGGAAAGCAAAGCTTCATACCAGCAGATCTCATGAAGCGAGGGCTGTGGAGGATACAGTTTTTGGTCGCGAAAGTGGTATGTGTTTTTTCTTTTTGGAATTGATTTATCAGACCCTTTCCACTGTCAAGTCAGATTAGATTTTTAACGTCAGACGAATAGTATCATTTCAACATATCAAGCAAGCACGCCAACCAGCGCAAGCTACTCACCATGAACAATCCAAAGCCGCCAAGTTCGATTATGAAGGATTCTATAGTGCGGAGTTGGATAAGAAGCACAAAGATAAATCCTACCGCTACTTTAACAACATCAACCGCCTGGCGAAGGAATTTCCTCGGGCTCACATGGCCAACAAGAACGAGAAAGTGACAGTATGGTGTTCTAACGATTATCTTGGAATGGGCCGAAATCCTCAAGTTCTCAAGGCGATGCATGAAACCCTTGATGAGTACGGTGCCGGTGCTGGTGGAACCAGAAATATTTCGGGTCACAACAAACATGCAGTTGGCCTTGAGGCCGCACTTGCGAAACTTCATGCCAAGGATGCTGCACTTGTTTTTACTTCTTGCTATGTTGCAAACGATGCGACACTTGCGACCCTGGGTAGCAAGTTGCCCGATTGTGTGATTTTGTCCGATTCTTTGAACCATGCTTCTATGATTCAAGGCATTAGACACTCTGGCGCGAAGAAGATTGTCTTCAAGCACAACGATCTGGAAGATTTAGAGGCCAAGTTGGCATCTCTTCCACGTGAAACCCCTAAAATTATTGCGTTCGAATCCGTTTACAGCATGTGTGGCTCAATTGGACCCATCGAGGGAATTTGTGATTTGGCTGAGAAATATGGCGCACTTACCTTTCTCGACGAAGTCCATGCAGTAGGCATGTATGGACCACACGGTGCTGGTGTAGCAGAACATCTAGATTATGAAGCTCATCTTGCAGGTCGCCCGCAAGGTACTATTATGGACCGTGTGGACATCATTACCGGAACTTTAGGCAAAGCATACGGATGTGTTGGTGGCTATATCGCCGGATCTCATAAGATGGTAGATGCCATCCGATCTCTTGCTGCCGGTTTTATTTTCACCACCTCTCTTCCACCCGCGACCATGGCCGGTGCACAAGCTGCCATCGAATACCAATCAGAATACCAAGGTGACCGCCGCCTCCAACAACTACACACCCGAGCCGTCAAAGACTCACTTACCGAGCGCGATATTCCAGTCATCCCCAATCCATCCCACATTATTCCAGTCCTCGTCGGAAACGCCGAACTGGCTAAACGCGCATCCGATATGCTTCTTGAAGTTCACGGCATCTACGTGCAATCCATCAATTACCCTACAGTTCCCGTAGGCCAGGAACGTCTTCGTATCACTCCCACACCGGGTCACGTACGCGAATATCGCGAGCACCTGGTCAATGCCATCGACTCTGTATTCACTGAACTTGGCATCAAGCGCACTTCCGAATGGGCAGCCGAAGGTGGCTTCATTGGTGTAGGCGAGGTTGACGCTGAGGTTCCCGAACCCCTTTGGACCGACAAACAACTTGGAGTCGACCAGGCTGTTAAAGAGATGAAGGCTGCTGGCCCAGTGGGCGTTATGGAAGCGCTTCTGGAGCGGGAAACCCGAGAAACAGCCAAGGCTGTTAGTGCTGCGGCTCAGTAGCCTCCTCGACTACGGTATAATCCTCGCTTGCAGAATTTGCGGTGTAATAGATGGATGAATTGCGCTCCTCGGACCCAAAACCACGATCTTTTTGAGCTTGCAAGAATTTGTGACGATAGTCTACAACGATGAAATGGATGGCTGGTGATATCATTGGAATTAGTACGCACGTTGGCTATTTAGCGTAGCATGATAGCATTCTGTGGAATTGATTGACTCTGTACTGACTAGTTTGGCAGTACATTACATACTTGAAAGCCTCGAATGTGTTGTGATATGACTGTGTATTGAAATAATAACTCTTTGTGACCTGGTAAAGTAGAAGTGCTTAAATTTAGATTTTTGAAGATGTATGGAGTAATCATGTCATCAGGAAGAGAAGGGACAGGAAGAAGAAAGGCACCAAGACTCCTGGCAAGGAAGTTAGCAGAGACATCTTCGCACCAATTGGCATGAAGGATAGAAAATGCAATGGTAGGATTGGTGTGTAGTGATAATAACTTCTATGGTCAGTTGATGGAATGAGTTGATGGGATGAATGGGAGGAGAAACAATAATCAGTGAGATGATTTTTTGCCACCAGGTTACAAAATTTACAGCTAAGCCAATGGAATCTTTATTGGCTACTGTATGCTCCTGCTGAACCTCTTTCTCTGGTAAGGTCTGATATTATCTAGGACTTGTATGGCAACTCGAAGGGCCAGTACGAGTATATCAGCCTGTGTGAGGTTGAGGTGAAGTTGAGCTGGTGCCAATGTTGTTCACATTCATATATACTTTTCCCACAGTAGTCAAAGTTGCAATCATCGCCAGAGCATTGCTGGATGCCTTGTAGGTGAAGCAATTGATCCTAGATGTCTTTTTCTGATTCATCCACCGATGACTATCTATATACACGCACCAGCCTGGTCCTCCCATCTCACGTCCCGGACAGAACAGCAGGGTGGTAGACATCAAATGCTTCCCAACAACCATCCTCAAAGAAAGTATCATAGACAACCCAAATCCGCCAACTCCTATACTATGCCATCCACCAGTGCAATTGAGCCATGATGAGCAAATGCCGTGTGTATGCCAAGAAACCAAGTTCAAGTTCAAGAAAATTCCCAAAGGGTGAGTGAAGCTAGTGATAAGCAACATCCAAGAGCTAGCCATCCAATGCTAAAAAGGGGGGGGGCATGAAAGCCAAGAAACAAAGTCAAAGATTGGTAGAAAGAAGGGGTATAATATAAACTGCAGTTGAGTTGATCGGTCGTTGTCGGTCATCAGTGTGTGTGTTTTGGGGTTATTGTGAGTCTCATCATCATGGCGATGTCCAAGTCAATTAAACAGCTAGAAGCTAGCATGATAAACCAATTTTCCTCCAATCACCCATCTCATAATCCCGACCCAATAGGAAACAGACCTCCACATATGTCCAGCGCCCCCTCGACAGCTCGCTCAAGTTCACCAACTCTATCCTTCAAGCCCTTGTTTTCGGCTCTCAGCAGCCCTACGGTTTCCCAAGTCATCGATGCTCCCTGCCCGCTGCACTTTGCACATCCATGGGTAGGACTCGGCTCGCTAGAGCCTATGCCTAGGATCTTCTTGAAAGCTGAAGTTTGTGCTTTGGGTTTTGTTGGAACAACGATTGTAGGGTTGCTGGTGTATTGAGCATCCTTTTGTAAAGCACCCACACGTCCAAGAGGTAAAGAAAGATCGGGGATACTGTCTCGGATACTGTCTCTTGTGCTATCTCGGGTCATGATGGTCGAGACTGTATTCGTGGGACTCCTGCACCTAGAAAAGACACTTTCTCCACCACCACTTGCAGTATCGTCATCACTCTCACTGCTCAAGTCAGTACTGCCCGCACTTTTCCTCCATTTTGCCTTTTCATTTTGTGGAATTCCAAGATCTTCGTCCCCAGCTGTGGAACAGCAGCTGGCACGATGTTTTGACATCATTTCTACTTCTTGAGCTCTCTTCATCTGAGCAATAATCTGATCTCTTTCTTCCATACGGGCCTGCTTTTCTCCCGCGAGTTGATTTACTAGTTCTTCCATGGCGGTATCTTGTTCGTTAAATTTCTTGACCATGTCTTCTAGTTGAAGTTTGAGGTGTTTAGCGCGGGTTTCAGCTTCTTCAAGTTCTTCTCCCTGAGCATCCTTCTCGGCTTTCATCTCATGGTATTCGATCGTGCGGAGTCTATATACGGTTTGGAGCTTTAGCAAGAGACCCTCCGCATTGAGGAGAAGGCCCTTGAAGGCAGCGGGTGAAAAGGGATCGCTTTGCCCAGATGGAAATAGTGATGAGTGAATGTCAAGATTGATATATTCGTCATTGTTCAAATCTGAAGGCAACTGGATGGGTTTCACAGGAGCCTTTGGGGAAGAGAAAAAGCCAAACACCGAAGAACCAGTTGATTTCGCAGGAGGTGAGTTGGCATCAGGGACAGGGAGGGCACCTGCCCTCTCGAGTTTTCGACTTGGCGAAGGGGCTCTAGCAGATGGTGTTTTCGAGTCCGATTCATCTTGTTCCGATCCTGCAACTCCAGCAACCGAGGAACCACCAAACCAACCGCTTCTTCCCCCCTTTGACCTATCAGCAACCCTTAGATGTCCACCTTTATCTCCAGTCAATGAGCCCATGTTTTCCAAGTTTTGATACTCCTTCGTTGGAGAATTATCCACGGATCGATGCGGACTATGGTAATTTGGACGCGTACTCCAGAAAGGCAATGATTGTGTAAGAGAGCGTTGGTGTGTTCGAGGGTGTCGGGAAGAAGTTCTCTCTTCATCAGGCGACGCTGAATTATTCCTTGAGGTGAGGGTCGTAGTTGCAGGTAAGGGAACAGATTCTTCGATACTCTTCTGACTTGTTCCTCCGGATGCCTCATCTGCAGAACAGCTTTCCGCCCATACTTTCTTTAATGGTGAGGTTGTCCGAGGTGCATCTGGGGTTAAGGAATGTGTTCGTCGATGTGTCTGGGACTGTATCTTGCCCTGTGCTGCTGCTAACACAGGAGATTGGGGATTTAGCATAATGAAATCCTCGGCCTAAACTTGTCTCGGAAGCTCTTTCCGTTTCTATTACTTGAGCTCTTTCTTTCCCTTTCGTATTGGTACCGAGTATTGTGCTTTTTCTTCTTCTTCCTCTTTTTTTCTCTATTCTTTTTCGATAATAATTATGGATTTAGATTGCTAGTGAAGAATGAATGATAATATCCTTGCTTCATTCCTTTCTTCATACGAGGGAATGAAATGTCGAGCGAGTGATCTGCCAAAAGGATCATTCGAGTATCATTCCGTCAGACTAGATTTGTGCTATGAAAGGTCAAAAAAGAAACTAGACCATGTATTATGTATGTGCAAGTTTTGTCGTTTTTGTACTACGGAATATGACAAACCAACTTACGAAGAAACGGAAACGGAAACGGATGTAGAGTAGAGTAGGGGTTGTTGCTTGGTACAGTACGAGTACTCGAGTATATACCTACTACGGCTACTGGGTCTATCTAATAATCCCATGGGTAAATTTCTAGATTCCGTTCCGTACGTATGGGGATTATCCGAATTTATCTCTATTTTTGACTTTTTCTTGCTTTTGATCTGATTTGATGTGATAGGATCTATTTGATATTGATGTTGTGGTGGATCCGGAGTACATATACAGATACAGATACAGACATAGGAAGGTAGTAAGTAAATACTGTTGTACTCCGTAATAGTAGTAGTAGGTTCCTCTCGAGTAGTGTAAAAGGGATACAAAACAGCTAGCTAGCTAGCTAGCTACTCGAGTAGCTATACTGTACATAGTATTAGCAAGCAGTTGACACCATACCAACGAATGATGAATGTATCGAGTACAGGAGTACAGGATCTGTTGTTGACTTTCCTTTAGAATATACTCGAATAGTATCACTGGTGTATGTATGTACAGAGTAGTTTGGTTCTTGGCCAGCCAGCTCCACGGCGCATATTGCGCGACCATACAAAAATGACAAGAAGGTCACCAGGGTTGACGAACACAAGAAAGGATTGTAATTACAGTACAGGCAGTGAGGTAGGTAGGTTATCTGACATCACCGATTCACAGTGATAAAAGACACGATTAGTTCGGTATATGAAGAATTGATATATGAATACATACGAGTAGATATACTCGAGTATATCTGTACCAATCTCGGGATTTAACGGTACCAATAATATATACCAGTGCTACTCGTGATATGTATATACTTCATGTACCAGGAGTCAACCCATTCTAATTTCCTAAATGACTTGGAATAAAGTGCTAATTAACACTTATAATGCTTGCTTGAGCACTTCAGATGTTATAGAGTTCAGATACTCGTAGCTTTGAAAGTTTGGGACTACAAACTTCAAGGAAACTCCTTCATGATTGATTCACTTATTTCATCCATCGTTTCTTTATAAACCTGTATATAGTAAGGGTTACTGTATTTTGAAATATCCTTGGTTGAAATTAAGTATTTATTCCTCGAGTAAATTAAAATAATATCTACATATCCGTCTACTCTTCCTTTCTTGGCTTGCACGCCAAAAATCAATCTCCGTTTAGGGGGAGGCGAGAGGGGGAGCTTGGTGAAGTACTCTCTGTTGCGATGTAGCGTACTAGATCATCGTTGCGCGGAGGATGGATGAGCTGGAAGATCGTGCATATTAGCACAATTGTCGTTGTAACTTGTCTTGTATTCCCCCAAAATAGCTGCTCATCATGTCACTGATCCTCTCCAATCATGCACTACCTGAATCTCAACACCTCAGTCTAGATCCTCCAAAGTGCCACTGTAGCAACGCGGCACTGCTCCAGTCACACCAAATGTTCATCCATCCTGATCCCGCCTGATTGGATCGATGCTGCATGATTCAACTAAGATATGCAACCAAATCTGGGAGGATTTGGCAAAGTAGAACAAGGCCCTGGTCTGGCTGCACCAGGAAACAGTTGAGCCAAACAAGCCAGAGGTTTCTATTACAGCATGTTTGTATGTACAATGTACAATGTACATCGCACTCTTCGGAGCTCCCGTGTGTATAAGAACAGTCCACCAACTGTAGGTTGCTGATTCCTCGAGTAGCACTGCAGCAGGTACTCGTCGAGTGATATCCATTTCATATTCGCTATTGCATCAATCACAACGGGCAAGGTGAGAGAAAGTCTCGACACTCGAGTCTCGAGAGGCTCAAGAGTCAAGCATGTTGAAGGAAGGATTCATCATACTTTCAATCCTGTCGTATAAACATCGGCCTTCTCTTCCCAAATTCCCACCCATCTAATCTCTCTCTGCCTCTTCATCCAGCCCCCCGAAAATTAGTCTTGGCAACGTACCAATATGGATGATGGTACAGCGCTTCTCCTTCATGCAAACCGCAAAATGCCAAATAAAAGCTAAAACCCAAAAACTGCAATATCATTGAGACATGCAACAAATGTTCCATAGCGTCACTCAAGATATGCAACAAATCGTTTAGCTTTGGTGGTATCATGTGATTGAACCCCTTTTTTTCTTTTGGCTGCACTCCTTCGCTGGCACTGGCACTGACTGCACTGGGGTGGAATCAACCGCGTGTTTGTATCTGTATCTGAAGATATAAGGAGCATTGCCAGATGATAAAGCATGTTGATGCTGTATCGGTTGTCTCAAGGAGCTTTTCTCTCTGCAAGTCTCATGTAAATGGGCAGGAAAACTTGCACAATCTAGGGCTGAATGTCGACTGTATCATGCAAGAAGCGGAGAAAACCCCGGGGGAGTTTGGTCCGATACTTTTTATGCCGGGTAGACGGGGCTGGGTTATGAAATTGTCCACGAGTAAAGTATTCTCGGCCAAGCTTCCTCTCAAATATCTTCATGATGATGTTCGAAGAAAACTTGGATATTGATGATATCTAAAGAGAGATAAACGTATATACATATACACTCGAGTAGAGTGCAAGTAATAAAAGCAAATACATACGATGGCTCACATACGATACGATAGCCGGCTTGTGACAAGAGAAAATGTCCATACTGTATCCAACAAATCTAGAAATCACCAGTCAATATGTGAATGCTCCCGGTCTCCAGGCTTGTTTTATGAATGCCATGGTATCGATGTTTTCAAGCCGAAGTTTATGCCAAACTCTATGGTTCAGGTTCATCCATCATTGAAGGGTGGGATGGGAGGAGATGGGATGATGCCTCAAAGAGTTATGGAACTGGTATATCTTCATTCGAAATACTTGAAATGCTGTAGTATTGCTGAGTTGCAGAGTGAACGAGAAGTTGTCTTCATACACTATTGGGAACATCATAATTGGCGGGCGTAATAATTCATTCTTGCTATGGGCTCGAGATACCAATTAACCTTGCGATGCCATCTGGTTCTGCTTCAAGAAAATTTCCCATGCACAATTTAAAGTAGAACATTAATATGCCGCTGTCTATAATCCCCAACCGCCAAGAGCAAATGGAAAAAAGACCTCCAGTGATTAACCTTAATCAAAACGCTCAATCCACGCCTCCCACCGAGTTCGTTGGTACCATATGCTTATGGGATTTTCAACCCAAGAATTCCGCCCTCGTTCACTCAGGAATTCCTCCCCGGTGATGATCCGTTTACAATCATTGGAGACTTGGGTGAAGTCTCACCCTTCTTTGCAGCTGCCGCTACAGCTGCCACTTCAGATATAAAGCTTTCCTTAAACCTCCCTCTTTCCCTTTCTTCTGTCGTTTTATCCATCCCTTTGAGTCTGCTCAATTTTTTTTCCCGGGGAGGCCTAGTTTTGGAAGATATGGCGTCTTGTAATGCCACCCGTGATTGCGGCCGTGATCTTCGCTCCATTGCAGGCGGGGGAAAAGAGGAATCAACGCCGATTGGGTTGGGTATCATGCTCGGTGCTACAGGCCGTTCCCCCTCTTTCGCCAGCTTTGCCCCCAGGACTTTCCCCCCAAATTCTACCCCATCGAGTATATCGACCACGGCTTTAGCCATGATATATGTTTGAAATATAATAAAAGCATGAGATTTTGGTTTGCCGTCCGGATGTTTTGCAATTGTCATGCTTTGTAAAGCAAGAAAGGGGTTTTCATCCAGCGTTTTATCTGTAAATTTCGCTATTATGCGTTCATGAATGAACTGCCTAAGGCTCGGGGTTGAGATATGCCGTGATATTTGAGTTATAATGACTTTTCTTTGCTCGAGGGTCATTATATGGAATTGTTCTGTAGCTGCTTGTGTATAAACCGGGCTCGGTATGGGTGCGAGGGTTGGAGGAGGGCTTATGGTATATGGGAAGAAAGAAGAGACAAATACGGGTGTTCCAGCAACTATAGAAACAGATAATGCTGGTAGTATCGGCATATCATAAGATTTCTCGATGCTATGGGTCTGTTGAAACTGGGTTTGTAAGCTTTTGTAATAGCAAAAGGTGATAAGAATGTTCTTTCGAACCTTGGTTCCGTCTTTTTTATTGTTGAAAGTGGCCGTCATCGACGTTGTGATAGAAGCTTCCCGAGTGGCCGGCATGATGTCTCTCGTGGATATATCTTCATTAAAATCTTTCAACATCCTTGGTTTTGACAAATCAAAAAGAGGGATCGAGCATGTTTCGTTGCGGCCGTCAACAATCAAGGCACGATTCCCAATGATCCCACGTTCTAAATGCCCTGCAATTCTGTTAGTATGGTTCATTCAGAGTATAAGGACTTACGAAGTGCTTTGACGAAGTCCTCCTTTCCTTGAACACTCACCCATCCAGTAAGAGGGCCGCTGACTCCAACATAAACACGTGCATGCACAATGGCAAGACAATTTCCTTCACTATCTTGATTTCTTGCAAAGTCCTTCAAAGTTTGCCAAGTACATGTCCAAGGCAAATTGGAAACTGTAATGTAGTATAACCCAGTTGTATCACCGGGCAACACTTGGTACATGGTGGTTGGTAAAACTTGAGACATATTGCTTTGCATGAGATTTTGATTACGTTAATACAGGATAAATGAACATTGATGGAGGTTTGTTTTGGAGAAGAAAACTGCAGCTGGCAGTCACTTTATGAAGCCTCGACTTCAAGGATACGTGCGGTGCATGTTTGAGGGGACTTGCAATGAAAGCATCGAAATTCCAGGCATTCAATGCAGAATGCCAAATTCGAACCAATATAGAATAGGATCGAAGATCAAAAATACCGGACCGGAGCAGGCAATTTAGGATCAAGAGGTAAGAAACTTACTGAAGCCTTCAGGTTACAAGAAGCAAACGGTTTCTTGCAGGACTGGATGGGCTTCCTCATCCGCAAAATGCAATATGTGTAACGCATGGCCCATATGAACAGAAGCAAAAACTTCTAGGCCAAGGACTTACAACTGAGTCAGATACCCCACAATCCAACTACCATGCGAGCGAGCCTACGCCCAAGATGCGTTCCTCCATTTTGGAAACTCAAGACTTGACAGTAGAGAGACAGAAGATGAACAGGAAACCCTTGTCGACGCATATTCAATATTGTTGTGCTTGCGATGAATGATAACCGGATTGCGCTCCCCGATGCACCTTGGACAATATGAATGGTAGGAATTACCGACATGAAGAGCTGTCTACTTGCCAATGATTGGCTTTACATCAGTGACCTATATGACCTGTCAGATTTGGCCATGGAAGTTGATGCTGATTCTTACTAGTTTTCCCTTAACCCACTGACCGTGTAGGAGATAGAAATTCCCCGGAGACCGGTACCCGTTCGAATTGGCAGGGAAGGTCTGTGGTTATTGGGAATATCTCGTCTTTTCGAGCACCTTTCTCGAACGGATATTGAGCGATTGGGCTTATATAGAGAAATGCCGACATCTCTAGAATTATCATTTCGTTCAACGGGGTGGTGTATAGCTGAAAACACTTTGTGGAACTTGAGGAAGGCTATGCACTTGTTAGCTTCCACGCTGTGATTGGTGAATTGTCATCTGCAGTTACTTATTGGCTTCATAAATTAGCGCGAGTGAACCACAAACCCGGGTTGGGATTCAAAGTGCCGACATAGCAAACGATCACAGAGGTGGAGGATTACAGATGCACAGAGTGCACCGAAATATGCAGTATCATCACATCTCGATGCAGTACTAGAGTGCTTGTGTGACTTGTTGTATTGAATCCTTCGCCAACAAGTGGCTCTCTCTCCTTTTCCATGAGCTTCTCTTCCTAGATATCTTTGAGTTCTGCAAAAGAAGGCCGAAAGTCGAGAGAAGAATCTCCGCCTATACACTCATCTAGATTCACCGAAGACGTAAGTACGTGTGAGAGATATAAATATGCCCGGAAGATGTTCAAGGGTCCGATCGATTTCTTTCCAAAAAATATCGATAAAATAAAAGTTGCACCCATCTCACTGTGTGAAATTGACGCGCATAGCCAGGCAAGCTTGCATTCATTAATAAAAAGCTCGAATCTCCTGTTGTAGTACCACAGTTCACATGTATGCTTACCATACAAGTCGAGGACCCTGCGATTTCGATTTAGACAAGGGCCTCTTGGGAATTCGTCAGTTTTCTAGCGGATAGTTACATCCCACTATCAGCCAATTGGATGCGGCATGTATGGCACGAAATGAACCATCAAAGAAGAGTCATACATACTCATATCGGCATGATACAATACCAACAAATGAATGTATTTGCCTAACATGAGCATGATGCCGCTTTCCAACCGAGGTGGGCCTTTCTCCACCAATACTTTCCTTCTCAACAACATATCACTCTAATATTGATTCATAGAAACATTATCTTTGAGCTGCTTGGGGGTTGTTGATTTTATTCGGTTATCTCAAGAAAACCGACACTGTAGAGTATTCTTTTAGATGTTTCAGTCATCGAAAAACTTGAAGACTTTGCTGCCATACTTTGACCTAATTGGAGGACATGGTATCTGGGGATATTAATGCCATCTTGTCACGTTAGACTGTTTGAATGCTTCAACTGCATGCACACGAACATATGAATATACGCATAACAACGTTTTCATCGCCTTGACGAATTACGCGAGGTACCATAAAACGAAAATAATCCAAAGCCTGCCCATACTACAAGTCGGCGCCTGTTATATGTGAAGATCCCGATGGAAGTATCGAAGAATAAGAAAACGGTGTGTAATACGTGAAAACAAGGATAAGGGAGTAAGCAACAAAAGGAACTGATGCCCACCAAATAATTATACGCATGCGTCCGCTCCACAAGTTTGCCATTCACGGTATTTCGCCCGAAGGTATGCTAATCTCGCCAATCTGTCAAGATTTCAACCTATGCCTGATAAATTTGTGCAACATATGAAGCGATAGGAGTAGGGAAGCTGTGGGGGGCATAGCCGTATGTAGTAGTAAGGGTGAAAGTAGAGCTTCTAGCTCTTGAGTGTAAAGATGAGCTAGAGACGCTTGCTGAAGATACTAGCCTACTAATTGAAGCTGTCTGATTTGTGTGAAGATCCTGTCCCCGTCTCGAAGTGATGTCCATCTGTACCCGTTTCAGGAAAGCGCGCCTTTGACGTGCCGGTGACACTGATTCCTAGGTTAAGGTGAGTAGATGTAGGTCGGCTGTATGGAAGGCCCGCTCCTCGAATCATTTCACTTGTGGTGGTAATCTTCTTGTTCTTGGTAGCATATGCGAATTCGTCATATTTCCTTTTTGAATTAGGTTGATGGCAAATACCATGCCTGCCTCACACTCGTTTCTTTGACGACTGGCAAAATGTTAGCCATAAAACATAGGTGATGATGCAATCTATTTAGAGGGTTGAATCTAAGACGGATCCCATACATACCCGAAGAAAAATAGTGGTTTGGAGGCGTTTGTGACGGGAAGTCAACAAATGCTGACATGTTCTTCGCCAGAACGGACTTGAATCCAGAATCGTAGACAACATTCATGAAGCAAGGAGCGGCCACATCACAAGAAGTAACAGTATGATTTGTTGGATAGGACTCAAATCGTACAGTCTCTACTTCTTCAGCATCAATGTATTGTGGCGAGAAGGAGTGCCATTTTGGCCGACTGAAACGATGTGCGTCGACTTTAGAGGCTTTTCGGCTCCAGGAGGCTTGTGCGGGACGCTGTTTTCGGCCCTAATAGTCCCCTTCCTGTAGATAGGATAACTTCCATTTATATAAGGATATGGAGCTCCTCTGATAGGTCTGCCGGTAATTGATGGTTTCTCGGTCTTGGTCCCGAGAAGACTTGCCGAGCTTGTAGGTGGGAGGCTAGGAGTTGAAGTAGCACTCGCGATACTGGTTATTTTAACAGTCCTGGCCTCACCATAAACATTTATTGTGACGTAAACAGTGATGATATTAACTAAAATGACTTCTTCATTCGAACTATAAATAACTCAAGTGGAATCATAAGTCGAAGCAATAGTAGGACAGACTTGGACTGTGGATGTTTCTGATATCACGTTTACCTGTGTAACAGAAGCACCAGGCAAGGGGTTCGGCGTGAAAATGTGCTCCCAGAAGCAGTCCCGTTCCATTGATAATAGGGGTAGAAATTGCAAACGACTTCAAAGGTGATGTACTAGATGTCGAAATGATTGGTGTCTGGACCACCTCTCATATGTGAGGGTTTGCTAGACCGTCGTTCCAGAACCACCTCAATAGCAAAAGAATCAATGTAATTTATCTCACATTAATTGACGCGATTATCATTCCTTATTAATTTTTTATATTTACATCATGGTTAGCTTCAGATGATTTTAAATATATTAAAGTATCAGGGCTTAGTAGATTCACAGTCTAATCATAATATTGCATGCAACTGACATTTCATATTTATTAAAAAGTGTCTAACGCGATCAAAGGGATATATTACTTCAACACATGATCGACTAGATCCTCCTACCTGCCGATTCAAATAAAAGCAGGACAACACTGGCAAAACAGGTATTAAAGAGCGAGCTTGGTTTCGTAAATCAAAGTTGCGGTGCCAGTCAAGTGGAAGTTTGTCCTTCAATATTACTCGAAGAGTTCAAATTCCCAATTGGGATATATAGGATAGGAGGTAGTAAGCGACCCTCAGATTAACAACATATCAGCCACTCAGATGAGATTGAAAATCAGAATACTAGGTAGAGTCATTATGCTCAATTGCCTAGGTATTAGTGTGAATCTACTGATAGTTTGATCAAACGTTCAATCTTCCTATGCAATCCAACACGTAAACCATGACTCTTTCTTAAAAAAGTGTTTGGGTGTTCGCGAGGAATATGAAGCTGATCGGAACTAACTATGCGCATCTGCTCGAGAGCAGTATATGAAAATCATCAAAACAAATTGTTTGACGTGAGAGGTTGTGGCTGTGGCTCATCGAAGATGAAACTTGAGAAGTAGACTAAACGTTCCCAGTTGCCCTTTCACCTCATCCTAAGCTCACTCTTACTCTACTTCTTACCATCGAGAATCCCTTCTACCCATGAGCCACTTTCCCCCCCCTCTTTACTAATGACTCTCAGTCCTTCAATTCGCATACCCTTATCCACAGCCTTACACATATCGTAGATCGTCAATGCCGCCGTGGAGGCGGCTGTAAGTGCCTCCATTTCCACGCCCGTCTTTCCATCGCATGACACAGTAGCCTCAATTTTCACACTCCCAAACTCATTGTAAGGAACAGCATCTGAAATAGACGACCATGGGACCGACCTCTTCTTTGAAGCAGGAGATGAAGATTTGTTGCCAGATCCCTCCTCGTGTGAGATTTGTAGGTCAATCTTGACATGTGTAATTGCAATTGGGTGGCATAGAGGTATTAAATCAGAAGTTCTCTTGGCAGCCATAATTCCTGCGACACGAGCCACTCCTAGTACATCTCCCTTTTTGACTCCGTTCTTACGGATGAGGGGGATTGCGGCATCATTGGAGAAGCAGATGCTGCAGACAGCAACTGCCGTTCGTTTGGTAGATTCTTTAGAGGATATGGAGACCATATGCACAGCACCTGATTTTGTAAGGTGGGTGAGTTCGTGCGCCTTCGAAGAACTCGAACTCGAACTCGAACTCGAATTTGATAAGGTGTTCATTGAAGAATTTTCCCCGCGACTGTCGGTCTTGTTCGTTCGAGCCGGAGTAGATTTGCTGGAGTACAAACGTGCAGAATTAGAGAGGGCCATATGAGCCAAGAAGTTGAGAGGGGCTCTATATGATCGACCTAGCGGCTGGCTTCCAATCTCTTGAAAGAGGGTCTTTGGGCCACGAGGATACTTGTCACCTGGACAAGATGTCAGTATCAACTACGTATTGAACCGCAGAAGCGCAATATCTCACTTGCAACTATATAGATTTCAAGATATCGATTAAATACACAGAAGGTATTAGCAGGACGTCAGCTTGCAGACAATTTCCATGCTATCTCATCGCCCACACAGATGTTCATGAAAGGTTAGCCTACCCACCTATTAAAATCATGGGCCTATTCTTCATATTTTCCAATTCGCCTATGCCAGCGTGCTTTTCTTTCTTTCGACTCACTGCCATGCCAATGACTTCTAGCAGCTCTCTTTCATTAGCAGAGCTTCCTAGAGCGCTATGGGTATCTGCAAAACCCTGTCTTCTGTTCATTTCTACTTGCTTCATCGCCCCAACGGCCTGCTCATCGATTGGCTGGTTGCCATTGGACTTCCTCAAGATGTCCCTCAAGGACACTTCAGCGTTGCCAAATAGGCATACCTTCAAGTTGCCATCACTCGTGATGCGCAATCTATTGCAAGTGCCACAAAAATTGTGTGTCATACTAGTAATAAATCCCATTTTCCCCACAAATCCAGGAATCTCGTACGTCTTACTTGTGTCATTTTTGTGATCTGCGACTTTTCGGAGTGTAGGATACTTTTGCCGTATCATATCAAGCATTTCGTTGTAGCTCAGCATTTTGCCTTGGCTCCACTTGTTGCCGTCAAATGGCATATATTCGATAAACCTAACCTCAACATCTTTATCTCTACCCAATTCGACAAAGGGTATTATTTCTCGTTCGTTGACCCCGCGCATTACAACGCAATTGATCTTGAGCTTTATGCCAGCACCCAATTGGTTCATTTGGAGTATCCTATCTATACTTTTCATCACAGCCTCGAAGCCTTTCCTTCGAGTCATTATCTGAAACAGCCATGGGTCCAAAGTATCCAGACTTAGGTTAACTCCAGTCAACCCTGCTTCCACCATACCATCCAATTTCCTTGCAAGATTAAGCCCATTTGTGGTAAGACAGAGCTCACGTAGACCTTGAGATCGCAAAGCTCCAATCTGTTGCATAAGAGGTAGGATATCGCGGCGAACAGTCGGCTCACCACCGGTAAGTCGGATCTTAGAAACACCTTGGGAGACAAATATAGATGATAGAAGTACGATTTCTGGAGTTGTAAGGAGATCTGGTGGGGGTGATTGTGGGACCCCTTCTTCTGGCATACAATACAGGCATCGTAGATTGCATTTTTCGGTAATCGAAATTCGAAGATAATCGTGCTGCCTTTGGAAGGTATCGGTAAGAAAGGAGGAGAAAGGTTTAGCATTTTTGAGTTCCTCCCTTCTACTCGAAGTTTTGCTAAGCGGTTTGGTGTCTTCGTTCAAAGGTAAATCATGCTTAGATGAATCTCGAATCGAGGAAGCAGTAGTCGATAGTGCTCTGTGTGATATTTGTATTCTGCGGGACAGTAAGTCGGACTTGCCAACTTTCAGTGCATCTTCTCGCAAAGCTCTCTTCAAAGACAGCATCTTCGAGGAAGGAGAGAGGTGGGCGAGTGAGTAAGTGGGTAGGTAGGTGGGTGATAGATACTCGTACTTCAACACTCTATAAAAGATATGGCCGAATTTTCAACATGCAGTACTCGTAAATAGCAGTGCATTGTTTCGATCACAAGTATAGCTTATAAGCCGTTTCTCTGTGAGGTGAGGATTGATTGAATGGCGCTTGCTTGGGCTCCCTGTACTGCTTGTGCTGACACATTCCTGGATCTCAATTATCAAAAAAGTTGTGTAAGATTCATGACTTTTACAGTATGAGAACTCGTAAAGATAAAGAAAGATGAACTTGGACTTGATGACTGGCAAGGCTGAGTAAGTTGTAATCAACTGACTGATAGCTGAGTCATCAAGACCCTCTCATGCCGAGTGCCGGCGTCATGATAAGAGATAGCTGAGTCATCAAGGTCTTATCCTTATCGATTTCTTCTTAATCTGGATTAGAGTAACCTTAGTGTCAAAGTTCGTCCATCATCACAACTTTTGACCTTTTGGCCTTTTGACCTTCCAGACCTTCCAATCCTTCCACCATGCAGTTTTCTCGTTCTCTCAAGTGTAAGTTTAGAATCAAATCTTTCCATCCCAACAAGTCATGATATGAAATGAAACTGAATATATCATCTCTCTCTCTCTTAGCATCAAATCAATCTCTTCCAAGTCCCAATGGTGACTATATTGCGACCATTCTACCATCCAAACTCGATATCAGAGAGACGCGCTCTCTTGAAATAATACGCGCCATATCACTTCCATCTGAACTCATGGCAGCATCAGTAACGTCTTTTATATGGTCGCCCTCCTCCAATCGCATACTTTTAGCCTCTGCTGATGCCATACGCGTATTTTCTTCAAAGGATAATCACTTCTCAGCGACAATCACAAACCCGACTTCAGGAACTACCAAGACCACTTTCATTTCATTTGGAGGAACCGACGATGAGGTCTGTATCTTTTCAGAGTTTGGTCTAAAATTAACCATCTTTAATCTTGGTACTTCAAAATCAGTGGATATTACCTCGCCTAAGCTCTTCACTCCTGGTACTGCTGCGAAAGGATTCTCACTTCGCCCGCGGTCTGGAAATCTAGCTCTACTAACCAGGGGCGGTGGTAAAGATGTGATTAGTATACACAAATCGGGAGGCTTGGAGGTAATAAGATCATGGCTACCAGAAACTATCGACGCTCAAGGGATAGCTTGGAGCCCAGAAGGAAGATGGATCACGGTATGGGAATCCGCAAGTCAAGGACACAAATTACTGGTGTATACAGCCGATGGTCATTTGTATAAGGTTTGGAATGGGCCGGCACCAATACTTGAGGCAGAAAAGGATATCGCTTTAGGGGCCGGAATAAAACTGATCGAATGGAGCCAGACGGGAACACATATTGCTATTGCTGATTATAGTCGACGAGTAGTGTTGTTGGCTGCGCCAGCATTTTCGGAATCTATGATATTGTCTCACATATCTTCCGTAAACCCTACAGATACGTTACATGTACGTCATCCCACCTCCTGCTTCAATACAAGTATCTCTAACAGCTCAGATTTGGAATGAACAAATATTGCTATCTCCAAATGGAGGTTTCACTCGAGAATTCGTTCGGGCGAAACAATCAACATCCCCGCCAACAGCAACTGCCATTCCAACTGCTGAGCCAAAGACTGGCACTAATATGATGACCTTCGACATTTCTGGCACACTACTAGCAACCAAGGTTGAGGAAATGCCATCAGCAGTCTGGGTTTGGAATGTTGGATCTCGATCACTGAGAGCACTGTTGATAATGCATGCCCCAGTAGCTCGGGTAACCTTTCATCCCAGCGTTAACGAGCTTCTCATGATTAGATGCGAGGGGGAGGAAAATAAAGGCAGCGTCCAATTATGGGACCCATCTTGGGAGGCTCCTAAAATTATTGATTTTGGCACGCGACTTCCAGAGGGTAAGATCATTGGAAAGTCAATCATCAGGTGGCTCAATGTAGCATCTGCACTTCCGTCTGTATTCTTTAGCGATTCGGAAGACTGCGTGCTCATGTCATTATCAAAGCCAGAGGATACGAAAAAGGTCCCATGGCATGACTCCGAGGCAAGAGGAGTCGATATTTATGGACAGAGAGAAGAGTCACCTTTGAATCTCGTCGGGGTCGAGGGTAAGAGACCATATAGACTCGTGAATGCTGATACCGCCACCGAGAACGATAACTCATACATGGATATGAGTGAAGGCAGTGAGGAGCTTGACGATACCTTCCATTTTCGCAAGTCCGGACATCTGTGAGTCACGGAGAGCTGTTTGGCCTGCGAAGTAATATACCCTGTTTGTGTTGAGTGGCCACAAATTATGTGGTGAGAACTGCAATCAGCGAAGATTTTGATGCGTCTTGTATGATTTGACTGTCCCTCTATATGGATTCAAACCTTAGCGACTTGTCTGTGTGTGAGTGGTCCACCACTTGTATGATTGATTCATCGTATTGTTTGGATTTTGTGCCACTGTTTTGATTGTTGTGCAACTTTGTCTATCATTAAACAATGTATAAGAATGCTAAAAATAAGAACAGCGAGAATAAGGTGACACATCTAAGAAGTTGGATTTGAGAGATTCAACTTTATTCATGAACGTCTTCTGCTACTCGGGTTGTTAGAGTATATAAGAACCAGTACTCGAGTATGTTAAGGAAGATAATGAGAAGAGAGTCAATTATTCTACTCCTCTTTGAATATTCTACGTATTCAAATGGAAGATTCTACTCGGAAAGAAAGAAGCCTTGGAAGCCTACTCTGTAGTACAAGAGGTGACGAGTCTAGAGTAGAATATGAACCCAAAAAGAGTCTAAAAGGCTTTCGAGTTCAAGTTTCAAAGTGCCAATTATACAAGTTCAAAGTGCTTCGTACTCATTGTCACATTAGGTTCTATGGCTGTTGGCTGCTGGCTGCTGGCTGCTGGCTGCTAGTTGTTGGTTGTTGGTTGTTCTATCATGATTCTAGAAAAGTGGCAGTGGCAGTGGCTCACCGACGACCCCTGGGTTTTAGAGTTGATATTATGTAACAGAATCAAACTGTCTACTCTGCAAACTGTCTAATCTGCTCTACTGTGCCTACTTACTCTTCTTGTTCTGTTAACTCTACTCTAAACTCTTCTCTACTGTACTTATTACCTACTCTTCTTGCTCAAAGTTTACTACTCGAGTACCGTCCTGTACTCATGATATTCATACAGTACATAATTGCTTTATATCAAGACGATATACATGGCTCATCCTTCATATTGGCACACCAGTGGCACACCAGTGGCACTTTATACGAGTATATAGCCGCAAAATCCAACTGTAGTAGCCAAGTAAGGTTAAAGTAAGGTTAAAGTAAGGTTAAATAAGGAAGAAAATAGCTTGGCTCAGCCCGTCCCCAAATTCCTACATCCAGTCACTGCTCCCCAAGATGCTGAAGTTACAATTCAACCTTGCTTAAACCCCCTGAAAAGGACCCTTCAGACCGAGTTTTGTACTGTTTGATGGGTCCTTGGATAATTTACATATCTCTTGAACACTTTGCTGAACATGGCAGTGGTCCAAGTGTCTGGTGGGAATTCACTTCTTCACTGTAGCTAGCTGTCAACAATTACCTATCTTATATCATCCTCCGCCTTCCCTTCATTCTTCTACCGCCTTGAGCAAAACTTGGATCCTCACTCGTACCTTTGGATCTCTCACGAATAATGGCTTCAGTAATGGAGAACGCCTCAGTTGAGTCTGCAGCTGCGGCTGCAGTTGTTGTCAATCATCCTTACTATCCTTTGGAGATGGAAATAGCCAGTTATCTCGCAAACGAATGGACTGTACCTACCCTTCTCAGCGTCTTCTTCGGTGCTTGTGCAGTGTTGTTCTTATGCACACGCGCTTTTGTTGCCAGATCATACCCCCATCTGCCAGGTGCTGAGAAGGCTGCGATATGGTGGTTGGTGTTATGTATATTTCCTCTTCACCAATGATGTTACACGGTCCACTAACCTCAATTTTAGCTGGCGCAATCCATCTCTTCTTCGAAGGTATGCGATTTCGAATCGATTCATAAGAAACCAAGGCTAACCGTAGCCTCCCAGGATATTTTTCCCTCCATCATACTCAAATTATCAAAGATCAACAATTGTTAGGACAACTGTGGAAGGAATATGCCCTCAGCGATAGTCGATATTTGACATCAGATCCGTTCGTCCTCTGTATGGAAACAGTAACAGCAGTAGGTCAATCGAGTGCTCTTCTTATTAGCCAACATGCTTATGACTTCCCATACAGTTTTTGTGGGGACCTATGTGCTTTACCGTTGCCGCCTTCATTGCCACCGGTCACCCACTCCGACATCCCTTGCAAATTATTGTCACCGTAGGACAAATGTATGGACTGGTTCTGTACTATGCCACTCACACTTTTGACTACTATCATAAAGAAGTCATTTATTCCAGACCAGAATTTCTATACTTTTGGTTCTACTATTTCTTCATGAATTTCCTCTGGATGATCTTTCCAGGAAGTAAGTCAAGCTTTCATCCTCGCAAACAAAACTCAGTGCTCATTATTTCACCCCAGTGCTTTTGGTCGATTCTGTACGTACGATTGCGCGAACCTTTACGGAGCTCGAAAGCGTCAAAATTGCCCAGAAAGGGAACGGCGTGGCGAAGAAAGGTCAATAGATGTTAGATGTTGGATAGAAAAAGGCAAGATATATAGAGGATACCCATTTTATCACAACAAATGTACCACGATCTACTTTTTGGGGAATCATAGATTTCAAAACCTAGCGGGAGATACATGTTACAAGCTACAAGCTACTCAATACTGCAGCGTAAATCGACTCGATGCATGTTGAAAGGCGTGTAATCTCAGGAAAGGAAGTTGCAAGCGTCCATTTAGATATAGATTTTCTAGAATGATTTATGACTATTCGAATAATCCTTCACTGCATGTTTTAACCCCCCTATGCTTGTGTAGTTCATGATTAGTGTATGATGGCATGTCATTGACCAGGGCTTGAAGGTTGACATTCCAATGACAAGTTGAAAGAGCATCATTGTGATGGAAATTAGAACTCCAATATCGTCTTTTATCACAACATAGCATGGCAACATGGGCGAGCAAAATAAACAAGTATTAACTAACCCGAAAAATGGGCAATATTATATATAAATACTATTAAAAGGTAATTATCCCACAGAGGGTAAAGGACACAACACTGCGGATCGAGCAGTGTGTGTCTGTCTATTTTGACACACTCAAAACTCCATCTCCATCCATCACCAAAGCCTCCATGGCCAAACTCCCGCAAAATGGTATTAAATGAAGTGCACATTCGGGTATCCGAGCGGCTAAATGAAATGTAGAATATATCGATTATTATCCAGGCCATGGCTGAAACTCAAACTCAAACCCGTAAGTATGCAGCCAGTTCATCGTTCATTACCATTACGCTGCCGAAACTGGCATGTCGGTTGGCCTTTTGGTTCAAGACGCCCAGTCTCTCTGGAGATGGTTTCAAGATGGATCTAGCTGGTGGTCCAGCATGTTTTGGTCCTGGTGCTCCGCATGGAGGGAAGGATGGAGAGGGTAGGTTTTCTTCGGGTCGCCTGTATGGGGAGTAGAATGGAGAGAGCAAACCTTCTCCTGATCGTCTGGATGGGGAGAATGCTGGAGAGAGCAAAGCCTCTCCAGGTCGTCTGGATGGGGAGAATGCTGGAGAGAGCAAAGCCTCTCCTGGTCGTCTGGATGGGGAGAATGCTGGAGATGGCAAACCTTCTCCAGCTTTCATATCCTCTTCGTATATACTGACCGAGTATGTACTAATTGGCCTGAAAATTTGCAATTTTTCAAATCCGAATGGTTGATCCAATGAATCAGCGTCAGAGTAGGTTGAAGAAACCGAGTTCCGACGATGACCAGTCATGAATGAGCCACTTGTTCTTGGCGAACCGGCCGCGGAAGAAGACTCGAAACTGGTACCGTCTGTATCGTGGGAGGAATCAGACCACTGAGATGGTACATCGTTTGATGAGGTCACGGATGATGATGAAGAAGGCTTTCTGTGAAGGGTTTGTTCTTTCCTGATAGTCGGTATCGTGGAATAAGCAGCATATTGGTTCTCCAAGCTGTATCCATTACCTTCAATTAAGATCTCATGATGTGTGCTTCGCCGTGGGCTAGGATGCTGAAGCTCCGGCATTGGTTTCGTGGTACCGCGAGAGTTTGTTTTAGTTATTATGTCCTTGATTGATATTGTGGTGGTTTCTTTCCTTCGCGACACAGCAGGTTGTCCCCTCTCAGCTAGATAACCATCGAAAGCAGCTATGACATCGACTGGTGTTTGTCCAATATTGGTAGGGTTGGATCTGATCAAAGAGTCCCGATATTCCTGATTCACTTGTGCGCTCGGTGAAAAGCTGCGAATCGTGTTATAACATGAACGTCGATCGTTCCATGGCGGGTATTCTTCAGTACGAACACAAATATTGTAAGTCACGTTTTGGGTAACGCGTACTTGATGAGGTACTTTTGTTGCCTGGATAAGTATTTGAAGCGTAGAATATATCAAAATCCAACGAATCTTACGACCTTCTGCTTGCGAGATGTTCTCCATGGTTGTCGTCTTAGAGCTGGCTGGGGCGGTACATTTCTTCTCAAATGCCCGGTAAGCACGAACAAGTGCACAGTCTGTCAACTGCTGTTGCTCGTGATTTGTGGCCTTATCAAGGGTGGTCATTGAAGCCAGGCGAGGGTCAGGGCGTGATTTATCACCCTTGGGAAACTTCTTTCCAGTGAAAGTTAATCGTTTGGTCAATGATGGCCTGGCAAATGGCAGCAGAGGTAGAGCATGAGCTAATGGCTCGATCTTGTATCGGTCGTTGAACGCCGTGACCGCGTGCATTACGTCCAGGCCTTCTCCATTGGTGTTTACATGATCCAAAGTAATCTCACTAGAGTCTACCAGAAAGTCATACAGTTTTTGGAATTCTGACCGCATCTGCTTGAAAAGACTCTTTGCGAAAGCACCAGTTCCTGATCTCGAAGCTAACGGCGGATATGAACCAAGTTTCGAGGCATAATATTTCTGGAGAAATGTTCTAAATTTTTCGAGATGAGATTCAGCAGCCGGGCTCAGTTGCAAATATATATCGAATAATTCTTCTGTGAGGAAGTCGCTAAGCATCTTTCCGCATGAATCAAGTCGGAGATCCATTTCAAGTCTTGCTCGAGAAATGAATGCTCGATCTTGTACACTTAAAGACTATGCGCTGGTTAGAAAATATTTTACCGAACACTAGGTATAACACTTCACACGTACCTCAAAACCCGGACTATTGTGTAACTTCTCAGACATTCCAGCACTGTGAGCAAATGCATTGATCCACATGTCCTTGAAATGGAAATGCTCCGCAAAGTGCATGATTGCAAGGGCGTGGTCTGGTGCATTTCTCATATCTGCGTACCCCTCGCCATCAATGTAGGCAGCAATATCATCCACATTGTTGGCATCGTTCGATCTGAATTGGGACATACTATCGAGAAGTGCTACCAAGGCAATACCCAAATCTTGCCCAACCAAGGATTTTTGACATACCCAAGCAAAGAAGTTTCGAGTCGCGGTGTGGTAGAGAAAGGCCTCTCTTCGATCTGCCCTGGCAGGCGCTGGAATATACAACTTCACGTATTCATCATTGCTGGCGCCGGAAAAGTATTCACCAAGAATCTCGTTGATCTCCAGGATTTGGGAGCCTTTTGGCATGAATGTCTCCAAAAGCGGTTGGCATTTTGCGTCAATCAGGGCAATGAGTGGTATCCGGAACGACGGCCCTCTCATTGATTGTCCTCGGCCATACAAATATACCAAGCAGTCTCCTTCGGGATACCATAATTCAGGATCCTAAATAAAATCAGCATTTTCCCAATCAACGACTACAACCTCAGCCATACCCTTCTCAAGCCATTCCACTCTGTCGACCTCCTCGCCTTTCCCTCCCACTTCCTAATTCCCATATCATTCAACGCCATATTTGTACTTGATTGATTTTTTTGATATCTGTTTGTCTCCAAACCTAGCGGCCAGTTCACTTGTGTTGAAGGTGGAGCATCATCTTTAGATATATGATTTTGATCGGTAGAGTTCATACCATATATCATTTGATCCGGGTTTGAAGCAACCGGACTAGAAGATAGTGACGGTGTACCGTACACCGAAAAGGCCATATTGATGACGCTCCTGATCGTCGGCCCCAACGATGAACGCGAGCTTCGGTGACTTGATTGGTCAACTAGGGGCTCAGCCGAAAGACCTTGAGGATTCTAAGGATCAAGTTGTATGCACAAAGAGTGGAAACATATTCAAATGAATCATGAAGGCTTGGAGAGAAAAGCTCAATTCCAGATTGAAGCGGAATCAAAACGAGAGAAGAGAAGAGAAGAGAAGACTTGAAGATGAAGATATTACCCCAATATCCTGGGGTAATATCTCCCTTCCCAAGAGAAAGATGCAAGGAGGTTTTATCGAAGGAAACGCAAGAGAGTCGGTACGAACACAGTCTTGTCCATGGTCCGACAAACTACCAGCGCAGCACAGAAGCATCTTGCCGCCTTACGAGCATCCGTAATTTTAATTTGCTACGCGTGCCAAAGATGCTGGCCAAAAGAGGTGAAGCTTCACGTACAGTATCTTCTGGTGAACCATGTTTGTAGTCGTGCGCGTAGCTTGAATGGACGTGAGCTCAAGAAGATTCGACATGGGATGTTCTCACGAAGCATTTGACTTTTGGCCTAAAGCGATTTGATCTGTTACAAGACTCGGCTGATCTATAAGCACGTGCTCCAATCACATTGTTAGCGAGAGGTATTTTGGTATTATGTACTCGAGTAGGTTTGATATAAGGAGTTAGTTCATCTTTTTACATTATATGAAACTAGTCATCAGGTCTGATATGTGTATTAATCCATGTGGGAGCCTTCACGTCAATTGTATTGTTCATTGGAAGGATCTGATTATCATACTCGTATGGAGCCTCCAAGAATATATATTGAAGCTAATTCGTACCGCGGCTCTGCATGCAGTAGGTTCCGTTCCGTCGATCATCAACTCACATGTATCACAGCAGTAATAATCATAGCAATCCTTTCATCATTGAGCCGTGAATCCTACCGTAAGGTATCAGTCAGTATCTAGTCAAAATCTTGACTACCTTGAAAGTGGTTGTCCCGTCTAATTCGACCAAAGTACCTGCGGGTTTTGACAAGTTAGCTATTAGGCGTCTAATCCTAAACTTAGCTCGAGTGGACAAGTCTGGTGATCCTCTACAGTATGCTGATTTCTCAAACGCCCTTTTTCAGTTTTGGTAACCTTAATTGAGATGCTAAGTAGATCTCGGGATGGCGTGTAAGGATCGACATTGAATGCCTTTCAAATTGGAAAATGAGCAGGTTGGCGATACTCCCGATGCACAGAATCTGTTTACTGCTGCATGGTGAAAGCATGACTGAGATTTGAGCATAGCATGGTATGTGATGTGATGTAATTGACGAGCCTACCTACGAGCATGTATGTATGGGTATGAGATGAGGTATCGAATGGAAGTTCTATGCGATAACCTTCTGAAACTACGAGTACGAGGGCAGTACTCAAGAAAGTGACAAGTTGGTTCAATGGAAGCTTTCGTAGCCATCATCTTCATCTACTCGACTGCAGTAGTACTGTACCGTACTGCACACTCTTCGTGACCTTACTGAAAGGTTGATTGATACCAACTGCTCCGCTTGAAGATCCCCCGCCTTCCATATTCCATGTGAATCCTGCCACACAATTTGATAAGCCATCATTCCCAAAAGGATGACGAGTATTGTTTCACAGAATCAAAATATCTACACTCCAAAAGAGATCTTCCATCCTTTCTTCTCAATTTGAAAAAGACGGCGACGCAACGATGCCTTTTCTCGGATCAAATCTGTAAGTTTATTGTCGAAGACAATGATTGATTCGTTGAGATGCATGATCTGCGTTTGGGAACTAATGGTGAGCCGTACTCCAACGTCAAATGTTATGAGTTTAGAGCTTGCTGGAAAGTATTCGGGTGTGTGGTTTGGACTTCGATAGGAGTCTGGATTTGGTGTGAAGATCGGCCGGCCATTTTGCCGTGGTAGAGGTCTAGATGTGAATGAGCAGGAAGGATAAATGGAAGAATATACGGGTTTGGTTGATGGCGTAGATATAGGTTTGGGCTGTGCGGGTAGAGAGCAATGAATGGACAGCAGTCACTATAATGCATCTTAACTGATACCGCTTTGGCATTGTAGATACTGCACGAATATCTGGTTGGCGCATAAGAATTTCCTGGAAGTACGAGTAACCTCACCGGTCAGTATATTGTTGCTGGGATCACGTGTACCACGGGGCTCAACAATTGCTCTTCTCTGATCATCTCTCGTCTTCGCCCCCTTCTAAATCCCTTCCTTTCTCTTGCTAAATCAATGTTCCATCTCCAACATAAGCATCGCTAGGCCAATCCTCTTGCATGTGTTTACCTCGCTACAAACCTCTTCTCCACGTCCGTGCAATACATCCACTTACACTCGTACCTCTCCCTATCTTATCCTATATGGATAACCATCAGACCGGAATCGCCAGATGGCCGAGATAAGATGTTTCACCATTGGTATATACGAGTAGTTCGTACAATCGGATGGCTGTGGTTCGACCTGAGAAATCTTAGACTCAAGATCAATGATCGTAGCCTAGGACTAACCCCTCCCCCCCCGAACCGCTCAACACCACTATACCACCACGCCCCCAACAGCAACTAGTCCTAGCCTGCGATTATACTCAGATAAACTCACTTCATTTTTCCATGGCTAGGCTATTGGATTTCCAAGATATACATAACGTAAAATATAATGGACGGCGCTTGACAAGCGATTGGTAGACAGACGGGCGGTTGGGTGTAGGAAATCTGAGAAGGGGTTTAGTGTGAGAAGTGGGCTGGGCTGGGTTAGCTGGGCGTGAAATCAAAAGTTTTTTTTCCCAAGTAGAATGAGCCTAGATGTCCACTCAGGTCTTGGATTAGTGCAGTATGCGCAGGAGACACATGCTCGCCATCGCGATGTTGCTGTGGGGTGTCGAAAAGAGATGGGTAATGATTTCGAGATTAAGCCCCCCCTTTTTTTATCGATCAGATGTTCTATGGGCTTTGTTGCATATCTAAAGATGTGGATTGCAGTTAATCAACCAGTAGAGAGGTAATGTATGTATGTCTGTATGTGATGAGCCGATTCTTGGGCGATGGATTCAACAACTGGGGTGTTATAAGTCAGTTGTAAGCCTTGTTGCACGTCTGAGATGTGAGTCATAATATAATTCTAACAACAGTGAATGGGTATGGTATGATGCTTATAGTCAAGAACCTACAGTAAGTTGTAAGTCAAACTAATACAACTCCGCTTCGAACAAAGGCAGTAAAGTGCCCTGACGATTTTCAGAAATATTCACTAGATAACATGTGCATGTTCAACAGCCCATTCGCACCTGCTGCCAGCAAACTTTATAAACAATCGATAGTCCACAGGTTGAATTGAACCATATCAAAGCAAATATACACGCAGTAATATACTATCAGAATTAAAAAGAAGCCTCTCAATCAGGACGAATTCCTCTCCTTACCAGATATGAACGAACAAAACTAACGCAACGCCTAGTAATACACCCCAAACCCCACCTTCATTAAACCGCATCGACGTTCAGCTGCCGATGTCTACCAAAACCAATTTTTCTTTGACTTCTTCCTAGCCTCTGAAAACTTTTTGTTCGATTCTCTCTCTTCTTCTTCCTGTTCTTTTCCTTCATTGATAATTTTAAGTGCTTCTTCACCTTTTGGAACAGTGGTCAAATTTTCATATCCATCCTCGGTAATCAAAAGATCATCTTCGATACGTACACCTCCGACGGGGTAGTACTTCTGTAGATGTTTCTTGTTGATATATTTTGCGTACTTGGGAGATTTGAGGTAGACTTCTTCGAGAGCGTAACGGGAGAAGTAGCTTGGAGATTGTCAGAGAAGGGAAAACAAGGAGGGTAGTACCCATACTTACATTCCGGGCTCGACTGTAACAACCATATCCTTTGCGAGGATAGATCCACCATCTGAAGCGACATCAGTTTTGGAGAGAATTTGGGAATAGGCGTCATCCCAGTCAGAGGGCTTCTTGCTGAAGCCATACAAACGGTTCGTGATACGATCTCCGCCAGGTCCCACATCATGGACTTCTAGACCAACGTAATGTCCCAACTAAAATGATCAGTTGAGTCCACATGGTAAAGGGGAGAAAGGGATTCTTACACCATGAGGAAAGAATGCTACTGAAACACCAGACGTGTAGAGTTCATCAAAGGTTCCACCTTCCACAAGGCCCAATTCTATGAGCCCCTTAAGAGCAACCTTGTGAGCATGCATATGGATATCTCGATAATCAACACCAGGCTTCAACATCTCAATACACTCATCCTGCATCTTAGCCACGAGATCATAAATAGCTTGAGCTTCTTCGGTATATACTCCAGAAATTGGGACCGTTCGGGTCACATCGGAAGCATAGCAATCCCATTCGCAACCTGCATCGAGGCACACAAGCTGTCTTCCTTTGAGAGGTTCGTTGTTGGCCATATAATGGAGAGTACTAGCGTTTTCACCAGAGCCAGCAATCACGCCATATGCTTGAGTTTTGGCTTGTCTGGCAATGCATGTCGCTGTGAAAATGGCTTCAATTTCTGCTTCGTTGGTCAAATGACGAAGTCCACGGAGAACATTGATATGTGCTTGTGCTGTGATCGCACAAGCCTTTCGTATCATTTTAAGCTCATAAGGACTTTTGATGGCCCTGGCTACATTCATAGCCTCCTCTAATATTGAGCTATCAAATGGGTACTCGCTGACAATAGACTGGCATCCATTTTTGCGGGTAATCTGAAATTCAATGCGCGGTGCCTGATAATCATGTAGAATATGAATCTTCCCGGGTTCTGTATGAGCATACCAAGTGAGATATGATTCAAGATGGGGTAACGTTTCTACATGGTCAAAATCGTACTTGGCCATTATCTCTTTGGCTGTGGGGCGAGACCCGGTGTAGATCACAGATGAACCAGTATTTGGCGGTGGAATCCAAAGCCATAACTGGTCGCGATGGAGATTGTAGGTGACGATACAATCTGGAAGGTTAACCCCGGAAAGATAATAAAAGTATCGACGTTGTCGGAAAGCGGGTGCCATATCAGAGTCTTCAAAATTGAAACTCGGCAGACCAGGAAGATAGATGAGACCTTCCTCGAGGCCCAGGTGCTTTCTGACTTGACGCGCATGAAGTTTTGCTGTTTTGATCTGTCAGCAACCGATACATTAGGAAGGCCCAAGGATAACGCGATTATCTAAATTGGATTGTTCGTGGTAGAATGATCTTCATGGTTATCTCGTGAGGAACACACACCACCCACCACCATTCGGCGAAGGTGTCGATAAGCCCAAGAGGTGATTGATAACTGACTGACCTGGATATTTCTCAGTTGGCTTAGGCTTAGGCTTATATTCTATGGATCTATTCTATTGTCAGTATATTATCTTCGAGAACGCATCTCAAACCTACTCACAAAGCATCGAACTCATCAACCTCCTCTGTGACCCAACTTCCACTTGAAGAAGGCCGAGTCTCCCTATCTTTGTCTTGGGCGGCAAAGGAACCCATGAGGGTTTGAAGATCCATCTCTACAGAAAGCAATATGAATATGAGTATCAATACGAATGGATAGAGTGATTGTTGATGCGAGGTTGTCTTCAAGCATCTCTTTCTTGTGAGGTTACCTGACTTCGTTGTATGTACAGAGGAGGATGTGCCAATTCAAAGGGAAGGCCACGGCACGTGTAAGGGTCTATCGGCATTAGTTCGGATTACAATGATTGACCTGAGCCAATCGGATCATCTTTCTTCCCTCTCCTTTTTATCTACTCGAGTAAGTACATGCCATGAGTTGTGTTGATATGGGTGGTTCAATGAGGTTATTCCCATCACATTCTCCCACCACTCAATATGAGGCCCAACCATTTCTGATTCTGATTCTGATACTGATAGGTAAGGCTGTGGATGGACCCCTGTACGTAGTACATGCAGATAATCCCACATACCTCCACCAACCCCTCCCCCACCAAAAACATCACGATCCCACAAACAAATTCCACCTGGACATGAATGTGAAGCTCTTCTTTGATGCTGAAGTCACCTACAAACGTGTATACTTCATTCCCCACCATGCAGAATCAACTCAGTAAAATGGCAGATGCGCAACCAGAAGTTGGCTCCTCAAGCTCTGGAGTACAATTTCAAAGCCTTGATGACTTTGAGAAGGAGCAGGATGAATTGCAGGCACAGTAAGTCCTTGATGAGGATACAATGCGTTCTTGTGATATCGTTACAGTGGCTTTCCAGGGCGGTTTACAATTTCATGTCCTATAATCATACAGTTAGTTGTATTAATCGCCTCTTAGGATCGATCAGCAGGTTTCAAATGCTCAAGTCGCAAAGTCTCGAAGCGGCTCACCAGCGACGAAGAAGACCAAGAATACACCGGATGCCAGCGCCATACTACTCGACAGTCATGCATTATTGGAGGAGATCGGGAACATAAATTGGATAGGAAGGCTACTAGGTCAGACCCGGTCACGAGACCACATTCATCTCTAGCTACCACAAATGCTAACCACCTTCAGAGTACCACCAAGCCAAGGGCATCAATCCAGGTCCAGAATACACAGAGACTCAAATCGCCGAACAAAGCTTCAGATGTTCTGTGACCATCAAAGAAAACCCCGAGCCCATAGGTAGCCTTGCTTTCTTTTCTCGCAAGAAGGACGCCAAACGGTATATCTCCAAACTTGCCATTGATTGGCTTGTCTCCAGAAACCTCCTATCTTCAACCGGATCCGTCAAACCAACCAAATCTCTTACTGCACCGCAGACCCCCCAACCCAAAAAATCACACGCACCAACCTCTCCCCAAGTCCCCTCTACCTCTCACACCACCCCCCCGCGTGAAAGGAGTACGTCCCCGACGTCTTACCCAGGACTCATTCCCGACCTCTGTCACACCCTCGGATTCAATGTTCCCACGTACAAAATTGTGCCCGTGGTAGAAGGTGTTCCAATATACCAAGGCCACGCGGATTTTGGATCCGATCCGCGGGTTACCGGAAAAGTGGGAGAATTTAAGGACATTCATGGGAAGAAGAAGGCTAAAGAGGTTTGTGCAAAGGGAGTCTGGGGTTTCTTGAAGGAAATCGAGAGACAGAGATTGCAAGGAATCAAGGATAACGAGAGAGAAGAGGGAGAGAAGAAGAGGAAGAGGGAGGCGGCTCTCTAGAGTTGAAATACGAACGGGGAAGGTTTGGGATTGTTGCCGGGATTTATTAGTGGTGTTGTATGGGATTCAATGAATGATGTTTATGGGTTACGAAGGAATTCTTGCGAATCATTCTTGGTGGATTTTATGATATGGGTTGAGATGTACTTGTTTAAGCGTAGTTAAATTTCATTTAATTCAATTGATTCCTTTGATTCATAAGATACATTTGTAATGCTTCTTTCCGTTTGGTCTTAATATCGTATCGATCAATACAACACACCCACGCACCCCGAGTATCTAACACCATCATCTCGTTCCACATCACCTAACTCCATTTTCGTATCATCAACATCATCTTCTTCTTCACCACACCCAATCGTCCCCCCTCAAATATCAAATAATAATTAACCAACCAAGCAAACAACTATCAATCCCCCAACCCACTCACTTCCCCATCCTATCTCTCCTTCCATCCTTAACCGTCTCTTTTTCTTTTCCTTTCCTTCCCACCCTTCCCTCCTTTAGCCCCCACAGCCCTCCAATCAACCCACACCAATCACCCATCACATCACATGACCCACACGACTCAAAACCCCTCTCAAACCCCGTCTCAAAACTTCCTCCTCCTCAAAACTCCCTTTTCAAAAATTCAGCATCCCAATTTCCTTCCTTTCATGATGCTCATACATAACATACTCACACTCATACTTACATTCATACCCTTCAATTCCTGATATACATCAGAGCCAAAGCCAAGGCCAGGACAAAACTACACCCGAATCATCTGTATCATCTGAGTAATACGAGAAATGAAAAACTGAAAGAGAAATCAGGAATCTTCAGACAAAGATACAATTGAAGCTGCGCTTTTCATGTGCGTGAAATAATACTATCTGTCCGACTGGTGTTGGATTTATGGGTGTAGCCCATGCATGGCGTTAGCCGTGTGATGGAGTGTGGTGGTTAGAGAGGAAACCCTTGTTGAATTTGAATTGATCCATTTTTATATCACAATGTGATGTGAGATGATAAATGGGATCGCTAAGTCTCCTCTACAGTTTTTGGTTCTTCGGCAGCTGTATCTGCAATTCTCCCCGCGTGCCTTCCACCACCTCTCCCGCCCCTAGAATCCTTTCCCCTGCCGCCACCTCGACCTCCTCTACCTCCTCTCCCACCACCACGCCCCCCCTTCCCCACCGGCGCCTTTCTAGCCTTCAAACTCTCATCCAACTCCTTGACCTGAACGCCATCCTCCCAGAGCGTCCCGCCCTCCCTCCTCCCCACAACCTTCTTCCAAAACCTCGTTCCAACCACTCCCTCCCCATCCCCATCCGTCAACACAACCCCATTATCACTCAACCACCACTTCATCTCCTCCTCCTCCTCCAAAGCCCTCTTGATATCCACATAGATCAAAACCTCCGCATCACCCCTCATCCCACTGATGACCCCTCCATCTTCCGGGATCCCCGTCCCAAAATGCACATGATTCCGACCCATCTTCTTCAACCCCCCACTCCGCACAATCTCCTCGTAGAACGCAAAGTAAGTCCCGTGAACACAGACCTCGGGCACATTTCCCTGCTCGAGCGTGATAGGCACGAGTAGCGCTGCCGAATCAACAGCGATGGAATGACCCTGATTAGCACGAATCACCCAATCCGCCGGGTTTTCCGAAGATGGAGAAGGAGGGGTTGGGAGTGCAGGATTGGGTTTCATGGAGAAACGCTGTTTGGCGTTGTCGGAGACGGCGGTGCGGATATCGGCAAAGGTTGGTTTGAGGGATTTGAGGCGTGGCCATTGCATCTGTGGTTTTTGTCAGCTGGGGTGTTCTATCCATCATAATATTGTAACGCCGTATGCTGATGATGAGTAGAAAATCGAGGATAACCACGTGATTATCATATTGGCCATCCTAACCCATTCCTCCATCCTTCCT
>NGKF01000016.1:341968-363144 GCA_002162555.1 Monilinia aucupariae | reverse complement strand
CCCAACGCGCTTGGAGCAGAACTCGCCATTTCCGTATCGAAATATGTATACGAGTGTATGCGCCGTGAGCCCGAAGACGAAGACGAAGACGAAGACGGGGACAAAGATGACCAAAAAGGCGAAGCCAATCTCAATCTCAATCCCAACGCAAAAGCTGATCCGCAAACACCAGAACGTAGTCGACAACTCCGATGATTGATTTCCCTAGTCCAAACTCTGAAGCCAAGGATTTTCCCCAAGAACATCAAATGTTCGTGTTTGTTCGTGTTTTCCTGGTTGTTTTCTATTTCTACTCTACTCGAGTATATTTCTATTTTCGTAGCCCTTGTACGGTTACCCGTAATCAATCTCAATCTCAACCTCAACCTCAACCTCTCCACCCCTTCCTTCTCCCACAACGAAAGGTAGATATATAGATGTATTTCCCTTCCCTTCCCTAAGTTCCTTTCCTTTCCTTTCCCTCCCTTCCTCTCCCCTCTCATGAAATCCTCAAAGAAGCCAGCCAACCAACCAACCAACCAACCAACAAAAACAACAACCAAGTATACACTCGGCCTCGAAAATAAGTTAGTAATTATACCAGACAAGAATATCGATCGATCAATAATATACTTACCCTACAATCGATCAACACACTTACTCTACGATCAATCAATCAAATCAGTAAATCGATAAAGCAATCAACCTCTACCCAACCCAACGCGACGCAACGCAACGGAACCCAACGCAACCCAACCCAATCTACTCTAACCCAATCTACTCAGTAAACCACCAACTAGCTCGTATATCTATCTATCTACACCTACACACACCTACAGGTGATGGTAAATTTTGGGGTTCACTTCACTTCACTTCACTTCACTTCGCTTCACTTCGCTGATTAGAGTAGTCGAGTACTGGAGTAGATTACTGTAGATTAGATTGGATTTTGAATAGATTAGACTGGACTAGACTGATCTGATCTGATCTGATCTGGTCGGTTGGCAGTGAATGAATAGATCACCAGGATTGGGAGGGAATTTCAGAGGTAACGTAGGGGTCAGGGAGGTAACGTAAGGAAGGTCAAGGGGGTGAGGTGAGGTGATGTATCCGATAGAGAGGAAAAGAGTCATCGGTGAAGTGAGATGGTGAGATGAGATGAGATGGTGGGAGAACCAGAGGGCGAGATGGAAGGACGATTTATAAATTAATCTTGCAATTGAAGTTCTACACGAATAAGCATTGGATAGCCACATTGAAATCACCAACCACATCGCCACGAGATAATGAGACGGTATGATAGATGCCATTAGCAATATCTCGTAGATATCCTTGTGATTTACATGTATTGACCGCTGATGAATAACGCTACATTCATAAGTAAAAAGCCCATCACCTCTCCGATGTCACGCGCAATTCAGACTCCTGCCCATCCACCTGGATTCATCCCGTCTCCTGATATGCCAAAGCGGATTCCCAATTGAATAGCCATATCCAGCAACGATTCAAGTGATTCAACCAGCAAGTAAAACGAGCAACCAAAATCCCTAGCTTATGCTAACCCACGCGCCGAGGATAAGCAGCAATACCTACCTAGTAGTATGTACCGGAAGAACATGTCCTGATCCCTTCTTTCACTGATATGTAACGTCGCTGATATGTAATCCTCAAACCCCTCTAATCGTGCCATCGTATGTACCCAGGGTATCTTGGAAAATATTTCTCTCCCCCCATGGTGATAACATAAAAAAAAAAAATAAAGAAATTCCCCCCGTAATAATCCTATGCGCACAGAGCGCCGAAAAGAAACCTGTGAAGAACTCCAAATTTTCCTTGTACAAATGAGATCATAAATGAAATTTACTGGTAAGCACCAGACTGCGAGTGACCTAATGGCTCCTTGCCCCTCAAAAGGCTGTCGGCTCTATTCCTAGCGGCGAAAGTCAAGGGAGCCGAGACCTTTCTCTGCCCACGTTCCTCAGCCAATCTTCCGGAAAGGCTTGTGGTGTCTCTCTCGGGGGTGCGCTCCAGATATCTACGACCACCACCGGCGCCACCGAGACTGGAGTTCACAAGAATCTCTCTCTCTGGTGTGCGTTCATAGTATCTTCTGCCAGAGTTGGTTTGTGTGAGTGGAGAAGATTGTGGCACCCTATTGGGACTGAGGGTTGTCGTGTGAGACCTTCTGATGGCCAATGCCGAAGAGGTTGTGCCGTATCTCATGTCATCTTCGGGCAAGGGAGGATGTGGCAGTAAATCTCGCTCCCCCCTTCGTCCAAGGTCCGTCTTAGCTCTCGAGGGTGCTCGAAATCGAGCTTCGACGGTTTCTTGGGGATCTTCGGTGTCCGCGCGCCGACTGCGAAGGAGTAGAGATGTGCGGCGTCCTGCAGTCAAACTTTGCGACGGGGCCGTACTCTCAGGCGGTGGATATCTCAACGTTGGCAATGTTGTTGGTGCGAGCAGGCTACTTCTGTGGGCCTCGAGACGACTATATGACCTCGGGCTTGCTTTTAACCTTGCTACATCACCAGAAGGTGGCTGCCTTGGACTGACTGGCTCGATACCCTGTTGGATCTCAGCCTCTTGACCATGGCCATTCTGTCGGATTTGTGTAAGAGTGGTATCGGGATCATTCGGTCTCCTTTCAGACAATGAAAGGCAAAGTTCGGTTAAATTGCGACACAAACTGTCTGTTTTCCGACGAATCTGACGATCGGAAACATTAGGCTGTGCCCCACCAACGGATGATTGGGAACTTGATATCGGCCCAGGTTGACCAGAAGTACCCATCATCGCAGAGATTGTCAATGCATCGTACGCTGCAGCCTCCAAAGATCTGTATATTTCGGCATCCAACAAAGGCCTCGAGTTGGCCAACGCGGATCGTAAGAGAGGATGATTTTCGGCTTTAGACATGTCCATGGAAGGGGCTTCAGTGGGTGATATGCTGTTGCCACGTCCTCGTTTGGGTGATGTTGACATGGTAGTTTCGGTCGTGGCAGCTGTAGGAGGTCGCTCATGGGTCGCTCGTGAGACAGCTGCACCAGATGTTGTAGGTAATTTACCAGTCAATTCCAATCTATGTATGCGAGATTTCAAATCATCCAGTTCATCCCAGACAGTTGAAGGGGCAGTTGTGGACACGGTCGATGCAGTGCCTTCTGTTGCACGCTGCGTTTCATGTTGTTCGCCCATCTCCATTGGTTGCGCCACCAATGGAGAAGAATGATAAGTGCTAGCCCGAGAAGCCGAATAGGAATTGGATAAATTAGATTGTCTGTATGCGGTGATGGTTCGATCTTGCGCAGAAGGTCGTCGTCCAACATAGGGCAATTGAGGCTCGTAGTCACTTTCTCGGTTGTACGTTCGCGGAGTTGTCGGATTGGAGAGCGCGGTTGCAAAAGATCGTTTTCTTTGCTCATTTGAGCCCGTGATTGTTGAGGACGAAGATCTTTCCCCCTCCCTTGCAGATGGATTGTTCTCCATCCCTTGGGCTAGACCTTCTATATCTTCTGCATAGCGAGCTGTTGGTTTCGTTTCTTGATCGGGCTCACGACGAAGATACGAAGCACGGAAATTGGGGGCGGGGAGAGATTGGCGCATGCCGATGCGGGACTATGCAGACGAGTTAGACATTTGAAGCCGCTTGGGGTAAATATCCCGATGAAAGTTGCCATTGCAAACCTGTGGGGAAAATGAAGAAAGGGAGAAAGTAAGAGCGGATGTAGGTATTACCTTTCTAGAATCTAATCTACTCAAGACAGGATGATTCTTCAGGCGATTCATATCATCTTCCTCTTGCGCAACCTGTAAGAACAAGTCCACATCGGAATTTCGTTCGCCTGACCCTTCTCCCTGACCATTCCGACCCTCTAAACTTCTCAATGCAGATTCCCTCTCTGCCAAGGTTGGCTCCATGTTTTGACTGCTCTTGGGGCCTCTCGCTGGTAAGACTACCGGTCGCGATGGTGTATTTTCCAAAGATGATTGTGGTGTATAAGGCGTCGACGGAGATGTGTTTGGATCCAAATGGGATTGATCCGCAACCCAATTCGTAGTTTGTGAAACGTATGATGATCCTGGAGACAACATAGTTGAGGATGATGTTTCTTTTGCGACCTCGGCCGTTATTCCATTCTTGCCATGGGTGACGACAGGTAGGTTCCTTGCTTTTTGATCGGATATGACAATCCTTGTCGTCGTTTCTTGTTGAGGTTTCGTGGAATTGCTTGTGTTTGTAGTGGCCGCGGCCGTGGCAGTGGCAGTGGCAGGGGGAGAGGTCGTGGTGGTCGAAGGGTTGTTAGGTGTAGGAGTTGGGTAAGATAATGTCCGACGCGATGATGATGGTTTAAGTGATCTAACCGGACTCCCAGTAAATGTACTTAGTATCCTCGCGCGAAATGGTTCCTTCTTAACTGGGTTGGTTGGGCTAAAAGGTGTCGCAACCGTAGAATGATTCCCGGTGAATTTCAAATCAAAGGTCGAAGATTTAAGTTTGAAATTATGATTATGATTATTATTGTTTTGTTGCTGAACAGCGGCAGCGGCGGCAACAGCAGGAGCAGGAGCATGAGAATTGGGATTGGCATTGGCATTGGCATTGGGATTGGCATTGGAAGGATTTGAAGCCATCTTTGAACCAGCCGATTGTGACTGTGACTGTGAAGGTAATTGCGATGGCACAAGACGTTGATGATATGACGGTCCGTTGTGTGTAACTATATCGGGCGCATCACGTATTCTGGGTAACTTGGAGGAGTTATGATCAACTCGATGGGAATGAAGTGACAAAGGTCTTGCTTTAGATTTTGTACTTGGGGATTGAGGGATTTGTGACATCTTGAACAAGAAGAGTTTGACATATCAAGAAGTCAAAGCGAAGATTGACGTCCGCAGGGAGGAGGAGGAGGAGGAGGAGGAGGTGGAGGTGGAGGTGGAGGAGGTGGAGGAGGAGAGGAAGAGAGGAAGAGAGGAGAGGAGAGGAGATGAGAGGAGATGAGAGGAAGAGAGGAGAGGAGACGGAAAGGCAGAAGAAAGGTTATTTTGGTTACTCTAGTGAGTAGGAAAGGCAAAGAAGTGAGAAAAGAAGGTTAGAAGGTTAGAAGGTTAGCACGGTGGAAGGTTGGCTGAAGGCAAGGAGACCTGATCTGATGAAAATAGCCGTGCCCATAGCCAACCATATCATACATACGAGTAACATAACAAACCAACATAACATTGGATTATTATTAGAATCGTATGGGAATGATTAAAATGATTAAAATGATTAAAATGATTAAAATGATTAAAATAAATTAAATATGGCGAGAAAGGCATCCCCGTCATGATTGTATATCCTATGTTCTATGAAGATGGCATGATTTTATCTTCTTCTTCTTCTTCTTCTTCTTTTTCTCCTTCGACGTGATTCATTTCCATCCATCTCAACAAATTCGGATTAGGGCTTCCGGGGAAAACCTTCTCATGGAGTTGTAGAGTACTTAGGGCATAAGAGAGAGGGAGGGAGGGAGAGAGGGAGGGAGAGAGGGAGAGAGGGAGAGAGAGAGAGAGAAGAACATGAAGAAGCTGCCATCGCCGTGTCAACGAGTGGAGAAGGAGAATACTAATAGTTTTCATGTACGAGTACAATATACAATATATTCTACACTATCGCGATGTTCTCATAAGCTCACAACAGAGTTCAGAGTTCCCAGTTCAATGTTCACTGACGCATGCGCATATGCAATTAATAAATCCATAGCCTGTTCTCAACCCACCTTGGTGCACCATGACCATTCACTGCATAAGTGGTATATGTATCCCCAACGCTAAGGACGACGTGCATATGGATGGGTGAGTGGATGATCACTGAGGATGATGATGAGGATGATGATGAGGATGATGAGGATGATGATGACTATTTAACATGCGTACTCGAGTAGTGAGGGGATTCGGGGAACCTTCTTCTTCCAATAAGTGATACTGTATGCTGTAATCCAGTCATGAATTTGTCCTGCGGAAGGATAGCCACCGAGGGATGAAGAGTAGAGTAGAGTAGAGTAGAGTAGAGTAGAGCAGACCAGAGCAGACCAGAGTAGACCAGAGTAGACCAGAGTAGACCAGAGTAGACCAGAGTAGACCAGAGTAGAGTATACGAGTACATGATCACAATAATCGTACTGTACCGCATTCAACTTCAGATTAGACAACGGTAAAATCTTTCTCTCCTTCCTTCCTTCTTCTCATCCCTTCGCCCTCCTCAAATTTCTTTCGCCTTTTTCTCAAATTTGCAAAATTGAACCGAGACATGGAGCGGGTAAACCCTCAGGGCCTAGCTCGGGCCGCGACCCATTATTAAGCGGAGAAGCATCTGGGTGTACTCTATTCTTCTTGAATCTGGCAATACAAAGTAATAATAATAATGATAATAATAATGATAATGATGATAATAATAATGATCCTAATCCTAATAATAATAATAATAATAATAATAAAAACAACAACAACATTAATAATATTCCTCGAGTACAGAGTATGCACACTGCACCCTTTCAAAATGGCTGTCAAAATCACCCCGTAGTGGCTGCACCACTCGCATGTTATTATTGGAAACCATCGATAGGGTTTCGATCGCTGTACTTACTACAGATGCTCGAGTATCTCATGCACGTCTCGAAAACACGCGGCGCGAAGATGAAAGAGGCTATACGGTAGCAAGTCAGGTAGATAATTTGAATGGCTGGCATGGAATTCCAATGATTGCTTGTGCTGTAGTGACATGCTGCCGACGACCGGAAGGATCCCTTGGTCAGCCTATCAGTATGGAGATGGAGATGAAGATGGAGATGGAGATGAAGATGGAGAGGGAGAGGGAGATGGTCGCTGGATGTAAGAAAGGGTAGAACTTCTGGTGTTCCTAGCCGGAGCTTGAAAGCGAAACGGCTTGAACTGGCTTCCAAGGGGTGTGCGAGCATACGGTTCGATTGGATGGAAACTTGAAAGCCCTACACATACCTACGTCCAGCCGGGGCCTGCCAGTCCTGATGTAGAGCCTTCGATGAGTTTCGTGCTGTGCAACGACAGTGCAAGTCAAAACTGCATTTGGAAGAGCTCATTAAAAAGTGTCGGGGGTGCTGGGAAAATTCCTCCAAAATGTTGTGGGCCGTAATAAATGATGTACAGTAAGTACAGGACTGCATTGCATGCATCATGTATTACATTCAGGGGCAAGGACCCATTGATGTCCCAGAACCATGAGAGATAACTAACCTTGATGCGGAGATGTAATTTGGCCTGGCCGAATAACATGTGCGCGGCGGCAGAAGGCAAGAAGATGAATCTCGTCTTGAAAATGGGCACCACACAATTTGTCCTAAATCCAGCCAGATGGATGCTCTTCTATATCAGTCTCGAGGTTAATGACGAGTGAAGTCGATGATTCCAACCGCAGCTGAACTACCTAGGTAGGTGCAGTAGACTGTGGTAGATACATATTCGTCTCAATCTCGGCTTCCTGGCTTCCTGGCATCAAGATTGGGCGGTCTGAGACGCTTTTGAGTCTTGAGTCGTGAGTCTTGACTCTCGACATGGCCGGTGGTGGATAATAGCAATACCTAGGTAGATCGCGGGCTGAGTTTCTACCTCTGGAACAACAAAATAGTATTGTCACTTGTGAGAGTCAATGGGAGAAGAATCCCAAGATGTCAAACACCTCCGTTGGATTATGCATTACAGTATTAGATTTTCCCAAATTTCTTATGTTGGAATTAAACATCCAAGGGCTGGCTGGAGAATGAGGTTAATCCAGTAATATACAGTAGGTGCGCACGCATAAAACATGATCCTGACTTCCTACCTGCCAATCATCTACTCGAGGATATGTCCTACTCGAGTACAGCACATCTTTCTTTTGTTCAGGGTTATACTGTATCATCCGTAAGCATAACGGTCAATGTTCTCCACCTTCTCCTTTCTATAATTATCTCGCCTTCGCATAATCTGAATGGGTTCATGGAAAGAAGGCCTTTAGATGAACAAAGCTTCAATAGTTGGGAAATAATGATGAGACGAACTTGGGGCATGAAGTTTTTACGTTTTGAACATCAAGTCCCGATAATCCTTGCTCGCTCGGACGATAGCTGGGGTATATACCAGAGTAAATAGTGAGCAGTGAGCAATGAGCATCGGGGTGGTGCAGATATACTCCAAGCCTTCGAGTACCTAGACCATTCAGCTCACCTCTCTCAGCCTCCCCTCTCCTCTTCTCTTCTCCTTCTGTGGAAACCCCTTGATCTCTTGAGCCATATTCTATACTCGTACTTTGGTAGGCATTATGGGATTGAGGTTTGATGTTTGAGCTTTGAGCTTGAGCTTGAGCTTGAGCTTTGATTCGTACTCGTAGTTTCGTGCCGTACTGTCATTACGTGCGTGATCTGGATCATGTCTTGTTCATGAGATCAAATTGGTATGGTAAATAAGCTTAGGTATTGACGTCCCATTTGATCGCATAATATCGATATTGGGTAGGCGACGATGAGATAAGTAATATAGAGGATTCAGAAGCAAAAGCAAGAAAGACATGATATGCGGACAGTATTAAGTATCTTGACATCTTCTTTGCTTCTTGAATTCATTATTGTACGTATGTATGCTCGAGTACTCGAATGGGTACAAGCAGTTGCCCGTATATACCTATACCTGAAGATGGAGAGGTAGCTAACTAAACTTCATCAGCCACACCGAGCCACACCGAGCCACACCGAGCCACACCGAGCCACACCGAGCCTCAATTATGTTTTGACTGACTCAATCAAAGAATGGATGATTTTGAGTTGAGTGAACTACGAGTGTACTAGATAATAGTATGTATAATTTTTAGAGATTCTTGTTACACTCCTTATATATGTGATGAATAGAGTATGGTACCAACGTAAATTAAATTATTACTAATACTCGAGTGCTCATTCAATAATTCTATAATTGGATTAATAAGGCATCGGATATTATCTCTCGTAGCTTGTTTCATAATATGCTGGTGACGAATTAAAATGGAGAGATCACATGTGCTAGGCATCTGAGATGGTTCAATAATGCATTCATTTTGGGAAGGCGTATAATGGGACAAGCCTGAGGCATCCACGTCAAGGGTCGTAGATAATCTGTCGCATCTATCTACAATGGGGAATATTATATGATAATTAGTCTTTTGATCTTAAAATTACGTTGTTTTAAGCCTATTATTACCATCGATCTATTTAAATTATCTATATTCGAGTATTTCATCTCATCTACAGCACACTACTGACTGTATTCATCTTCAACGACTTTCTTCTATTCGCCAATTTTATTCCATTATTCCATACCATTCAGCTCTTCACATTCCATGTTATACATCTGATATTCTCATTCATCTCATTCTTCATCTTCATCTTCTTCTTTTTCGCCATCTATTTCCATTCTTGATTGACCATGATGATCTTCGTTGTATAACACCCATTCCCTTCCTTTTCTTCCCATTTCATATACGTATATATATGCATCCCATATTTCCTTTCTCTCTCAAGTTCCTGTACTCGAATTTCTTCTTTTTGCGACAGAAAGCCGCTGCCATTCCTTTGTTCTCGACCTTCGACCCTCGACCTTCCCGAAATACCCACCTGCCTACAACTTGCAGGCGCGATACGATCCAAGCCAATCAGCAATAATCAAGCCCGCAAGAGCGAGAGAGAGCATATTTAACGCCGATTGGAAGAGGCTGTATAGTACTCGTATATGATTAGGGATTGCGATCAAGATCCAAGGATTGAGGGACAACCTACGACGAGAACAAAGCAGCCATCCTCTCAACTTATATCTCGAGCCAGCCAGCAATCCTTTCAACACCATTACAATACATACAGTACGGGATATCTCAGACTCAGACCAGAGATACCAGGACCAGAGATACCAGCCCTACCTATCTATCTATTTGGAAAGCAAGCATCAGACAGCTCTCTTATTGGATGCCACGAGGACGCACATTCTGTACAGTATCGAATCTTGCGCCCAAAGGCATTTACAATACGAGTACTCGAGGAACAAGATTCTATATATATATATATATATACACACACACCTGCTGTTTAATCTATCTCAATCATATCCGCAATTACGGTTTCACACACTTATACAGCATCATCAAACCAAATCAAACCAAACCAAACCAAATCAAATCAAATCAGTCTCGAAACCTACTTTTTACCTTCTCTCTCCGACCTTCTGACAGACAGGAACGGAAAGGCTTGAGAGATACAGTACATTCATCATTTAAGAGAAACCTCTTGGAAGTTCTTCTTTGCTCTTCCACTCCTACTCCCGCCCTTTAATAATAATTGCAGGGCCATTCAAACAAACTAAAATTATTATTATAATAGTAAGGGACCTTTTTCTTTTTCTCCTTCTCTTCTTCTCCTTCTTCTGCTTTCTGCTTTCTGTTCTTCCTCTGCTTTTGCCTCTGCCTTCTCTGCCTCCTCCCTCTTTCTTCCTCTTTCTTCCTCCGCCTCTTGAACTCGTCTGATTGGTTCTTTTTACCCGCCCTGTCTATTTTTAAACCCCCTGCATTTCACGCATTTTCATACTCAATTCGCTGTGAACGGTGCGCTGACTAGTTGAAATCAATTCAGATCAATTAAGAGAACCCTGCCCAACCTACCCTGCACCCACCGCCCACCACCACCAAACAAAGTATCGAGACAAGACGTCTTCGTTTCTCGAATCTCTCTCTCCCTCTCTCTCTTTCTCTCTCTCTTCCTCTCTTCCTCCCTTCCTCCCTCTCTCCCTCTTGATCTTTCTTCGCATCCTTCAAATCTTTGGTCTTGGTGTTGTTTTACATTTTAACATTACATCCAACCGACCTGGTGGACCTGTCTGTCTGTCATCTGTTTTATTACATCTCATAATTTTGATCTACGCATAAAACACAAAACCCTATACCTACCTCCACCTACCTACCTTTCAGATCTTTCAAATCATAATAACTGTGGTGTCTCGCGTGGACTACCCGGTAAGGCAAAGATTAGGTTGCCCCTCGAGGTAATCCTTACAACTTGTCATTGTATACATACCAATCGTGCCTCTTATAACGATTGCTCCCCCCCCATTTAATCCTCGATCTGTTGTTGTCGACTCTCCCTCTTGAGGTCTGCCATCTCCAGTTGAGGAAGTCTATCAAGGACTTTATATATTCGAGTGAGTGAATTTCAAATTTTTATTCACTCTATTTTGATTCCCTCTATTTTTGAGGTCTTTCCCTTCCCTTCCCTTCCTTTCCTTGCCTTTTCTTTTCCTTATGGTTGCTTGGATGTGGATTATATAATACGATCAAACAAACAATGATAAAAAAAGGAAGTTCTGTTTGCAATTGATACTATATACTCTTCTTTTCAAGCAAACCATGATGGCTAGCCCAACACGTATTGCAATTGCTAATCATACAACTTTGAAAAGTTCCTTCACTGCGATTGCAACCTTTTCATCACCTTCTCCACCTTCGCCACCTTCACCGAACTTGACTGGAATATCAAATACATATTGGGGAATACAGTCGATTCAGCGCGCACTCGAACCATTGGTGCAGGCTCCAATAGTCAAGCGTCGCGATCTTTGTGGGAGACGACGGAAAATGCCATCAGCAGCTGGTCCCCGAATGTACGATAATCACATACCTTCGTTCATGTCAGTATATGGTATAGATTCGAGCATGATGGAAGGGTCAGCGATGGGCGGCGGTACTCATACCAAATTATCGGTCAATCCGTATAACAATCAACAAACACACCAAAATCGAGAAGTTAAGCCCGACAGCAACTTACTTCAAATACATTCCCATCAACATCGAGAAAGTACTTCAACGCAAGCATCCGATTCGACAGACTCTTCTCCCACCACAACAATATCTACAGTGGATTCGTCTTCACTATCTGACCCATCACCAAGCTCGTCACCTGAATCACCAATTACACTCGTCCCATTATCTTCATTCCCCGGATCTTCTTTTGGGCTGGATTCTTTCCAAAATTTAAAGATGGGTGAAATAGATACAAGGCCGCCACCAATAACAATTGAACGGCCTATGACTTCACCTTCACCAAGGAAAAAGAATCCTAAAAGCCTTGCTCTTAACCTCCGACCAAGCATTGATGAATTCACTTCAGAACCACCTTCCCCATCTTTTATCAAACCACCGCCGTTGAAGGCCAGAAAAAAGCCAAGCCTATTAAGCTTAAATACGGGAACAGCCAACATGAATTTGGAACCTTTGGGACAACAAGGAATGTCGTCAATGCTGCAACGAAGAAGTCTCAAACACTCTGTCTCGTCGCCTCAAATGCTCTCAATGACTACGCCCGGCTTCGGTCCCAATGGGGGTATGACGTTAGGTGATCCTTCTCGAGGCTTTGTGGGTTCGAGGTTAAAAGAATCTGGCCCTCCGAGGAATACATTCACTATTAATGAAGACGATGCACCTTCGCCAACAGGAATTCAGATGGCAACTCGAGCGCCAGGGATGTCTATTGGCGGTGATTCGTTTGACAGACCACCTACTGGCGAGGACTGCAAGTCTCCGTCATATCCAGACGGCCCAATTCTCATGCACGAACCAACCATATATCTATATTCAGAGCCTAAAATGGAAGAGGCTGCGGAATTCGATGTGGTGATCAATGTCGCCAGGGAGGTCAAAGATCCATTTGAAGCAAAACTCGAGGAGATGAAGGAGACAGAGGGAAAATATAAGAGATTTAGCCATGCATTTGCTCATTGCAGGAACAACTCTGTGGACCCGTACGCCGAGATTCCTGGGACAGCTGGTACCACATCCTCTTTCCAAACTGCTTACGAGACTCAACCGGCTGGTTCCGAATCGAGTTCCACAAGGTCATCCCCATCCACGCCACGACCAAGTACCTCGGAAGTGAAAATCCCCGAGTACATCCATATTCCTTGGGATCATAATACAGATGTACAAGGTGAATTATGGGATTTATGCCAAACCATCGAATCGAGAGCTAAGGAAGGGAAAAAAGTTCTTGTGCATTGTCAACAAGGTGCGAGTCGATCGGCAACCTTGATCATTGCATACGGAATGTATATCAATCAGGACCTAACAGCAAACGAAGCGTACGCTTTGGCACAATCAAAATCGCGCTGGGTAAATCCTAATATGTCTCTCCTCTTCTCGTTGAACGACTTCAAAAAGGTCATTGAAAGAAAAAAGCTGGAGAAGCAAACGGCCGAGCATAAGAACATGGTTGCTAGGAACCAAAGCTTGACTATGCACAGGCAATCGCTATCTGCTAATGATCTCGATACTGAATCTTCTCCTGGTCGTACCAGAGTAAACTCGTCCCCTACTTCACCACCCAAAGAACCAGCTATCAGAGAGTCTGTGGCCATGAATACAGCCCCTATCAACAGGTCTGAAGTCGAAGCAGAGATGTTCTCTGACTGCAATCGTTTAAGTCGTTTTGACTTCGGATTTAGCGATATTCCACGAATTGAACCTTTCACAAAATTCGAAGATGGCTCCAAAATCGAGCGTCTAACATCACAAGACAGATGGGAACTCGACATGATGTCGCCTCGTCCACATGATGACGACGTGCAATCGGATATAATGTCGCCACGTATAACAGAGATGACTCGCAAGCCTTTCGAACACACTTTCTCACGTAGTATTCCACAAGAATCTTCGAATGTGACACCAAGCCTTTTCTCTCCACGTGGGTTTGATTTCCAGCGTCCAACATTCTTCTCTCCAACCGTCGCAGCACAAGACCCTAGAAGCCCGCCTATAACAGGAGAAGCAACTATTACCCGATCTATCGACGATTTTCTTTGAGCATTCTACAGAGCACATGGAATCTTATCCTACAAAAGGATATCACCATAATGTCTTTGACCGATACTTTTTTTATACCATATTTCGCAAACATTATCAGCACACATTTGTTTGTATGCCAACTTCTGGGTTATCATCTGGTCTTTTTTCATCCTTTTTTTTCATCCTTTTTTTTCAAATTTATAAGCAATACGCCGGTTTCTCATGATGGATGAAGATGGAAGGGCGTTTGCATTAGTTCGTGGCGTTGGATACGTAGGCAGGTCATTGTTACCGCCTCGCTGTAAGATTTTAATGAATAGCCCCTTTGTTCTCGGATGAAATAGGGGGGTAGGCGATGGAAAATATGGAGAGGAATAGGCCAGGAACTCGATTGAGGCTTGGGACGATGGGGAAATATGATGAGGCGACGAGATTGAAAGAGGGATAATCCCCCTTTGTATCAAACGTCCTGGTTTACAGGTGGAAGCAACGAATAAAATCATATACCCCCAAGAGAGATGTTTATTGGCTATATATCGTTTACTTTTATTATGTGATTCTATGATGGTGAGATGATTTTATGCATGCATCCTTGAGTGAAGTACATGTGGAGGAGGGAGTAGAGACTACTAGTCGGTGGTATTCACCTCTCATATGGCGAATGATTTCTCATTCCCGAGTCCTGGCTGGTAATTCGTATGTACGCGTTGAGGGGATAAAGATTTATGGGAATGTGATAGCTGATGTATAATCAAATAAGATGAGCACAAATAGGACGAGACGAATCTGAATTGGACACAAGGGCACCTAGGATTGGATGGGATGGCATAGGATGGGAGAGAATCAAACCAAATGAAGTTCATTACGATTGATAATTATGGGACATGATAGCATATAAAAAAAAGAGTACGAGTAGTTATGAAGAATAGTCGAGTAAATATAATTATAATCGTGATCGTAATTATGATGAGAATGGAAACATAGTTTTATGTTTATTTTTTATTTTTTATCTTTTTGTTTTTTGTTTTTTTCCAAAAAAATTCTTCTTTTGTTTGGTAATGTACTCGAGCATACTGTAGGGGTGTGGTTGTGGGCGTGGGTGAACTGTGTAGGTTTCGATGATACGAAGTGATATAAGCAGATGGATGTGTATATATATATTCAAATACTCAAATACTTCGAGTAGTACTCAGGTAGAAGGAATAAGCTCTCTCCCTACTTAAATTTCAACCTCCCCTCATGTTCCTGCCAAAAATTCCTACACAACCTATGACCCCAATGATCAATCCACCACTCCCCAAAACTATCCTCCACCTCAACATCGACCTTCGTGACCCTCTCTTCCCTCTTCAACCCACAAATTACACAAGCTTTTGGTGCTTTCAATCCTCCCTCTTGATTCTTCACGTGCATTGTCTCCCCTATCTCAGGAATCGCCAGATGTTTTGATACATCTTTAAGACTTGTATTAGCCACAGCTACAGCCGAGCGAAGTCTTCCTAATTGCTCTTTCCATACACGAATTGCTTCGGCCGCTTCACGATCTTCACGGGCAGCTTCCGCTTTATCGACGCCGGTTAGTTTCATGCCGCCTTTTCCGCCTGCAGGCCCGATGCTCATACCCTGTGAGAGATGAGTATCGCGTTTCCAGCGGAGTTTGCGTCCCGCAATAACGTGTGCTGCAACAGTGGCGATGAGGAGGTAGGCGCGGAGAAAGCTGATGGTGGAGGGGTCGGACATGATGCGATTTTTGAGAGAGAAAGGCTGGTTGGCTACGGCTTTAAAGAGAGAGGATTGAGGGAGGTCGAAGAGCTGGGGGAAAAGGGCCAAGAGGATTGAAGGAGGGGGGATATTGGTAGGAGGTGGAAGGTTGGATTCTACTGGAGCAGGTTCCGTGACTTTATCGACGGCATCCCAGGCCCAAGCATCTGCTACTATTCCAGAGGTTGATTTTGTGTTGTTTATTGCCGGTGATTCGGCTGGAAGATCAGAAAAGTCACCCCAGTCATCATCTATGTCTTCGACAATAGCAGGTGCAACAGGTGGGTCAACGTAGGGTGCTGCGCTTGGAGGGTTTGCGCCATAGGATGGCCAAGCTGTTAAAGGAGAAGCGGATTTTGGTTTATCTTCTGCCTTGGTCTTGATGACTTGCTTAACCTTCTGGGCCTGCTGGATTTGCTGGGTAGCGAGAGCCACCTCTGGAAATGGATTTCTTTGTTGAAATGATGGAGATTTGGGTGCTTGTGGGTATGGCAATGGAGGACTCAAGATCGGTGAAGTCTGCATGTGGCCTGGAAGTTCCTTAGATCGTTGTGTTTCAATAGACATAGTACCAAAAAAGTGATCGAGGGGTTGTAAAGTAGGTGGAGCCTGAGATACGGAAGGAGTAACACTTTCAAAATCTCCGAATTCATCATCCTCGTCTACTTCCTGGTCCGCATCGAACAGAATTTCTCCGCCCGAAGAACCCATAGATGGTGAAAGCGTCGGTCCAATATTTGAATAACTCATACGATTGTTCGACGGAGTCGTGGGCTCTGGAATATCATGAACATCATTGTTGAAAAGATCAAGGGTTGACCTGCGCACTACTCCAGTGTTTGGCTGAGTAGTACCATTCGCGAATGTATTTCCTCCGTGGTAAATTGGTTTTACTACATTGGTGACTGGCCTCGGGGGTGTAGCTATTATTCCAAAAGAACCCCATAAATCTTCTTGTGGAGTTCTGCTTTGTTCTGGTGTCAATGGACTCGTGTAGCTGTTCAGATCCCCCCATATATCATTATTTTGCTTCGTAGTTTGCGCCGCTGGCTGTTTTACCTGCACCTGCCCCGACTGGCAACTAGAGGTCGTGGCATCAAAGAACGAAAAGCTCTTGCTAACCGGTGGTTGAGTATCTTGAGGTGATTTATAGAATGTATCAAACTCGGCGAGAAGATCGGACGACATGGTTGATGAAGGGGGAGGCTTAATTCCTGGCAAGACCTAAATTGCTATAGCTTCACCGACTTCGTGAGTATCAGTACTCCCAGGGATTTGGTCTGTTTACTCGCATCTGCTCAACATATAGGCAATGATGTCGAGGCACAATTGACCCAAGGATTCTTGTGATGAAACGGCGCCGAACAAGACAATGGAAGTCTTAGGTTAGAGCTCTTCACCCACAAACTCCACTCACATGAAATAACAGACTTACTTAGACCTTTCCTTACATCAGCTTCATTTCGAATTATATATACATATGTTGTGAATACTCTTGTCAGAAGAGAAGAGAATAAGATGCGAGTTGAGTTGGATGATGGAGGGATAGGAAGTACAAAAACACGAGTACACTATCTAATGAGTACGGACGATGCTTCGTACCGAGGTCCCTGTCACCCTGAAAAGAAGGCTGATATCACCTGGTTGGTGGGCACAAGGCTGAGGATACTTTCCAGCAGATCTGATTGGCTGCACAGGTCCCAGCCTTGACGCTAGATTGAATATGGCTTAAAGCCAAAGGTTGGACAAAAAACAAGGCTCGCTCAAATCAACCCCTCCCCCACCATCCGCGATAGATACAGATTCATGATCAGATACAGATAAAGATACGGATAGAGAAATAGGATGATCACCTCACCTACCTTCCGACCGCGTCGTCAACCTCCCTTTTCGCATATATTCGCACTTTTTGGGTTTTGGCAGCAATGAGGTCCCTGGGCGAATCAAGGTGAGGATTCCTCAAAACTAACCCTTCATCTTTCTGAAGCTTCTCATCATCCATTCGTTCATTCTTGCTTTGCTATTGTTATTCTAATAGAAGATGGGAAAAGGGCGAGGTGGCAGGTGACGATAACGGCGGCAACAAGTCTGGCTGATCTCAAGAAATCAGTGAGACGTGAGGAGGAAGAGAGTCCTTGTAATGCTGGTTTAAGATCCATTTGTTGGAAGGTAAGTCTTGAATTTTGCGTTTCATCTTGCTTTAACCTTACTACTCGTAGTAGTACTCTGGAGTAACGTTCATTCATTCTTCTAGACGTTCTTATTGTTTCAAAGTACAGAGATCACAACGTGGACACGCGGTCTTGAGGATTCACGAAGTGCTTATACCTCTTTGAGAGAACATTTTTTGAGGTTTATCGAACACCCACATGAATTAGGATCTTCATTGGATCCTCTGGATGATGATAGGCACGTGAGTTCTCCTACTCTCGTATCCAATGAGTCTTGTCATCTTGTCCCGGTATGCTGAGAAATTAAGTCACCATGGAATACCCTTCGGAAAGACGAAGAGATTCGTGCCGAGATATTCCAGGATATTGAGAGATGCATGCCAGATGAACCTTATTTTCGTCAAGCCGACACTCAACGATATATGTTGGATGTGTTGTTTATTTTTTGCAAAATAAATCAGGATGTAGGTTATCGACAGGGCATGCATGAGATATTGGCTCCTATCCTATGGGTAGTGGAACAAGATTCTATCGACCCCGAAGATATTGCTGGTGACACAATCGGATCAGAAACAAACTCATCAGACTCGGTCATGAAGCAGTGCTTGGATCGTAGTTTCATCGAGCATGACGCCTTTACCCTCTTATCCCTAGTTATGAGATCGGCTAAGTCATTTTATGAACTGGGTGACCCGGATCAAAAGACACCTCAAAACGGATCTTCTCCTATTGTCGAAAGGAGTAAGCGAATTCATGAAGTTTACCTGGCTCGTTTAGACCCGCAACTAGCCAAACATCTGACAGACATTGAAATATTGCCACAGATATTTTTGATGTAAGCATGAAATCCTAAAGTTTCTTTGGTTTTCATCCATTGACGGAAAATACAGACGTTGGATAAGATTGCTGTTCGGGCGAGAGTTTCCTTTTAATGATCTATTAGGAGTATGGGATACTCTGTTCGCGGAAGACCCAGAATTAGATCTCGTTGATCTCATTTGTGTAGCGATGCTACTTAGAATTCGTTGGCAATGTATATATTCGCAGCTTCTAACGTTTAGTATATCTGGCTAATTTGATAAACTAGTGATGGGATCAAACTACTCATATGCCCTCATGTTACTACTCAAATATGACAGCCCTCCAAATCCTCAAACATTTGTCGATGATGCTATTTTTCTACGAGATAACTTCGATGCTATTGGAGGATCCAAGATCATCCATAAATACAGTGGAAAATCTCCACGACGAGACAAATCGTCGAGTCCACCTGATACTCCTCTTGATGGAAGCCTCAGCCCCAGGCAGATAATCATGCGGAATAAGTCGACACTGACTACCCCTGCGCGGTTCTTGCAGCAGCAAGGGGGTGTTGAGGCATTGATTCATGGGGCAGCGGGTGCTGCAAAGGGTGTTTATAACAGGGGTGAGCGACTCGGCATCAACCAAGCTGTACGGGATGCAATGGAAGAGGTAAAGAAGAATATGCAAGGACTACAAACTCCACGGAGTAGTAATTCACCAAGAAGGGCCACTGGTGCTTCACGGTGGTCTCTTGATGATGGACGTGTAGTGCCTGCCTCAACTGCTATCATGGCAACAATGAACGAAAGAAACAGACAATTGGCACACATGCTAGACCATGCAATGAAAGATCTTAGATGTGTTTCTTTGTCACAAGACAGCGATCGGGAGAAATACATCGAGGCGATGGATATTGCTATCGCGAAAGTTGATTTTGTGAAAGTTTACCTGGAAGACTCCACTATGCCGCTTCCAATGCTGTCACCAGACATCGATGGCGGAGCCGAACCCGCAGTACCAGAAGCAAATATACCAAAAATTCTATTACCGCCGATATCAATTCATGCGCAGTCTAGCACCCTTTCAGGCCCAGGAGACGCTCCCACAAAGGAGGCCGATGGTCTGACTAAACCATCTATATCAACACCTGACATCAGTCAAACTTCAACGGAGGCAAGTGACACTCCTCCCGTCGAACCATCCATCGTTATCCAGCCCGATATAGAAGGAGAGGATATGAGATCTGCAATATCTGAGCTTCCCGAAGCACCAATTCCGACCAGATCTACCATTGCTCAATCATCCTTCTCTTGGATGCTAGAGCCAGATCAGGCATCTTGCCCCTTGACCAAATCGTCACCTCCAAAGAGCTCCTCTCCATTTTTGAGGTCCGGAAAACGGCTGACGTCTGGCGCTGGTCGGGAAAAGGCAGCGTTTCTGTTTGGTGAAGATGGTAGTGACTTCCAACTTCCAATTCCAAAATCTCCTTTACTCAATGCTGAAGAAGCCTTCAAACTCGAAACATTAAACGTAACGAAAGAGAAACCAGTGGACGAGCGTACAGAAGAATAGCAGTGGTGTTGTTCCTATTTCTCTTGTCCTTTCAAGGCCACACATCATCGTCATCATCATCAAAATGCCCTGTGAATTGGAATCTATCAATCTACACTTGATTGATCACATTTTACAAATCATCTACAAAATGTGACAGAAAGGGACGAATGGGGCGATGTTCTAAAATCAACCGCGAGCCTGACCTCTTTGGAAAGTCGGGATAGATAGAGAGAGCACTACTGCAAGCTGGCAATGCAGGTATACGCGAAGTGTAGGAAGCCTCCAATTCGTCTAGGGCGAGTAACATCATCTGAAAGAATGGTTACTCATCATATTATATCGCGTAAGATGAACCCAGAAACTCCATGAAACCGGATTTGCGCTGCCCGATGTAATGGATGTCATCGAGGCAACATGGGCGGGCGTGGTACGTGAGGCGATAGGAACGAGAGTTGGTGAATATGAAATTTATCCTATACAAGTAAGGAATTTCAGATGTATGTATATACTCCTCAGTAGATACAGTCTTCTCATCCCATCCTCATGTTCCCTACTCGTACTTAACCTTAACACATATTCTATTGAAGTAGAAGTGACCGGCGCGAAAATGAATGTATCTTGTTTCCTCATCAGCAGCCATTCCCGTATCCGAAGCCCCCCTCTTCCCCCCGCCGAGGCAGGAGAGGTGGGATTATCATCATCATTGAGGATTACTCGAGTAGATGATCATGATCATGATCACTACCAGTGAAGCGCAATGCCCCACCTTTTAGATACACGGCAGGGTGTGCATGTATCGACTCAGAACCCCGCTCTCCAATAAGAATCGTTAGCGTCAAAACCTTCCGAGCAAAAAAAGGAAAAGCAGTTAGAGTTAGCTTCCAGGCTAACCACCAGAACCAGCCATTTCCTCCCTCCACTCAACTTCAACTCAACTCCACCCCACACACAAAAAGATCCATCCATCCATTGATTTCTTTCAAAGGACAAGACCATATCTCAACTCATTGTCATCAAACTTCTCCTTCTCCTTCTCCTTCCCTTCCCTCCCCTCCCCTTCTCTTCTC
>NGKF01000016.1:301261-337875 GCA_002162555.1 Monilinia aucupariae | reverse complement strand
GTCACTCGGCTCGGACTTTCAAGGGGGAAAAGAGATGAGGACATTTGGCAATTGGAGAAATATACTTCCTTATCTTATAATTACCCCGTCGCACACTTTCTAATGTGATTCCTTTCCTCTTCTCTTCTCTTCTCTTCTCTTCTTTCCCTCCTCCTCCTTCTTCACTTTCTCATCTGAAGTCTGCTTTCTCACTTGCTTCTCCACGCCACTCCGATTGAAGCACCCCATCCCGCTTTCCACTACAACATCTGGAACACGGAACTTCCAGCTTCCAACACGATGGCGAGAACAAAACAGGCTGAACCTGTGCGTCGCGCCCCATCTTCAGAATATACAAGTAAAGCAGGTGCAGATGGAACCAAAAGCTTGAGTTCTAAGAATCTGGATGAGAACTTGAATGGGAATGCGTCGGCGCAGAATGGTGTGGTAAAAGGTGATGCGCCTTTGAAACAGAAGCCGCAGAAAGAAGCTGGCGCATTGCAATTGATATTTGCTGTGGCGGGGATCTATGGTAGTTTGTAAGTGGACAGTCCAGAGGCCAGAGAAGATCATCTTCTTGACTCATGTGGGATAATAATACTCACTGTGTGAATGTATAGTCTTACGTGGGCACTTCTTCAAGAACGACTCACCACCACTCCATATGGATCAGAATTGGCGCCCGAAAAGTTCAAGTTCCCCGTCTTTCTCAATACAGTCCAATCTATATTCGCTGCTACCGTAGGCTATATTTACCTGAGATTCGACACCCCCGCAAATAGCAAGACTTCACCCATTTTCCCCAGTCAAAGAATCCTCCTTCCCCTTCTCGTGGTGGCTATTACCTCCTCACTCGCTTCTCCCTTTGGCTATGCTTCTCTTGCCCATATTGACTATATCACCTTCATCCTCGCTAAATCATGCAAATTACTACCCGTCATGTTCCTCCACATAACTCTCTTTCAAAAGCGCTACCCGCTCTACAAATATCTCGTTGTCTTCGCCGTAACATCTGGTGTCGCTGTCTTTACCCTCCATGCCGGTTCCGGTCACTCCAAACCTAGCAAAGCCACACTTAACCCCGATCGTAACACCTCGTGGGGACTTTTGCTCTTGGGTGTAAATCTTCTATTCGACGGTCTCACAAACACCACTCAAGATTGGATCTTCCAAACCTTCCAACCTTACAAAGGACCCCAAATGATGTGCGCAAATAACATTATGAGCACTTTACTTACAATGTCATATCTGTTATTGTCGCCATATCTAGTCCATACGGGATTGGGAGAGTACCTAGGTATGGATCTAGCCAGCGGGGCCGGAGAATTGGCCGGCGCATTGGCTTTTATGCAGAGACATCCTGGGGTTTGGAGAGACGTGCTTGGCTTTGCTGCTTGTGGTGCCGTGGGACAGGTTTTTATCTGTATGTCCTCCTTTGATGCCCTCCCTGCCCCATCATCAAATGCGACCTTCTCCCCCAAAATTCAAAACTAACATGCAAATAGTTTACACACTCTCAACATTTTCCTCTCTCCTGCTAGTAACCATTACTGTTACCCGTAAGATGCTTACTATGATCCTATCGGTGGTATGGTTTGGCCATACACTAGGCGGCAAGCAATGGGCAGGCGTAGGATTGGTTTTTGGCGGCATCGGCGCCGAGGCCATCATTGCTCGGAGAGAAAAGGCAGCCAAGGAAAAGAAGAAGGTGGCCGAGACGAAGAAGGAATTGTAGATAGATGCAGCGGTGAGTGTACGATATTGGAGCAGTTAGCATGGGATGGCGAATATAGAATCAAACTCGCAAAGATTTATAGGAGGCGTTTGGGTCACATGGTTACGATAGGTAGGTAGGTAACCTTACCTACTCTACTGGGAGTGGGGAGGGGGCAATTTAGAATTTGATGGAGATATAGAGTAGAGTAGATATTTCAAAAAACGAGGCGTAATTCTGTCGTGCAGCTTGAAGATGAGATCTGGTGAACGAAGGCTCATGTGGAAGATGATGGGGATGCGAAGGGAGTAAAGTATTTGGAGAGGTTTTGCCGGGGGTGGTGGTCGGGGATGTTGAGGGGAAGAAAGGTTTTGATTTCAAGTACTGTTGTGTAGGTGCTTTAGATAGTCTTATGAATGAATGGATATATATATATATATATATATATATACTCGAGTGTTCCAGTCAAATCATCGATCGACCTTCTTTCTATATTCTGCATCCCTATATATATATTCTCTATCATTTCTAATGCTAATGTATGCCTTCATAACAGACATTTCAAGGAAACGGTATCTCACCTCATCTCATCTCACACTCCCAACTCCCAACTCCCAACTCCCTCCGAAATAAAAGATATAATCAACATCAACATCATCATTTGTATACAATACATCCTATGATTATCGACCTGTCTTAATCAAGCCAAGTCATCCATGGCCTTTGAACCCCCATCTCCATCTATACCACCCACCCCAATACTGTAGGGCATCTACTCGAGTACTCTCAATCCCCTCCCCCTCCTCTTTCCATCAGCAATAACCTGCAAATTCCATATCACTCCCCCAAAAAGCGCGCAATGAAAACAACAACAAAGTATGACCGACGCGCACGCAATTTCCCATATGATATAGATTCAGATCTCGCTAATAAATCAAATATCTGAACTGTGCCTTCCTTTCCATAAAATGGGGGTATCTCTTTTCATGACATCATGACATCATGAAATCTAGGTAACCTCTTTCGTATAATATTTTTTCTTTTCATTTGACCAAAATAATTTCCTCAATCTTTATCTTCTCCGTATTTGGTTTGGTTGTAATCTGTTGATATAAATTTGGCTGATAGTTTCAGCCAACAGCTTACGTGGAAGCAGGCAATCTACTCATCGCTCTCATCCGCCTCCAGACACCAAGAATGTTCCATCACTTGCTCGATGGTTAACCTCGATTCAGTGTCCCGATTTAGCATACCTCGGATGAGGTCAATGCTGTCGTCGCTCATGACATAAGGTACCCTAAGATCGCGATCCATAATCTCGTCGATACTGTAGAACGGATTTTCCTTGTACACGATGGTGTAGAGAAGGATACCAAGAGCCCAGACATCTTGTTGTTTGCCTGGATATGGTTTACCGGAGAGAACCTCGGGTGCAGCATAGTCTGTGATAAAATTAGTTACAATCTTAGCCATTTGAATCTGGCGAACTTACCAATAGTGCCCACAAAGACGTCAAAGGGACCGCTCTTGATGTAAGCGGCGCTTCCGAAATCAATGAGCTTGATATTTCCTTCGCCATTGATGACTATGTTCTCATCCTTAATATCCCGATGTACGACCAGGGCCTTGGTATGAAGATGGTGGACAGCATGAGCAACCTGTACGAAGATACTGCGACATTCTTTTTCCTCCATATTGACGCGGAGCTCGATGTAATCGAACAAATCCATCCCGGGATATCCGTGTGGTATCATTTCGATATAATAATTAACGGAATCCTCGAAGAAATCAGACATCTCGACGATATTAGGGTGCTGAAGGCCATCCCGACGTAAATAATCGAGAACATGAATCTCGAGTGGAACAGTTCCCAGCCGACGATCGCGAGTCCAAGTATCGACGAGAATACGCTTTTTCGTGACGTACTTGAGGATCACTTTGTTGTTGCCATTCTTCTTGTACCGAGCAAGCTTTACTTGTCCATAAGCTCCCTGGCCCATCTCTTCAAGTATGGTAAAGTCATCAATGCACTTCTTAACGACCGGCTTGGCCGCTTCCGGAACAGCTGGCTTTTCTTTTTCCTGTGGTTTCGATGAAGACCGATCGCGAGCCGTAATCTTAGCGGCGGTTTTCTTTGCTGCGGCTTTAAGCTGTGTTGTGAGCATAGACGCATGCGATGCTTCGTTCTTGGGCTCATCAGAATCTGATGAAGAATCCATTTTTATGGGAGCTGGAGGTCCCGTTTGACCCGGAGAAGGTTGATGCAATGGGGTTTCGATTCCAGATAATAAGGGAGTTGCCATACCGTTAGCAGGTTTTGCGGCATGTATATTCCTCGAGTACGTGATCCACAAAGCGTAGACGAGTTCGGATTGTATCACAGGCTCCGTAGGCCCATCTTCTTCGTCACTTCTCTCTTCTATGACATCTTCATCGTAGGCGGAAGTTTTGGGATCCGACTTGACAACTCTAAGCTGAGCATCAATCTTGATTTCCGATCCATCCCTATGTTTGGCTGGTAATCCATCTGGCCTCAAAAAGTATGATGATGCATCGGCCTTTCCATCCCGTAGTGCAATGAAAGCCTGGGCCCTCCGGAAACTGTGCTCAGGAATAACAATCCCGTCCACCATATCCACACCATCTTCTTCCGTGAGAATCTTCAACATCCTATCGAAATCGGGGATCAGGTCGGTAATCGGTCGACCGTCAGGTTTATCCTGTCCGAATAGCGCGGCGGAGAATACTGAATTCGAACTCGTAATCTTCAAGGTTTGCGCAGACAGAACCATGATACCAGCAATATGAGGAAAGCTAGAAACGCGGAGATCCGTAACACCAGGAATTCTGTCGACGACTGCGGGAATGTTCACACGCCCAGAGGTGCGGGCCGTAAAATACCTCCGTTTGCTGACTTCGGCGTAATCGATTTCTCCACTTCTGCCGTCAATTCCTTGTCGCGGGAGTCTGGGTAGAAGTTTCCCAATATCCAAACCCGTCCAGGTAACATCGTCTCCCCAAATGGCATCGATAGGCCCGGATATACTCTTGATGGCAGCATCTTCGTCGAGACCAATGATTGCCACATCTTCGTGAATCTCTTCCAAAACCCAAATGAGGCCACCTCTCTTCTCCTTTACCCACAAGCTTGCCGAACCTGTTGCGCCATTTCTTTTCTCGATAGGTACTACGTCACCGCATAGAAGAACGCCCCTCGACTTATTGCTTTGATGGTTCAAGCCACCCTTCACTGCTCGCGTTCTCGATACAAGACTCGAGCCTGCACCATCATCAGTTTGCGACCGACGATTGGGTTTCTGTACTTGACGTGAATTAGGTTTGCTCAGGAGGCTAGCCGTGATACCACCAGGCCGTCCAAGCAGCATCGATGCTGCAAGCCCTGATCAGTATACCGGCAATGAAATAGGGGGCATCAAGTGTTAAATTTGGAGGGAATCTTATACTTACTGGATAAAGTTGGGCTCGACTGTTGACTCTGGCTCGGCCGTGGTTGGGGAGGCTGTTTTTCAACCCTGTAGGAAAACCGTTATTATGAAATGGGGAGGAATTGTGGGCAAGGCGGGGTAAATTATGCCACCATGGGCGAAAAAGACTAGGGGAAAAAGTTCACTTACTCTGATCCTAATTTGTGCGCACTTAATTTCTCCTCCAACCATGACCTCCTTTCTTTTTGTACAACCTCAAGAATCCCCATCTTACGAACTTCTGCTATTGTAACACCAAATACGAGACAAGCGAGGTCGTTGGCGGCGAGAATGGTATATGGCGAGGTGCTTTCGGTGGTAAAAATAGCTTGCGCAGCAGGTGCCCACCTGCTCGAATGACTATGATTTGCCGGGCCCATTGAATGAGGCACAAAAGTAGAAGTGCTGACGGTTTGTGGAATGGAAGGAGAAAACATGGATTCGTGGAGGGAATCGGTTGCTATATAGGGTTGTGACATGGCGTCCATTAGTTTGTTCTGTAGACTCAGCGGCTCCAGATCAGTATAAGTCCTCTTTAGACTTTGCCGCCTAGTAGTCGGCGGCGACGTTTTAGCCGTTGTCCGGCTTTCATTAGTGGGAGTCCTAGATGATGGTTCGGAGCTAGCTGGTAGGGCTGGGACGAGACCAGTTTTGGATTCGGCAGGCTGTAGATCATCTTCACATAAGGTATGCAACGACGATGCTGTCTTTTTGGTGCTTGTGGGTGAAGGTGGAGTGCTTTCCATTGGCTCGGGGCTCTCGGAATGGATGGCGAAGCTACTATCGAAAATATTTCGAGAATCTTGAGCTGTGGCCGGTCCAGTGAGGGGACCCCCCCTAACCTGCTCCTGCTCAGTCCCAAGATTGTTCGCCCCAACCAATTTAGCTTTGGCCAAAAGCTCAAGCATGCCTTGCAGCTCCGCATCTCCACTGACTCTTGCTTGAGCACTGGCTATTCCCACATTCGTAGTTCCCCAGCCCAGCTTTTGTGACATAAACTCGACGGACCTCTTCAGGACATTTTGACGATTGTGAATAAACTCATCTGATTGGTGTGCGAAGGAGAAGGAATGTAATGATTCAGATGGAAAACGTGCAAGATCTTCGGTAAAGGGTAAGGCTGGAGAGGATGGACCAGAAGGCATCGCTATGGAGGCTGCCCGACTAGGAAAGGGAAGGGTCATTGAACTTGATCGGGCACCTGTAGATGGAGCTCTAGAGGAGCCCTCGGACACGGGAAGGGTTGGTGCTCGGGGAGGAAGCTGTTGTCGAATTCGCCTTAGACCAGAAGCGCCGAGCCCATGCTCATGTTCCGTCACGATGGGTGACCTAGTACTGTAGAAATATGCCGTCAGTCACTGATGTTCCCAGAGTTGCTAGCCATTCCCAGACCACCAAGCGCAACACGACCCCATGCCATGTTTCTCTTGCACGAGGCACCAGAAACTAACCTCGACATTGTATCAAACTCTGCCGCCGCCAACCCCTCATCAAAAGAGAATCGTATTTTAGCTCTATCCGTTCCTGCTGAAGCATGTGCGAGGAGATTCCCAGTACTGCGGTTTTTCGGTACTGACAAGGCTGTGTTGTTCTCGAAGGCTGAGTAGCATTCTCATTAGTTTTTGAGATGGAAGGAAAAGGGAGAAAAAGTTAACGTGTGACTGGCAAATGGCAATGACGAAGTTCTACCGCGGACTTTATTATGCGCTGATCAAAGGGAACTTCGGATAAGGAATTCTGGGTTGGCATCAAATCTTAAAAAAATACAGTAGACAAACCATAATTTTTCTTGGTCTTCAGCATAATTGTAAAGCCTTTTTCTATCTTCACCAACTTCTTGTCGCTTTAGGAAGCCAGCGTTCCTGGCGGTTGCGTTTTGAGGGTTACAGGCGTGAAGATCAATTGCCAACCTCTCCTGATGTTTTGAGTACAAATTTTGGAAACAATCGAGGGAGTATATTCTTTCTGGCCGATCAAGAAATAGAAGTCTTTGAGGAGTTGAAGAAAGGATCGATAAGACCTATCGACCTTCTGCAGGTATTCAATATGTATGTATGTATGTGTGGATGGATGGATGTGTGGTATGGATGGATGTAGGTATATGTATATGTGTATGTATACGAGCATGTATATGTATGTATCTGCGAAGGATTCTTGAGTTGACCAAAGTAGGTAGTAGGTAGTAGGTAGTAGGAGAGTAGTACGAGTAGTAGGAATAGGAATAGTTGTCGTAGTAGAACTCTCCAAGGGCGGTTGTTTTGTGACGGAAAAATGAACAGGTAAAAGGTGGGGTCGGGTATGTATGTATGTAATAGTCTAGTTTGGGTTAAGAACAAGGCTTGCCCTCATGCACTTAACCTTATGTTATATGTGATAAATCTAAACACATATACGAGTACCACCAGCACTCGAGTAGACTCATGGGTATTGGGAGAGTCAAGTAAAGAATGCCAAGGTCCCTAGGCAATTCCTACGCATCACAGTAAGAGAGAGTGACAATGAGGAACAAGTCAGCGATGGTTTGATTGCTTAGGTGATATTTTGATTAGCACGTTCGGAAAAGGATCATTGCGCACTCTCTATTTCTCCTACGAGTCCATCTTATGTGATTCGTGATGCGTGAAAGGTTTCTTCTTCTTCTTCGACTTGATAGCTTCTTTTTCTCCTTCGCCTTGTGCCTTTGATTGGTGCGCAACGAAGCATACAACCTCTCCTTTTGACTTCTCCTTTTGAATCCTCTACGAGTAATATCCACCCCCAAGAAGTCCCGTCGAACATCCATATCTTTTTTCTTCAATTCATGACGGCTTGTTTTTGATCTTTCCATTTCTATTCTTTATTCAAAACTTTTATCCTATATCATGCACCATGCTTGTTTCCAATTTAGAGTTCCTGGAAGGAATAATGAACTTCGTTTCAAGGGTCAACGAAACTGATCAGGGCAAATTATCTCGTTACTGTTTTGACAGCAAAGCTTACAGAGTAAGATGGGAAAGTACTTGTCTGTCAGTCCTCGTACCAAATGATACAATGTCTGCTACCAGTATACGACAGTACAGTACCTTCTTTTCTTCTTAAACAGATCCAACGTAGTCGTAGTCGTAGTCACGGGATTCTCCATGCCGTGTTTTCCTTTTTGATCAACACAGCTACCCATCCATCAATACAAAGTATATCATTCACACGTGGACTCTTCCAGCTTTCATCCTGTGCTTGGCCATGCAACAGGATCGTGATACACTCTTAGCCGGGGCCCTTCCTCAACCGCGTCTGCCGATTCGCCCAATCATCGTATTATTCGGGTATTTCTTGTGCTCGAGTAACCATTGATGGCATTTCGCGTAACCCCTTCATCAAACTGAGCTGGTCCGGCCTCTTTCCAAAACGCTCTCCTCGAGTACAGTACTGGCTATGTTTTGTATGTATCACATAGTTGGTGGCCCTCTATCCTAGGTGTCCAACTTCCTCTGGACGGGTTTTTCGTCGAACCTATTGCCTGGATGAATTGATCGTCTGGTCACTGGTATCCTCGATGTTCGATGAGATTGACCATCTTCCGACAATGGGGCAAATGATCCTACTTGCCGATATACGTTTACATTCTTAGAGACCTCGAAAAATCCGATGAAGAAAGTAACAATATTATGCACAAACGAAGCGTATAGCCATGAGATATCACTTTATTTCCAATTTCAAGGTTGATTATTCTCGATTCTACATGTCCCGATTCTACATGTCCCCTTCAATCTCACGGAAAATAAATTTCCCCATTGGCTAATTTGATAGGTAAAAAGACCTGGTGGACCCGACTATAAAGATGAAGCATTCGCTCTATCAGGCTGATATTGAATCTATCCAAACCTTACCATGCTCGCAGGTCTCGCTGCAAATGGCGTACCACATACAAACACTATGCTATCCTGCAGCAACATGACGAATGTAATAGATACTAGAAGTCGCCCTTACTTGTAGGTTCATCCATTGCGTTCGAGTTGGCGAGAGAACTATTAATAAATGTTATCGAATCTGGAGTATCGGTTGACCATTCAAAGCGTGGCAAGATTACCTACTCTGTACCTAGTAGTACAGAGTATAGTAGCTTTCTCGGCAGAAAGTGGAGGTTCCGCTTTGACTCTTCGGACGAATCTCCAAGTTTGTATTTGCACCCTTTCCTTTGTACTCGGGAGGAATAACCCCGCAGTACTAATGCTGCACCCCAGAGAGAACGAGTGGTACTGTGGTACATGAGGGAGTGAGGGAACGAGTTATTGAGTTGTTGACTTCAATAGGAAGTACAGATCTCTCTGGCTTCAAGATAAACTTCAAGGTCCGAAAGTATAAAAGAAAAAGGGGGTGTATGAATTGCTGACAGTCAAGAAAACCCAATATAGAAGGTTACCTTTTCGTAAGCCGGTATCAGCAGCTGAATCTATCTTGCATCTACTCGAGTATATACTGTGATTATGTTATGTAGTATTGCCGCAAGACGATCATCACGAACCAAACAAGCCAGCCTCCTAATTCACCAATTCCTACTGGGTATATCCGTACTGTCAGTAGGATCTTATCCACTTTTTGAGGATTGACCTAGCTCAGCCACCAAGCCAATCGATCGGTACAACCAAAATGTGAGCCAATGGTGAATCTATCAAGGTACGCTTACTCAGTAAAGGTAGGAGGTGTCTAGGTATGCAGGAGTAGAGTTTGGAAAGATGACACTAAAATCCTTGACCCCATAGATTTCCCACTGTTCTCCGGAGAACGGGACTAATGGAAGGGGAAGCCGGGTGAGAAAAAAAAGCATAACTCTACTAGCTGTTATTACTATAGACTTGTAGTAGTGTATATAGTAATAATAAGCTAGCTATCTGTACTGCTCGAGCATACAGTAGTATCCCTGACACATTGCAGACTTCAATGTTCTTTTCGACTGGCTCGACGTCAAAGAGGCGGGCTCTTTCTCAATAATGGATGGCACTGTACTCAGTACGTACGAGGAATTCCTCGTCTAATGAAAAATCCATATACGAGTAGATATTTCATCTCAACTCCAATACTCCACTAGATTTAAAACACCATCTCATCATGCCTATCTGGATAATAGCATCGGCTTAGTTCAACTCGAATCAAACCAAATCAAGTACAGTACAGTACAGTACAAAAGAAGCCAGTGTGGTTGAAATCAGATCAATTAGCTAATCACTCCATCACAGGAGAGTCGGTTATTTTAACTTCTATCCGGTGGTGGTTCTTTACAGCTAGCCAGAGCTAGCCATACTAATAGGATAGACGACTGATTCTAGATTGTTGAATTTGAAATCAATAATTCATCTTATCTACCTCGTAGTCCTCTATCACCGCGGTACCATAGTTTTTGATTTGTAGAAATAAGAGAGCGTTTGCCTACTACCCGTCCTGTACTCGAGTAGTAGACGAATACTCGTAACGTAACAGTATACGAGTCCCTTACATCTCGCTTGTGTTCTCAACCTATCGGCTCCCCTCGTGAGCTGTGAGCCCTTCAAAGTTGAGCCTCTCTCACCGTAATACTTGTTTGTAGTAGCGATAGTGGGGTTATACTAGTATCTCCATAGAGTAGTGCTCGTAGGTCCACTGCTTCTGCTTTGTTTACATACTTCAAAAACCTCTCACCTCTTGAAATCTGGAGTTTTGAGTTTTGCGTTTTGCGTTTTGAGCTTGGAGATTCTTGGATCTGTTCATTTACATACCCTACTATTGGAATCACTCACTCACCCACGCCGTCCCGTCCTATCCTATCCTATCCTATCCTATCCCATGAAAATCTTATCGTCTGCTCAATATTCGAACATCTGACCTGGCCCATCATATAAACGAATCACGAACCTCGTTCATGTGCAAAAAGAGTCCCCTTCCCCTCTCCAGTTTAGTCGATAAGCACAAGTTGCGATAAGGATCACCAGGAACCATCATCCCTTGGAAAGGTCATCGATACCCATCCATCCAGTCCATCTTCGTAAGTTGTTTCCATTGCTACAATCTTTACTCCATCTCTCATATGTATGTGCTGCACGCATGCAGCATATATGTATCATTGATTCACCGGGGAAATTCGCCCATTAATCCTTGATGTGTTGAGCAGCAATCATCTTTTATCTCCATCGAATTCCGCCATCTCCAACTCACTCTGCTTGTAAGGGCCGAGGAGAATAAGAGAACACTCGCTGGTCGGTCCATATCAACAGGACAAAGAAATCAATCATCTTCCTTGTCGCCCAAAACAACTCTCACGCCTTCGATGAGCACATATCTCGCAATCGATATATAAGATACACGGTATACAGTATACTTGAGCTTTGAGTCGTCAGTTCAGATTTGAGACATTGGTGAATTGAAATATCAAGGATCCCCCGCAGTTCGACATCAGTTCGTCCTTATCTCTATCGCGGTCACTTGCCTTGTTTCTCAAATCAGCCATCAAATCTCAAGCAGGAGGATTGATTATCATGGCAGCAGACACAATCAACGGAATGGCGGACTTCACAGCCACAGTCGAAATGTCAGCACCACAGTCCACGAATGGCGGAAGACCTGTGAAGTCCAAAGGTAGGTGGCTTCAAAAGATATCTTCTTCGCCTGCACTCGCACAGTTTAGACGGAAACGAGCGAAAAGTGGTCCATATGGGGGCAGGTCTACACTTTCCTGTATAAGTTTCTTCCAGTTGAGCTCGCAAACTTTGGAAGAGAGCTCTGTTGGCCAGTCAACAGAAGAAGGCTCTTCTACAGCACCAAGATCAGTGCCAATAATAGAACCATCATCGATGCAAGTCACTCTAGGTCTCGATACTCCATTTTATGATCCAGAATATCGTCAAGTTGCTATACAACATAACCAAAGCGAAGCTAGGTCTAGACCTGCTGCATATAATCTCGAGCGGGTATCAAAAGAAATGTCTATCGTGGAAGCCAAAAGACCTGCGACCGCATCTGTGGTCACAGAGATCATCGAGGATTATTTTACATTACTGAGGATAACAAAACCCAAACCGTCCAATAATAATAACAATAACTACAAGTTTTGGGAAGCAATGCCGCATGAGATTAAGTTGCACATTTTCGGATTCCTTCAGCCAAAGGAATTGGTACGGGCTTCTATAACTTGTCGAGATTTCCACAAGACCTGTTTTGATGGACAGCTTTGGACATGCTTCGATGCTTCAGAATTCTATGCCGAGATACCCGCAGAGTCTTTGGCAAAGATCATCGTATCAGCAGGTCCTTTCATCAAAGATTTGAACCTCCGAGGTTGTATACAGGTCGAGCATTATAAGCGTGCAGACATAGTGGTAAAGGCATGCAGGAATCTTATCAATGCAACTCTTGAAGGATGTCGAAATTTCCAGAAGGCAACTTTACACAATCTTTTGAGAAGCAACGGGAGACTAACCAACCTCAACCTTACTGGATTATCAGCCGTTACAAACGCAACGTGCAAGATCATAGCCCAATCCTGCCCACATCTTACGATGTTCAATGTTTCATGGTGTACTCATATGGATGCTCTTGGTCTACAGTTGGTTATCGAGGGCTGCCCAAAATTGAAGGATCTTCGTGCCGGAGAAGTCAGAGGCCTCGATGACGAGGATCTGGCACAAGCAATTTTTGAGACCAATCGACTGGAGCGACTTGTTCTTAGCGGCTGTACAGAGCTTACTGACACCACCCTCCAAACAATGATTCATGGGAAGGACCCAGAACTCGACCCTTTTACCGATGCTCCCATGGTTCCTCAACGAAAACTTCGACACCTGGATTTGAGCCGCTGTTCTGGACTGACTGACGCTGGGGTAAAATCACTTGCCTATCTGTGCCGAGATTTGGAAGGCTTACAGCTGAGCGGATGCGTGGGTCTAAAAGATGGCGCACTGCAGGATATACTAGCTAACACTCCACGTCTAACACACCTGGATCTGGAAGATCTTAATGAACTCACAAATGATTTACTATCTGATCATCTCGCTAAAGCTCCTTGCGCCCCTGTTCTTCAACACCTTTCTATTAGCTACTGCGAAAACCTAGGTGATACAGGTATGCTACCTGTTATCCGCGCCTGTACCGGTCTCCAAAATATCGATATGGACAACACAAGGATTAGCGATCTCGTTCTCGCCGAAGCAGCCACTATGGTTCGTTTGCGATCTTCACGTACAACAAACCTACAATCTCGTCCCCGCACCGGCCTCCGCATGGTAGTGTTTGACTGCTCCAACGTGACCTGGACTGGAATCCGCGAAGTCCTCTCCCGAAACTCGGAAGTCACGAAGCCAGGAGATGGTAATCAAGGGTGGACATTTCCTACTGAGATAATCACTCTAAAATGTTTCTACGGCTGGCAATTAACGGTGGATGAACATACGAAGAGAGTATTGAGGGGAGATCTTCCTGCGGCGGCGAGATTGGAGAGAAAGTGGGTGGACTATATGATGGCCAATGAAGAAGCTGGAGTAGGAGGTGCGGGACTCAGGAGGAGGAGGAGGAGGGCGAGGGAAGCACAGATGATGCATGCGGATGAGGAAGAGGGTGGAGTGGCTATGGGTGGAGTGGGAAGGAGGAGGAGAGCGAGGAGTGGCGCGTGCGCTATTATGTGAATGTGAATGTGGGGGAATATGGATACGAGTATGAATAAAACGGAACGAGCGATGAGACATATGACGGGATTTGAAATGACAGTCAACGGAACTGGAGCATTTTGGCTTGGTATCTGGATTAGGACCAGGATCTTTGGAAAGGATTCGTTTTCATTGATGGGACTTGCTGGCTGGCTGGCGTTCTGTCCTGATGGGTGACTGCGGAATTATGGAATCGGTTTAGGAGTCGATATTCAAGGGGATGAAAATGGGAACTCTTCTTTTATCTTGGGGACGGTGCGGGATCCATAGCTTAAATTCACTTCATGGCATGATTGACACAGCATGCTTTGCTCATTTGACATGACTTGCGATGAGATTTAGAGGGCAGCTTTTGATGGAGTGGGATGGGATGGGATGAGTTGGAATGCGATCCGATGAGATCGCTTAGCGTCTAGTTACTAGTATGCTTAGCTTTATGAGTTTATGCGATACTTGGCTTGAGATGGAATGTGATGTGATAGGATGGAATAACGAGATAGATTGGCTGGGTTGTAACGAACTTGAATGGTGTTGGATTACTCGTAGATTATTCGAGATGATGTTGTTAAGTAGCGCCAGTAGTTTTAGATGAGGTGAGGTGAGATGGGATGGGATGGATATCATCTAGATGTTCCGGCTCATTTGATCGTATCGAATCATTTATTTATTTATTTATTTATTTATTTATTTATTTACCGCAAGATAGGATGGGATGGGATAGGATGAGATAGGATGATCGAAGCGTAGCCTCTTTAATTCTCGTCTACCTGTCGTCCGTAATTATAAGTAAATGACATAGTACTCGAGTAATAGTAGCGAAAAATAAAATTCAACGTTATCTTATCGATGTTAAAAATAAATCGCGATTTAAACAATATAATTAATCCAGAAGAAAATGGAAAAAAAGAGCTTGGTATTTATAAAATTATATACTCGAGTATATGATTTGAAAAACTTAATAGAATACTATATTTAATACCAATAGAATATTATTATTTTTATTAAATTGATATTCAAGTTTTGATTTTTCAATATACGCTTAGACATCTTCGCTTATTTCCACGTGATTTTTGAATTATATACTCGAGTACTCTTGCGTAATCCTTTGTTGATATAAACAAACAAACAGAAAATAATTTAATGATGTATATACAATTTCTTCGCGGGTAGTTGTATAGTATTACGAGTATAATTTTCAAGATTTGTAAGAATATCAATAAATGATTAGAACTAATATTTTATTATTTACGAGTATATCATTTACAATTTATGATAATAATAGCTACGTCGTTTTCTGCCTGCGGGTTAAGATACTATTAATATTAAATTCAAATTAGACTTTCTCGAGAAGCAAAGGGCTCGCAGGCCCCTGATATAAATGCATACTAGTAGAAAGGCCGCTCTGCTACCCCTTTGTTACGTGCAATTGTGATCTATTCGTTGTCCAGTACATGCGTTTGGCGAGAATTGATTATTCGATGGCAAATCTCTTCTATATCAGTGGTGTTATATCTAGAGTCTATGATAGTCATGTTTTTATGGGGGCGTAGAGGGGATATGGATTTATGCAGCTTATATATCCAGCACGAATTTCATTTCTCTCTCTATGCACCGCACACCTCACCCACCCAAACCCTCAAAGCTCATGATGCCCCTGACCGCTCACCCCTGAAATCCCAACTCTCTCACCAACGCCCAAAACTTGTGCTGCCCCTCGACGCCCCTCTCTTCCAACCCGATCGGCCCCCCCGTATCCGCAATCGCATTAAGCACCAACTCCTTCGCAACGTCCCACTCATCCTTTTCCACCAGCGCTATTAATAGCGTCCGCATCGTATTCCAGCTCGTGAACTGTTTACTCTTCTGCACCTTTCGCAAATAAGAGATTGCCGACGACGTATCTCCTACTCGCGCATAGCCTTCGATGAGTCGGTCCCAGAAAATATGATCAATGGATCCTACGGTGAGTTTTGCGCGTTCGATGAGACTGGTTACTGCGCCGAAGTTGGGGGGTGATAGTGCGAAATAGTATTCGAGGAGGATGGTGTAGATGTATGTTGAGGGAGTGAGATTTTGTCGCGTCATGCGAGTCATGACTTCGGTGACCGGTCTGATATCTGTAGGTACGTCTCGAAGTAATAAGTGTATCATTTTGCCATAGAAATGTAAATTTGGAGTGACCTTCATTTGTTCCATGGCTAGGAAGGTGTTATTGATTGCTTTGATTCGTTCTTCGGGAGTTAGCATGTCTATGTCGGCGAAGGCTTGCTCTAGGATAGTGACGAAGGTTGCGGCGTCTGCTTTAACACCCTGTCCTTCCATGGTAGTCAGAAGCTCTGGAGTTTTATTTTCATGGCCAGCACGGACTATTGACCCCAGAAGGGTGTTGTATGTTTTAACATCGGGAATAATGCCCCATTGATCTGCCCAGGCAAGGATACGATTAGCAGCTCTTATGTCTTGCATTTTTATAAGGCCAGAGACCGCTGCATTGATAGTTGCAGTAGTAGGTTTAACGGCGCCTGTGATATCTTTGAATTTCCTAGCGTTCTCTGGTTTCTTGAAATCCCCAATTTTAAAGCTGGGATATTTTTTTCTCACTGCCGCTAGCCATAGACGCGCCATCTCATCCAATGCGCGGATCCCATCGTTCGGTTTGTAACAATGAATAAGTCCACTGATTCTAGTGGTCCAACAATGAATATCTGGGGCTTGCCCAGATGCTATCATCATGGCCCAGACTTGCTCGAGGGCCTTTGGATCGCGGGACATCTTGCAGCCATTCAATAGGGAGTCCCAGGCACCAAGATCAGGAGTTATATCACTTTTGATCATGTGATTCCAAACATCGATTGCTTGAGATTGCTGTTTAAGGCTCATGAATACTAATATAAAATAGTTGTAAAATGCACGAGTGAGATAGCCAGGTCGATAGCCAGAGTCAGAGCCATCCTCAGCAGTAGGAACGCTGATAGGAAGCTTCTGTGCCTGTATCCATAGTCGGTCCAGTAGAGCTACATCTCTTCTCGAAAACGCATCACTAACTCTCCTATGTAAGGAATGAGATCGCTCGGTTTCAGTCGCTTTGAAGTTTTTGGAGAATTTCTGCTTGCTGGCGAACTCCTGGATTGTGGACCAGTCATCTCTGACAAGATTGACTATAGATTCAGGAACATCTCGAAAAAACACAGCAGCGTCACTGAGGCTCATCTCACATGCGTTGACCATATTGGAGAACATTGACATGAGTGGCTGGGCATTTTGCACAGCATTCGCTCCAAATCCGGTTTTATCAAGTTTAAGGAGAAGATTAAGAGTTCCCAGTGCGACTGTAGGCAACTGGTACATCTCACCTGGGTGGAAGTGAGGAGTAAGCAGAGAAAACGCAAATTGAGTTCCATTGTAGCGTTTTTCTAGAAAAATACTGTGCATAGTATGACTAGGCAGCTTTGACCAGTCAGATGATGATTTATTGCATTCTTCGAATTGGGATTGTCGAGATCGTCGACGACAAACGATATTCCAGCAAATGAGAAGCTCGGATGTTAACTCCTGTCCCTTTACTGTTGTTAGACCAACTTTTAAAATGCCGTCAATTAACGTGGCTATGAATTGAATCCATTGTGTGCCACGCAGTAATCCCAACTCAAATGTAACCGATATCACCTCAGAGAAAGTAGGTACATCGTCACAAAAAGGCTGCTCTTTTCTCTTGTCTCTTATGAGCCGTGATAAATATGGCACTCCAGACTTGAGAGAGGCAGGCCAAGCAGATCGAGTGATGGAGCCATTCCTCCAAGCAGTAGGCCCAAAATGTTCCACGAAGAAGGACCAGCAGTCACCAAGGGGGCGTTCCTCCTTGAGCATTCTCTTCAACTCTTCTCCATATTCGTAAGACCTCACCGAAGACGAAGTTTTCTGGGAAAGCTCTGGCAAATGAACTGGCTGCCTGATCGATTGTTGTTTGAGGCTCTCTTCAAACATTGACTCCAATGCATCTACTGAATCTTTGGTGGCGTGGCGCATAGCCGGTGGTCTTCGCGGTACTGCTTGACTGTTCCTGGTTTCTCCGCCTTGAATTCCTCTTGTCGAATCGGCATGATTCTGTGTAGGCTGTTCATTCGCGGAGCTTTGAGGGGTACCGATTAGAGAATTAAATGTAGCTTTCGAGTGCCATTGAAAGAATTTGTTGCGACGTAAATGACTAATTGTTCGTCGACATGTTACGCATACATAAGGAGAGCTCATGTCATCTATCTCGCAGTAGGACTCGACTCATTGAGGAGGATATTGTAAGGGTTTGCAGATTCAAAAAAATATCAACCAATATATGTAATTATAATAAATTTACGAGTAGCCTCACCAGTAGAGTAGATGCGGTTAACATAAAAGTTCGGGAGCAAAATGCGCCGATGGCACGGACCTGGTGGACTCGCCCGCTGATTGACAACAATTATTAATGACAGACCACTGGTAGACAAGTAATAAATATACTACGGCTGCCTTGCATGGCCAAGCGGGGACATCATTGCTCCCTATGCGTTCTGTCGTGTTGAGCTCAAGGTAATCGACACCGAGGCTTGAAACCTTAGTCTACAAGTAAGGGTTTGGGTGGAAATACACAAGAAAGGCATCACAATGACAACTCTACAACCCCGCGGACCCTATTCAAAAGAGGAGCTTAAAAAGCTGTACCCGGAAGACCTCCAATTACAACTCGTCCAAGTTCTCCTCCGCCACGGGGAGAGGAGTCCTGTATCTGCGAGATTTCAGAATGCAGGGCTGCAACCTTTCTGGCCGTATTGCTCAGCAGCTCGGCGAATGGTGAGCGCTACAATGGAAGCCAATTCCGCGGATTGGAGCCCCCTTCAATGGAGACGACGTTTAGAAACATTCGATAGTGATGATGGTCCCACTATCGCAAGGGGGCCTCGAGGAGAGGTCGACGATGTCTGTAATCTGGGTGAGTTAACAGACAAGGGGAGAGAAACAACATCACAGTTAGGGACACGACTTCGAAGACTTTATATTGACCAATTGCAATTCCTACCTCCGAGCATCCATAATACTGATTTCATATACCTGCGGGCGACACCGATTCCAAGAGCTCTGGAATCACTTCAAGAGGCCTTCTTCGGCATGTATCCTCCCGAATCCCGCGCTGCATCTTGCCCTCCGCCAACCATTATTACTCGCGCCCCTGCTGGTATGTATTGTAAGCCTTCAGAACATCAGCCCTCTGCTAATCGTTCACACTCTAGATGAGACTTTGTTCCCAAACGATGGTGGTTGTAGAAGATTTGCTCAACTGTCGAGAGCTTTCGCACAGCGAACTGCAGACAAATGGAACCAAACAGATGAAATGGTGAGCTTAGCCTTCTATATAGGAATTCTCGTAGCGATGAAGCTAAAAAAGAAAAAAAAGGAATACCTGAATAAACTTATCAGCAAATGGATGCCGGAATCAAGTAAACGAGTAGCTGTCGATTCTCACCCCAGGCTTTCTGGCATCATGGATACTATAAATTCCACTCTAGCTCATGGACCCGAAACCAGATTACCCAAGGAATTCTATGACGAAAAAGGTCGTGCCATAATAGAAAAAATTGGAGTGGAGGAATGGTTTAGCGGGTACAAAGAGTCAGAAGAGTATCGCTCTCTTGGGATTGGAGGGCTAATGGGAGATTTGGTGTCGAGAATGGTTGGAAGTGTTGAACACAACGGGCAGGATGGACTGTTTGAGATTGGTGGTCAGGATGGCTCAACTGGTATTGGCAGAGGAGGGGAAAAAGCTATAAAGCTCGGCTTGAGTGGTTGTCATGATACAACTCTTGCTGCCGTTCTTACTAGCCTAGGGGCGTTCGAGGGCGAGCCTTGGCCACCATATACGTCTCATATTGCATTAGAGATGTTCCGCAAGAAGCAGTCTTCGTCTGAAGAGCTCAAGTATGAGCCTCCCGAGGTCCGCAGTAACAGCAAAGGTCTGCTTTCAATATTCGGATTGGGAAAGCAAACTGAAGCAGGTCCGGTCGGTATCGCCAGGAGGAAGCTTCGTGATCTTTCAGAAACGGAAAGGTCTAAGCTAGATGGTTATTACGTTAGGATTAGATACAACGACAAAGTTATGACAGTTCCTGGTTGCAGGGCACAAGGCAAGCACCTTGATGGCGATGAATCATTTTGTACACTGGTATTTGCGCATCCCCAAGTTCCCCGATGAGACATTAATTGACACCGTTTCTAGGAGGAGTTCAAAAACATAGTAGACAAGTATACTCCTGCTCACTGGAAGAAAGATTGCGTGAACAACATCGATGCGCCAGCTTTCCCAAGGATTAAAGAGCCTGCAGGATATTAGATTTGAGTCGTGCAAATATTACTCATTTTTCTTTAGTAAGAAGACGTATAAACATATAATAGATTTCGACAATTTTGTATTTTCAGGTTTTGTATAGAGGGTAGTTTTTGGTATAAGAATATTCATGCAACAAGGGGTGTACTCATGAAATGCCTCCTAGCTTTCAAAACCCATAATTATTCCACCATTGGATTGTAATCTGCTCACAATTTGTGGTTTCGTTTTCTGATCTATACTGAATGCTTCTATTGGACCCTTAAAGCTCACTGAATTGTATTAACACTTACAGATGGTGCATTAGTGCTAGTATTCAGGAAACCAAATCTATAATTCTATCGTATACCAATCTACTTCCCATGTTGGTCGGGTATCGTGCTCTCCTATCTCCAAATATAAGTCTAATGTACTCGTATATCCAAGATTGGAACATCCAAAACCTTCCTCTCCCAAAGTGCACCACTACAATCTAGATGGCCCCGAAGGGTTTCCTGGTTTATTTCCCTCAATAACAACACCGAGCGCAGACCCAGCATCTAGGGCTGGCAGAGCTGGAGTCGTGGAAAATGATTCGTCTCCAGAGAAGCGCCTACGAACATTAATATCATGCCACTTCAACAGGAAGAAGCACCAAATGACTCACCATCCTCGTTCTTCTCCTCCAGTTAAGAAACTGCAATCACCATTCTTCTTGATTTCCCATCCGCCTCCCACGCCATTACCATTTCTCCATCCCACCTCTGGGATCTCCTCTTCTGGACCCTTCCAAATATCCACTTCTTTTTCTATCACCTCGCCACTCTCCTTCCTCTCAAAAATACTCAAACCGCATGTAAATGGTCTGAAATCCTCCTCACCTACATCCTCCGGCATCCTTCCAGTCAAACATCTTCCAATCGCTATTAACGTCGCCGCATGTGTGCATATAACAATAGCCTTGACACCCTCTCTATCTGCATCTTCAATGACCCTATGTAGCGCATATGCCGTTCTATCATGCAATGTCTCTATACTCTCCCCACTAACACTGGGTCGAATCTTCGGCACATACTCTGTATCATATGCCGGGAAGAAAGAATGTAATAATTCTGGCGTCGCAGGGCTGGGATGATCGAATCGCGCTGTACCGTACCACTCGCCGAGTCCATTCTCGCCGCGGATTTTGAGGGTCGCAGGATCGGTTGCGGTGGAAGAGAGGCGTGGAATGAGAGGGGAGATGGTTTGGATGCAGCGGTAGAAGGGAGAGGAGTAAATTCTTTCGATGGGTGGGAGAAGGGTGCTTAGATGAAGACCCAATTCTGCGGCTTGAGCCTCGCCATAGCCTGCGAGTGCTGGATCGCTGGGAATTCCGGTAGGAGTTGGGATGTTGGCGGTATACGTGCCGGTTGCGGGATCAACTATCCAATTGCTCCTGAACTTTGGTGTGTTAGTTTGGTGAGTGGAGACTATTAGAGAAAACATACACCATGGCGCGTTACGTAGATTGTTGTCAGCGAACGTGGCGATTTGGAAGACATGTTTTTTGTAAATTTTTGTTTTAGTAGAAATAACACGGCAAGAAGATATTTTAAGTTGTTTTTTTACAATGACGTTGACGTTTTGTGGAGGAAAATTAATATGTACCTGGACTTTCCTCCGCGCCTCGGCTGTGATAAGATAAATAAAGGGGCTAGGTGGAGGGGTTCCGGAGTTTGGATATTGGACCATGTTAAGTACATCAAAGGGAAATGTCATTTGACTTTGTTATGGAAGAAAGTAAGTTCATGACTTTGTGTTGTTTGATCCATTTGATGGCTCTTTATGGTATATCAGTCAAAATGAATAGGGCTGGTGGGCTGAGCTGTATTGATACATCATTAGAATTTAAATACACAGGTGGTATGGTTTTGATCAGCATACAGCTATCCGATGCAAAACATATTCTGCTTAGCAGCTGTTTTAAAGTCTATAGTAAACCACTATTCCTTACCTCTCGTGGTCTCATATCTATGAGAAGTTAGCATTCAATTTTATTGTCATTGGTTACAAGGACAGCATACCTCTTTCCTCTGAACGCCCAAACACCCCAGTTACCACAGCTAATGTCCTGAGGGTCCATATCGTTCAGATCCCATCTCAAACTTCGGAAGCGATTCTCTCCTGGCTCCATCAACATATCCATTTCACCCCCTACGGTCTTCTTGACCCAATCAATATCGCGATCCATATCATATTGTGTGTACCCGGTGACCAGAATTGGTACTTTGGTCTCTAACAATTGTGGGATAGTTTCTGCCCATTCGTGTGAACTGGCTGGGTGTCCCAAACCAGGGTGGAAAAGCATGAAGCAATCAAAGTAAGGGTCATATGGATAGAAGTGACCGGCCTTGTGAAGCGTGTGGTAATATTCCACGAAAGTACTAACCTTCAAGGAGTTTGTTATACGATCCTCAACGATTGAGCCAAAAGGATTACTCGGAGTTCTTTCTGGTAGAGGAAATTCGGCATCTCTGTTCGCCATGCTTTCTGGCCCGATGAAAATCAGGTGAAATGTGACACGAGGAAACAAATGTGCCAATTGCACCCAAACTTCCCTTGGCAATGAAGATTCTGCGCGAGCTCCTAGAATAAAGATTCTCACTGGTGGAGGGGTTGGCCTAAGATTCTTGATCTCAGATCCACCTCCAGTTAGTGCAGGGTGTAGATTATAACGGAGGGCTAATTCCTATGTTAGCAACCATATTTTGAGAAACATGAAGAGTTTACCGTACCACTTAAACTCTTGAGACCTTCGACCGTTAATCTTCCGCCTTTTTTAATGTTGTAGGGGCTCAGTTCATGTAGTACACTTCCAATAGTAAGAGGGTACGTCAATAACCTAGTCGCCTGCCTTAAACTTCTCTCGTCATTGATAGCCTTAAATTGCCTCGAGAAGAGTAGAGTATCCCAGTTTGTCATATTAACCATGGCCTCCTCGATCTGGTCTCCAGGGTACTCGAATTCGGGGAAGAACCGGCCTGAACGTAGATCGTGGTCGTCCTCATTTATCTCTCGTAGGGTATCGCAAATCTCCAAATGTGCTTCGTAATCATCCGCCCAATGTTCTTCTGAGCATGAAACAGGTATACCGCAATCTGGGCACTCGTAACTGACGTGGGCGGGTGGTAACGAGCCTGTGGCAGATTTCCGAGCTTCAGGATCGTCTGGACTTGTTGGTAATCGAGTTTGGTGATGATCTGGGTGTGGACAATAGGCATTTTGTTTCATGAAGGCTGCTCGTCTCCTAATCTCTGGAGATGGCGAGTTCGAGAAGGAGTGGAAGAGGTTGTTCGGCTTCAATAGAGCTCTTCCTTCAAGCTCTGGGGGCGGGGTCGATTCCAAGCCACCTGGACTTCGATATTGCGAAGGCTCATTTTTCGCAATCTGCCCTTGAACAAACGATATCCCTCGACGACCTAGATTCTTTTGTGCCGATTGATTCCCTGATGGCACATTCGAAGAGAGCTTGGGGCTTCTACTGCTTCCGGAAGTGATGGTTCTTCGTCCTAGGCCAATCGACCTGGGCGTTTTTCGGAGCGCATTTAAGCACTTCTGACAGGTATATGAAGCTGAAGAACGCATGATTCTGCAATGCTGTCAAGCCTCTTGTGTTTGCAAATGTAAAAGTGCTTTGCAACTCGCGTTCAAGAAATTTGCTACATGAGGTGGTTTCGATAATAAAGTGTCGCGAAATCTTTCTTAAAGCGGCATGGAGCACTTTTAGCTCGTGAATATTTAATGCGGAAAAACAACTTCGCGCACCAAAGCTTTGCGACAAGCTGCTTGTCCAGCCCTTACAAATGATCCCATCTGTGTTTTTCCCCGCGCAGTGATTAATTTTAACTGAAGCTGCGCAGACTTTCTGTGCTGCTGCCAAAACATGGCGACAACATCAAACCAATTCCTTTACAGCTTGACAATCAACCCTCCCACCGCCATCACCCAAGCAATACTCGGACAGTTTGCTGGTACGAAAGAGCAACAGATTGTGACTGCATCTGGTTCGCGTCTCACTCTTCATAGGCCGGATCCATCCCAGGGGAAGATTATTACAGCACTTTCACATGATGTCTTTGGTATAATCAGAGCTATAGCAGCCTTTAGGCTGGCTGGGAGCAATAAGGGTAAGTCATTCGTCTCATCCCACTTGAGCTTCACTTAGTGATTTGAAGCATCGATGGCAGCACGAATCATACCGTTTTGAACAAAGCATGGGGGCGAATATTATAGAGAGCCGATCACAACTGAGAGTTTAACTAAATGAACAATCGCAGATTACATTATCATCACATCTGACTCCGGCCGCATAACGATTGTCGAGTTCGTTCCAGCACAAAACAAATTTAATCGTTTACATCTCGAGACATTCGGAAAGTCGGGTATTCGAAGGGTAGTCCCAGGACAATACTTGGCGGTAGACCCAAAAGGCAGAGCTTGTTTAACTGCGTCAGTGGAGAAGAATAAGCTAGTATACGTCCTCAATCGCAATTCTCAGGCCGAACTCACTATATCATCTCCTTTGGAAGCACACAAAGCTCAGACTTTGGTATTCGCATTGGTAGCCTTGGATGTAGGATACGCAAATCCGGTTTTTGCAGCTCTCGAGGTTGATTATGGAGATTCGGATCAGGACCCAACGGGTCAAGCTTATGAGGAGATTGAGAAACAGCTTGTCTACTATGAACTTGATCTCGGTCTGAATCATGTGGTACGAAAATGGTCGGATCCTGTCGATCGAACAGCGAATATACTTTTCCAGGTACCTGGGGGAACAGATGGACCTAGTGGTGTATTGGTCTGCGGCGAGGACAATATCACTTACAGGCATTCCAATCAAGAGGCTTTCCGAGTTGCCATTCCTCGTCGCCGTGGCGCAACAGAGGACCCACAACGGAAACGAAATATTGTAGCGGGTGTGATGCACAAACTTAAGGGTGCAGCAGGAGCTTTCTTCTTCTTGTTACAGACAGACGATGGGGATCTGTTCAAGATAACCATTGAGATGGTAGAAGACGACAACGGGGCACCGACGGGCGAAGTCAAGCGTCTCAAGATTAAGTACTTTGATACCGTACCTGTTGCGGCAAGTCTTTGCATCCTCAAAAGTGGATTTCTGTTTGTTGCAAGCGAGTTTGGCAACCATCAGTTTTACCAATTTGAGAAGCTTGGCGATGATGATGAAGAAATAGAATTTGTTAGCGATGATTTCCCAACGGGAACTAATGAGCCATACACCCCCGTCTACTTCCACCCAAGACCAGCGGAGAATTTGAGCTTGGTCGAAAGTATCGACTCTATGAATCCTCTTATGGATTGCAAAGTAGCCAATCTTACCGATGAGGATGCACCCCAGATCTATGCAATTTGTGGTACTGGCGCTCGAAGTACCTTTCGAACCCTGAAACATGGTTTGGAGGTCAGCGAAATTGTTGAATCTGAACTACCTGGTGTTCCATCCGCAGTCTGGACCACAAAGCTTACTAGAAATGATGTTTACGATGCTTACATCATCCTGTCTTTCTCAAATGGCACTTTGGTACTCAGTATCGGCGAAACGGTAGAAGAAGTAACTGATACTGGATTTTTGTCATCAGCGCCAACCCTAGCGGTACAGCAACTTGGAGAGGATTCATTGATCCAGGTTCATCCTAAAGGTATCCGGCACATCCGTGCGGATCGTCGCGTGAACGAGTGGGCAGCTCCCCAGCATCGCTCAATCGTTGCAGCCACCACGAACGAACATCAGGTTGCCGTAGCACTGAGTTCTGGAGAGATTGTCTATTTTGAGATGGACTCGGATGGATCCCTCGCTGAATATGACGAGAAGAAAGAGATGAGCGGTACAGTCACCTGTTTAAGTCTTGGTGAGGTTCCTGAAGGACGTCAGAGAAGTCAATTTTTAGCCGTTGGCTGTGATGACTCGACAGTGCGCATTCTGAGTTTAGATCCAGAATCAACCCTCGAAAACAAATCGGTTCAAGCTTTAACTTCTCCTCCAAACGCTCTGTCAATTATGGCCATGTCGGACTCATCCTCTGGTGGCTCAACTTTGTACCTTCACATCGGCCTCTATTCTGGTGTCTACCTGCGAACCGTTTTAGATGAAGTGACTGGAGAGCTCTCCGATACACGAACACGATTTCTTGGTCCAAAGCCTGCAAAGCTTTTCAGAGTATCTGTTCAAGGTCAGACTGCAGTGCTCGCACTCAGCTCTAGACCATGGCTGGGATACTCTGATCCTGTCACAAAAGGTTTTATGCTCACACCGCTCAATTATCCTGCTTTGGAATGGGGCTGGAACTTCAGTAGTGAACAATGTACTGAAGGAATGGTCGGAATTCAAGGACAAAATCTAAGGTACGTTCATACAATCCCTTGAATATCCAAAAACATTTGATACTATGATGATTTTCTCATCGTTAAAACTTCTTACGTCTTTCATGACTATGAGGATTAAATATTATAATTCCAATTGTTCCTTCTGAAATATCTAATTTAAATTATGCTTCGACAATTTACCCTTGTACTGGAGCGAAGACTAATTTGCCATAGAATATTCTCGATAGAGAAACTTACCAATAATCTATTGCAAGAATCCATCCCTTTAACTTACACCCCTCGTCGTTTCGTCCGGCATCCCGAGCATCCTTGTTTCTACGTCATCGAAGCAGATAATAATATTCTTTCTCCTGCCACAAAACAGAAGTTGCTTGAAGATCCTTCCGTTGTAAATGGCGATGCTGCGGTACTCCCAGCTGAGGAGTTCGGATACTCAAGGGGAACAAACCATTGGGCTTCTTGTATCTCTGTTGTTGATCCCGTGACAGAAAAGAAAGTGCTGTCGACAGTTCACCTTGAGGATAATGAATCAGCAGTGAGTATTGCTGTTGTTTCTTTCGCAAGTCAAGAAGACGAAACATTCTTGGTCGTCGGTACTGCCAAAGATTTAATAGTTAGCCCGAGGTCATTCTCTGCAGGTTTCATACACGTGTTTCGTTTCCACGAGGATGGCAAAGAGCTTGAATTTATACACAAAACGAAGGTTGAGGAACCACCTATGGCATTACTTGCTTTCCAGGGTAGGCTCTTAGCTGGAGTCGGAAAAGATCTACGCATTTATGATCTTGGAATGCGTCAACTCCTCAGGAAAGCACAATCCGAAGTCGCACCTACTATGATTGTTGGGCTGCAAACTCAAGGAAGTCGCATTATCGTAAGCGACGTTCAGGAGAGTATCACGATGGTTGTGTATAAATTCCAAGAAAACAGACTTATTCCATTTGTGGATGACACAATCGCAAGGTGGACGTCGTGTACTACCATGGTGGATTATGAGACTGTCGCAGGAGGTGACAAGTTTGGTAATCTATGGCTTCTTCGTTGCCCTGCTAAAGCCAGTGAGGAAGCGGATGAAGAAGGTTCCGGTGCCCACCTTCTACATGAACGACAATACCTAGCTGGAGCTCCACATAGATTAACCTTGATGGCGCACAACTATTCGCAGGATATTCCCATGAGCATTCAGAAGACAAATCTCGTTGCTGGAGGTAGAGATTGTTTGCTGTGGAGTGGAATTCAAGGCACACTGGGCATCCTAATACCATTTGTCAGTCGAGAGGATGTAGATTTCTTCCAGACATTAGAACAACATCTCAGATCAGAAGACCCGCCATTGGCTGGAAGAGATCACTTGATATACCGAAGTTATTATGTGCCAGTGAAGGGCGTTATTGATGGAGATTTATGTGAACGATATACCCTCTTGCCTACAGACAAGAAACAGATGATTGCAGGAGAGTTAGACCGCTCGGTCAGGGAAATTGAGAGGAAAATTTCGGTAATTATCCCTTGAACGTGTTTTGGGGTGTTTCTAGGCTAACAATACTTATAGGATATTCGGACACGATCGGCGTATTAATTTGGCACAATTTGAGCCAGGAGGTTTCTATCATAGTGGGTGCTATGTATCATAAAAGTTGCTCAGTATGCCCCAACCACATCATGATCCTATGATCTTTGGTCAAAAATTCAAAAACAAAGATAGAATTTGTAGCCATCAACCATACAGCAGTGATATGACGCCAGAAATCTCATGATCTATATCCTGTGAACTTCCTCCTCCCGACATCAAATTTCATTTTTCCTTTGCCTTTTCCTTTATTTGATATAGGGTTCTCTTTTTCCCACCTCTCATCATCTCTGTACACCTCCATTGCGAGCTCTAAGTCATAATTGGCTTGTTCGAGATAGAGAACTGCGATATCGTACCTAATAGGGGGCCCAACGTGTTAGCATTTCCTCTTTTTTTCCCAATATGTTCACTCAATCCCTTCCTCTCAGCTTCCTTTCTTCTTCCCATCACCCCACCCACACGAAAGAAAAACAGAAAAAAAGGGACATCAGAAACTCACTCAGACACCTTACACCCCACCATAAACCTCCTCACAGCCCCCTTCCTCCTCTCCTCCTCCTCTCCGGTCACAGGCCGCGGACTCAAGCTCTCTCCCTCCTTGTACCATTCCCCTGGTATGAGGATTGTATTCCGAGCGAGAAGGAGGTGGTCGCTCGTGATGCGGTTTTTCTTTCGCAGAGCCTCGATTGGGATTTGGTAGCGCAGGGAGAGGGATGTGAGTGTATCGGTGGGGTGGGAGAGGTAGTGTAGGGTATCGGGGGCATCAGGGGTTTGGGTCTGGGTCTGGGTTTGAGTCTGGTATTGGTTTTGTGTTGGGGAGTGTGTGTTTGATTCGGAGGAAAGGTGATGAAGAGATTCGTAAGAGGGAGGTTCGTCTCTCGACATTACACCTCCACTCCTAACCTGGCAAAAAGGACAATATCTTCCAAACCTCGCGTTGCCCTCTATACACTCCCCACATATGATTCGTCCGCAACACGGTAACTTTCTATCCTCCCTTCCATTGCCCATGCCGTCTATTTCCCCGCCCTCTCCCCATACCTCCTCTTCTTTTTCTCCTGGAGTATCTTCGGATTCGAATCGCCCACTGTCTGGCACTCGAGGATAAGTCTGAAGTTGTTTCCCATCCCTCTCTTCGTCTTTCCCCCAATCATTCGTACAGGCTGCCGTCTTTTCCGAAACAATTCCTCCTTCCTTCTTTGCATCACAACTCTCCCTCTTCGATTCAGGATAACGATCGCTTTCTGCCGTAGACACGGAATAAGACGGCGGTTCACCCCCCCATGTACTCGTATCACTACTACTACTACTGCTACTCTCCTTTATTTTCCCAAGCAGACGTGCACAAGTACAACAAGCCGCTTGATTCATTGTGTTCGTTAACCTTCTTCTCGTCCCTATTTGAATAATGGCATCGAAAGTAAATTGAAGGAAATGAGGAAACACATAAAGTCGAATTATTGATGTTGTTTTACTTACTGCATTCGATTTTACTCGTACATGTCAATATGACTGCGACTTGTAGTTAGTTATATTTGCCCCTCGGTTCATGCTATGACATGCCATGCCGTGGCGTGGCGTGGCGTTCCATGCATGCACGCGGGGAAATTTTCCTTATCGGCCGCTGACTTAGCACGAAGCTAACTAGCCCAAGCGTTATCGATTATCGGGGAACGCTTTCTCCATCCCACGCAGGCATGTGATATCAATAAGCAATCAACAGCGGGATGATCACCGGTGGTTTCTACTGTATACTTGAGCCACGACATCGAGGTATGTGAGGCTGGAGAGGAGAAATGTGAAAGGAATAGCTAGCGATGTTTCCTCATCGAAGACGTCATTGATTAGGTATCGAGGGCACTGGTACGGCATGGCATGTCTCTTAATCTACTCGAGTAATAGATTTTAAGTGATGGGAATCAGCATTGGGATGTGAAAAGTCGTCACTTTCAATTGGCCTAGTGTTTGAAGCTTCCGATTTATATACAGTAAACATGGTATCAAAGGGATTTTGTATAATTCGTGCCATTAATTTACATTTGAGTGACACTCTGCTGATGGGCGATATCTACAGAAACCTTGCACAACCATCCTGTGGGCAGGTTACATATACAAGGCTTTTTTTTGTATAAAAAAAGAGCGACTGAACTTTGGATTCACCTTTCATGCCTGTGTATCCGGTTCATGTTGCACGAGTCCGTTAGGAACAGGGGTGGCTCCATTTGGAAGCTCAGAGTTATGTAATAGTTGAGTCGTTTCAGAAAAAGATTCTTGACTCACACCTTCTTCGTTAAGTGATCTAGATCGGTCGGAGTGGGGTGGAGTGATGCCAATATCTTCTGGATCATGATCATCCGGTCCAGTACGCTGAGGAGATTCCTGGTAATTTGGCCCCGAGTTGAAAAGCCTTTGTGACCTGCTCAATTCTTTCTCACTACATATTAACCGAGAGAAATCTCGTCTTGGTACTTTGGGTTCTGGGAAAGGTTTTGTGCTCGTTTTCGTTTCGAATCTCCAGCTTGTAACTAATGTTCCATCCATGTATCTTTGGGGAGCAGGCCAAAATGGACGATGAGGATCATAATCTGAATCTTGTTCGAATTTGTTAACCGGAGGGGTGCCCAGCGGCACAAGCTCGTGGTATTCGACAGCCATTTCAAGACCTCGTAGATGAGGAAAGTTGGGCACAATAAACATGAATTCAGAAACCTGTAATAATGTAAGCAAGGCAGCCATTTTCAAAAATACAAGACACATACTTTTACGAAGAAAAGATCGAGTCCAAAGAATAAAGATTTGGCCGTTTCATCAGGTATATGGATTGAACCTCCAGCATTCAGAGTAAGACCACAGGAATATTTTGCGAGTACGAGGGGCCATATCGATTCTTTAATGTCCATATCTAATGGAATACGCTCCCATGCCGTATCTATTACAAATCAGTCAAAGTCCACTTTCCCATTCGCCCGAGTTCACTCACATCTTGATAATTCCAAGTCTTTCTCTCCTAGAAGCAACGCAATATCAGTATTGAGCATCCACTGCTCTCGAGCACTTGGATGGCCTGTTGCTTTTGGCCTGATCGTATCGTATCGATATCCTTTTATACTTCTGAACTTGGGCAAGGAAGCGATTCTGGGCGTCTCAGCTTGATCAAGTTGATCAAATTCTCGGAGTAGAGGCGGTAGTTTCGACAACCTTTCTGCTTCTTTCTCTCGCGCCTGTCTTGCTTTCTCAAGCCGTTCCCGCTCTTGCGCAGCGGCCCGGTTTTGCTCCAACTTCTCTCGATCTATTCTTTTCTGTTCGTCGTACAGTCGTCTTTGTTGCTCTGCCTTATCGCGGTCTTCCTGGGCCTGCCGTGCTTTCCGATCCTCTTCTTCTTGTTCTCGCTTGGCATTTTCTTCCTCGATGGCTAGTTTTTCCTGTGCCTCCTTAGCTTCTTGGGCTTCCTTAGCCTCCGCTGTCTCTTTCTCCCTGGCTTTCATCTCCCTGGCTTCCACTTCTTTTGCTTCCTTGATTTCCTTGGCTTCTTTTGCCTGCTGTTTGGATTCTGAAGCTTTCTGCGCGTCCTTAGATTCTCGTGCCGACTTTGCCTGCTTCTTCCGTTCCAGATCAACCGAATTTGCCAGCTCAATTTTTTTGGTTACTTGAGCTTCCTGGCTCTCTTTGTTGAAGCGTGTCTCACACTCTCCTGTGCCTTTGGACAAGGGTTTCGATGTATTCTCTTTTGTAGCCTTCAAGGCTGGCTTGTCCTGAGAGTATGACGTCTCAAGGTTAGACGTTGCATAATCAGGAGCTGAGCTTGATGTGTCGTCTTCTGCAGGTGCGTGCTTTGAGTGTCCCTCTAACTTCCGGCGCTTAGACGGGGCACTATCGACCTCCGCGGCAACCGTTATATCAATTGTACCTTCACGAGGCGGTGTTGTACTCCGACGCTGTCGTTTTATCGGGCTCTTATCACTGCGGACAGTCGCAAGCCTATCTTTGGAGTTATCTCGTTTTGCGCCTTTAATTTTGTCATGCCGCTCACCCTTATCAAAACTCGCCTCTGCGCTCGAGGTTTTTGGCATCTGATCTTCGTCGGTAGGCTCGCTTAGTCGCACAGTGCTTGTGTTTTTATGTTTACCATCTGCATTCTTCGAATCTTCTACCCCGCGTCGATCCGGAACAGATGTGGTAGAAACATTCGATACAATACTTCCGCGTCTTTGTTTATCACGCTCGCCCTTTAATTCCTTGCCAGAAACAAGCTTGCGTCGTGGCTTTGTAGGTTCGTTTTCAGACGACATTGCGGCAGCATCAGGTTCAGCTGCTTTTGTTGCTTGCAATTTTCTCCTGGGAGGACCTAGAGGAGTGCTTTCCGTGTCTGAAGTAGGATGCGATACGTTGTTCTCCTCTTTTCTTGGACGCCCTGGGCCTCTTCTTGCTTGATTTTGCGCGTTGTGACTTTGACGAAGTGATGAACTGCTCCCATGCTGACCCTTTTGTGAATCGGTGCCTGTATCCATACTCTTTGATGGACTTCTCTTCCGCGATGGGGACGATCGATCACGAACAGCCCTTGCTGGCCGTTTAGAATCACGACCACGGTCAGCATCTCGATAGAGTTTAGGGGAACGAGACTTGGAGGGCGAAAATTTGGCTGGTTTAGAATAGCGATCGAAAGCTTCTTTGAGTGTCTCGAAAACTATTTCGTAGTTGTGGCCGCCTCTCTCTCTCTCCTGTGCGATCTCATAATAGGTTTTGTTTTGCCATCGCCTGGTCGGGTCAAAATCTCTCGAACTTGAAAGCAGGCATTTGATCACTTCTATATGTCCTTTATGGATTGCGCAAAGCATTGGGGTAGACCATCGCGGATCTTCGCCCTTTAATGGTTCGGGGTCGCGATCAAAATTACCGAGGCCAAGGAGTAATTGTACAGCAACATCGTCACCAGCTTTTGCTGCTATGAGAAGAGATTTCGCATCCTTCCGGCCCTGGTTGATATCTAGCCATTTGTTAATATTGCCGTGGTCACCATTCTGGCATGCTTCACGGAGCATATCCACCTTACTAAGGTCTCGATATAAATCTTGATCCGTAGTTTTGTTTGATCTTGCCCGCATGCGGCTTGAACCAGTAGGGTATTCCGAGGTAGGGCTGGGACGAGGGCTCTGTTTTGAATAAGAATCGTGATCCGCACTTTCTTCTGTCGCTTGGTCGCCCAAGTGAGTATTTCCAGATGCGTCGCTCTTAGTCTTGGCTTCATCAATGAGTTGCTGTAATTCCTCCCTTGTTTTATCGTCCCCATCGTAGGCCGCTGCTAAATCACTAGGCTCATCACCCCCAACCTTCTTTGCCTTGCGCGGGTTGGCACCATGGTCCAGAAGCATTTTCACAACTTCAACATGACCATTTTCAATGGCATCATGAAGTGGCGTGTCGCCAATTTTATTGACTATATCGACATTGCATCCTTGGACCAAGAGTATTGTGACAATTTTTACATAACCTGCAAGACTTGCAGCATGAAGCGGTGTGTTCAATGCATTGTCTCCTAAGTTTAAGTCTTCGGGGTGCCTGGCTAATTCTTCTACTACTCCCTGAGTGTTATCCTTACGGACAAGGTTCAACAAAGGGGTTGCGCCTGAGAAATCGACCCGCTTTTTATGTGTGTGGAGGGTGGCAGGTGACATGGTGGACTCCCCAATAGCTGTGCGTTGCCGCGGCCTAGAGCTACGTGGATATGAACGGCCGCTGGCAGAAGAGTCATCGGATTGGTATTCGCTATATTGAAGGGGGGTTGGCCTTTTCTTGTGATTTAAGCCATGGGCAGACTTTGAGGGAAATTGAGTCGAGTTACTGCGCTTGTGAAAACGCCCATGGTGAGGAGACTCCGATCGTTCCTTGGTGACTTCTGGGATACTTTCTGCATTGATATCCAAGGATAGACTATTTTCCTTGCCTTGTATACCATTGAATACTGGTTTTCGATCTTCGTGGTCGACGGGATCATCACCAGAGTCCGATGTGTTCCGTTTGTCCCGTGGAAAAGCTCTATCAACGGATTTGGCCTTGTCAGAAATTCCAGAGGGTGGCGATGGCGATGGCGATTTGTTGATTCCCACTTCTGGCACAGTAAACTTTGGAAGAGACGAATGTCTTTTGTCCTGTAAATTGGATGTTTTTCTCTTGCTAGGATGAGATTTGCTGGATTCAGATGAGTCCACCTCAAGAACTCTTAAACGTTTGCGCCTTCCTGACGGATTTTCGTTCTGAGAAGGCGCTTCCAATGATGAAGTTTCTCGTTTCCTCGACTCGGATGGCTTCGAAATATCTTCATCATCACTCTTATCTTCATGCTTAATCGATCTCCTGGTTTTTGAAGGTGAGTGTCCATCTTTTCCGGGTAAGACGATCGTTTCTGCTTCTGAATCACTTTTCACATCAATATCCTCCAGAGGCGCATCGGGCATGTCAACGTCCATTGTAATCTGCGCGTCAGTCACAGTCACCTGTGGAGAGTACTTTCTTCCTGAAGGACTCGAGGAGTTCTTGATAATGGTAGTGGTAGAGGTGATTTTATCTTTTCGGGTAATAAGGCTGGTAGGCAAGTCCCCATGTCTTGTGGCCGTTGTTTCCTCATGATCTTGAGTGTCCATAACATCTAGGCTATGTGTCGCTGTATCCTGCGGATCATCCTGGCCTGCAATCTGATTAGACACCTTGATTGTATCTAATTATAAGGACAAGGAGAAGCATCCGAGTCCTTAACAGTGGCGATTTGAATTGATTGGATGCGCCGATTGGATGGGTGGGCGCAGTTGAAATCGCGAATGGTGTGCGTCTCTTTGAAGTTTTATGCTGGATGAATGGTCGAACAAGAAGAGACGAAGGCGGATATCATTAAATTCGTAATCATGGATCGTGGCTATCTTTCTCCGCTTTGGCTATGAAAAGGGAATGGATGGATGGATGGGTGAATGAATGAAAGAAGGTGTGTATGGTAAATCGGGGAGGTTGAAGAGGACAGGAGGTAGAGATATGGATTGTGTAGTTTCGTGGGTTTCGTGCTTTTCGTGCTTTTGCTCATGGAGAGAAGGAAGTTTAGTTTGGTTTAGTCGAGGCTCCCGCCTACTTACTATACGTTGAGTCGAAATCAAGTTCGCTACTTTGTCACACTAAGGAAGGCACTAAGATTACGGTGACCGCGAATCAGCAATCATGACTTGCCGCTAAGCAGTGGATAAAGGATTTGATAGGACAACTCAGAATATACTCGGAGTGCTGAGTAGTTAGTGAGGTACCAGTGGAAAAGTAAAAACAGCACCACGGCGGTAGGGAATAGGGAAGTAGAGAAGGAGGGAAGGAGGGAAGCATGCAAGCTGGGTAGGGAAGTAGGGAAGGAGGGAAGCATGCAAGCTGGGTAGGGAAGTAGGGAAGTAGGGAACCGGGGAACAAGGTGAAGGTGAAGGGGAAGGTTTCAAGGTGGGCGGCGAGTGAGCGGTGGTCTAATGATGTGAGGTGGTACTGGTTGGCATCCTAGTCCTGTTCGACTCTTCTCCTCGAGCAGAAGGAGTCGGGACGAGTAGAGTGCAGGTACTCGAGTAAGGGAGGAGGAAGGGCAGCACTACTCGTAAATGCGTAAGTGATATGATATACTTTCTTGAAACCACCCCCTATCAAGAACCAATAGGTGGCTCATTCAACTAATTATCGGGTGCATCATCTATCTATTTAGATAACCCGCCAGTGATCTCAAGAGTCAAGGACAATAACAGCAAGATTATTGTATCACTTCTGAGAGTAGAGTAGAAGGAAAGTATAAAGGGTTGTATCATGTAGTTACCGTTGTCTGAGGACATTAGACATTCGACATTAGACATTCGACATTCGACATTCGACATTAGACATTCGACATTCGACATTAGACATTGGACAGGTCAAGCCGAAAGAAAGTCAAGCTCATCATCACCCATATGGGCCATATCCAAGTACAACGCATCAACTGTTAGACCACTTTTCTCCTCTTCATATCCTACCGAGCTCCTCCTTGGGTGGAGTAAGGGACATACAGAGTCAGTAAGAGAAAGACTATCATCATGAGTCCCGAGTCCTGAGTCCCGAGTCCTGAGTCCTGAGTCCTGAGTCTTGACCGAGAGAATAGAGTGATGGCTCAAAAGTCAAAAAGTGGTGCTTTATGTTTGTTTGGCTGGTACGTGGTTGGTTCAAACAGATGATAGAACTGAAATCACATAGATGAGATGAGACGAACAAGTGCAATCATAAAATACAACTGGTGCACTTAAAGTTGCCCGTAGATGGTTCGCTCTTCTTTCACCTTGCCTCTTGCCTTTTACTTACCTCGGTAAGGTTGATACCAGTACTCGTACATGCAGTAAAAATAGTCTCTTCATTCTTGCATCATTGGTCCGGATCCAATTCCCTCTTCCTCTTGACACTAGTACCACCATACCTACCGTATTTCTCTTTGGTTCGCTTCTTCCCCGTCTCGTCTCGTCTC
>NGKF01000016.1:271605-301229 GCA_002162555.1 Monilinia aucupariae | reverse complement strand
CGTCATGGTGAATGGAGAGAGGGCGGTTGTGTCGGTATCTGCTCGATCCTAATTTTGATCATGGAATTTGCATATCTGACCATGGCATTCTAGTGAGTACTCGAGCACACTTCTTATCTTCTTAAGTACCTGGTATGCCTAGTACAGTAGTTTGAGTCCACAATGTACAAATCCTCCACTGAAGGTTCCAGAAAAGTATCCAGCAAATAATCAACAATGGCTCAACACCAATTAACTTTACCAATCTCCCTCGACGAGACTCAAATCAAGGCTCTTCCTTCCAACGCATTTTATATTTCCGATTTTCTTACGGAGGACGAAGAACAGATACTGCTGCAGAAAGTAAGTGGAATCTCAGCCAAGGAAGTTCATCATGGTCGCCTCAAGATTCGATATTTGACATTATGATATCTGCAGATTGCGACAGCACCGAAGCCACGATGGAAACAATTAACTCATCGCCGCCTTCAAACATGGCCCTCGGATCTAACGAAGAACACTCTGCTGGATGCCCCTTTACCTCAATGGTTGGTAGATCCTGTTATTTCTCGACTCCTCTCCATACCAATCTCGCGCGAAGACGAAGGACGCCATATCTTTAGTGATAGTCCCCATGGACGACCGAATCATGTCCTGATAAATGAATATTTACCAAATCAAGGAATCATGCCACATAAAGATGGGTCCGCCTATCATCCCGTTGTCTGCACTGTAAGCCTGGGTGCAAGTTTATGTTTGGATATATATAGGGACAGAGAGGGTGGGACAAGAGAGGAGCAGCCAAGATGGAGGATTCTTCAGGAGCCAAGGAGTTTGTTAATCACAACAGATGAGCTATACACGGAGTATTACCACGGAATATCTGAGATTGAAGCAGACGTCAATCTCAACTCATCAACAGTTGCGAACTGGGAGCTTTTACGGTCCAAAGATGGAATCGTGGACGGAAGATCCGAACGACATGAGCGACTAAGCCTCACGTATCGCGACGTGCTCAAGGTATCGAGATTGGGTGCTAAGCTGGGGTTGTTTGGTAAACGTTGAAAGGCCTTGTTTCAATGACCATGTTATCCTCCGCCCATCTTTCAAACTATCTACGGCAAACTCTAGGAGAGCCTCTTCTCAATACACATATGGTACCATTCTCCATCTCCCTACCAACCTATCTACGCCAAACTTCTTGACATACCACTCCCTCGTCGAATCTGCAGTCACACCGAGATTTGATACCACGAAAAACAAACCTGCCAATGTGGTTCTGTTCAGCATCTGCCCTTGGGGCGCGGCTGCAATGGTAATTGCAATATACACCAGGCATTCGCTAGTATAATGTGGACAGACGACACGGCGGAAGAACGGGTGTGAGGGAAGAGTATACTTCTTCAAACTTGCCAAATGCTCATGACAGTCATGCTGAATTTTAGATGCAGCCACAAAAACAGGAACCGCTATGCAAGTCTTCAGGGAAGGCTTCGAAAATTCTATAAAATCTAATGGGTTCTCGGTTGCACTGAGTGTGGCTTTGGTAGTTAGTGACTAGCCAAAGACACAGAGCAGTTGTCACTCACCAATACCTTCAATCCACACCGAGATTCCCATGAAGATGTAGTACGCAATGCCAACAGCCCAAAGTCCAACCCACATTTTTGACCGAGAGGGTTTGGTGAGCGTGAAACTCTCATACAATCTCCGACTACCCTGGAAGGCCATGAATCCCCATGCCAAAGCCACCTGGTTGACTGTCATTGATTGCGTAATGTCGTGTTGAGAATAAGAAGCAAGAAATCTGAAAGCAGCCCCACGTGTGGTGATTTGGAATGCCCAGAAGATCGAAGAGGCCACGGATACAATATAATAATGAGTGAACCAAGCATGAGGAACTTGAATGGAACCAATGTACTCCACTATACTAGTAGGCTTAATCCGGATGGTAGTGTCGTTTGGAGTGATACCTCGACTTCCATAGTTCATAACATGCTGGCGGAATGAAGGTATCAAAGTTCCACCTATATCAATCGTAGTCCCTAGAAGGAAGAATGCTATGCAGACAGTTGAAATACTAATAACGTCCATGATGAAATGAAGTTAGACCGAAAATGGCGTTCGAGTGAAGTTATTGGAAATTCATGTAAGGAAGCAATTAGCATTCAGATAGACATGGATAGATCGGTGCGACTGAATTTCTGAGAGTATGTAATGATTTGTGCCTGAGGTTGACAACTACTAGTATGCGATCATAAGGTTACTCGAGTACCTGGGTAGAAATAATTTTTGAAGCAAGAACCCCACAATGAATTTCACATCACTTCAATTTCAAAACTCAAGACCCAGGGAATTTGCAGTATATTCCTTCCGCCAAATACCTTCTCTACCAACAAACACTCATAATAAGTCATCTGGACTTAGCCAGAAACATCCGCAGCCATGTCGACAACCGCAGATAAGGTGAGCCTCTCCATTCGCAGCTTTCCCCCCCCATGCTAATGCCCCGCTACAGATCAAACAAATCGAGGATGAGGTATGCTTCAAGGACCCGATCGATTCGACGTCGATAAATCCTAACGGAATGATAGATGGCCAAGACGCAAAAGAATAAGGCGACGAGTTTCCATCTTGGTCAACTCAAAGCAAAACTTGCTAAGCTCAAGAGAGAGTTGTTAACCCCTACATCCAGCGGTGGAGGAGCGGGTATAGGATTCGATGTTGCACGCACAGGTGTCGCCAGTGTTGGATTCATAGGATTTCCATCGGTGGGGAAAAGTACACTGATGAGCAAACTTACCGGACAACACTCAGAGGCCGCGGCATACGAATTCACAACCTTGACTACAGTACCTGGTCAGATTTTATACAATGGAGCAAAGATTCAAATTTTGGATCTTCCCGGTATTATCCAAGGAGCCAAAGACGGAAAAGGTAGAGGTCGACAAGTTATTGCGGTCGCCAAGACCTGTCATTTGATCTTCATCGTACTTGATGTCAACAAGCCCTTGACGGATAAGAAGATCATAGAGGATGAATTGGAGGGGTTTGGTATTCGAATCAACAAGTCCCCTCCCAATATCGTGTTTAAGAAGAAGGACAAGGGCGGGATTAACATCACCAATACCGTCCCAATGACGCATATTGATCAAGACGAGATCAAGGCTGTCATGAATGAGTACAAGATTTCATCCGCAGACATCGCCATTCGTTGTGACGCGACTATCGACGATCTGATAGACGTACTAGAGGCCAAATCAAGAAGTTATATTCCTGTCATTTATGCGTTGAACAAAATTGATGCTATATCGATAGAGGAGCTCGATTTGCTTTACAGAATTCCTAACGCATGCCCCATATCTTCTGAGCATGGGTGGAACGTTGATGAACTGTTAGAACAGATGTAAGCTTATGATTTGCGAGATCCATATCCCATTTTGCCTTAAAATGCTGTTGGTAGTTCTATCAGACATTACAGCGTTCTGGGGCTATGGTCGACTGGCCCCAGAGAAGATGCAAGGCATTTCTTGTCAGGGGCTAGCAGACTTTTGAAACCATTTCAATTGCCTAACAACCTAATACTAACTTTGAACAGGTGGGAAAAACTCAACCTTGTCAGAGTTTATACAAAGCCCAAAGGAAAATTGCCTGATTACACTGCGCCGGTAGTATTACGTTCCACCAGGTGCACAGTTGAAGATTTTGTAAGTGGCTTCTTCATTATTCCGAGAACCACGTAGCACCACATCCAGTGACTGACTGACTGACTGACCATCGAAGTGTAACGCAATCCATAAAACCATTGTGGACGATTTCCGCGTAGCTATTGTTTATGGAAAGTCCGTAAAGCATCAACCACAACGTGTAGGACTTAGTCACGAATTAGGGGATGAAGATATTAGTGAGTTCCTCATATCACTTGAATGGCTTGAATCTTTGACTAAATTTCCATGCAGTCACAATTGTCAAACGATAGAAGACACAAGGTAGAAAAATACGGTGTAACAACCAAGGATCTTCCAGTTGTACGAACAACGCGGAGAATGATGTCGAAGAAGCCAAGTTTTATCGGAAGATAGATAGATGAGCTGATCTGTACATAATAGCAACGTTTGTCGGGAGTCTATGGCGTCAAGTCTCGGCACCGACACTTTTAGACTTGGGCTGGCTGCTCTCTAATGAGGGGAAGAGCGTGAGGTGCTTAGCTACTAGTTGTCGCTCGTAGGTTCCTTCTGGTACCGCCGCCCCTTCTCACTTGATACCAAAACGCCACGGAGGCAGTCGGTGTGAAGGGGATAAATGGATACCCAAAAGAGATTTATCTAGATCTTCCCGATTATCTTTCTTGAATGAATAACTAGGAAAGGGCACCTTCGAATGCAGGAGTTTACAAATGTACTATATATGACATATGACATATGACATATGACATATAATACCTTTGGGATTTTTTGGGTGATTGATTGTGATGTTGACGATTTTCATCCAAAGTATGTTGGAAATTCATGGATGGATCAAGCACAAGGTTATTCTATATAGCACCTAGAGCAAGAGCGCGTAGGGAAATGCGAGGCGAGGGAGGTGAGATTAGCGAGGTTAGTACTAGTAAGGCAACAGCCATACGGCATGCAATGAAATGAAATGAGGTGTAGATTATGGATGGGATGATGGTATGATGGGATAGGTTGATATATGCGATGGGATCGGAGATGAGTATCTCTAGTGCATAGATGAATAATTGGATGGATGGTGAGAAGGTAGGTGGCAAGTGGGTTAGCGGGAAAAACAAAGTTTTGGATGATGAATACTATGTGCTTGAGTAGGTAGGTGGTGTTTCTATCGGCGTTTTGTTGGGGAGAATGGGATGGATGGATAGGTGGGTGGGAGTTTGATGTGAGTTTGATGTGAGCTGGAGGTGAATATGGTAGGTGGTGAGTAAGTTGAGTGAGTGAGTGAGTGAGCGGATGGCTATCCATGGGGTTAGAGGGGAGAGAGGAGGGGGGAGAGAAGAGCCAGGCAGGATTGGGTGGGTGAGTAGGTAGATGGATATATATCGTTCAGTTTCGTTGCTATATCCTATTGATCCTCTCTCTGCTCATCCTCTATCACTGCACGAAGTACTCGTATATTGAGTACATCCAAACAACTCTCAAATTCCGCCAGAATAGTACTCGAGTAAAAGCCAAGGTATTTATGAGCAAGGGACTGATTGCGAATTGGTAGTAGATAGGTTCATATCAATATCAATATCAAGATTAGAGTACTTGTAGAGCTAATCCAATCCAATCCAATCCAATCTCATCTCATCTACTCGAGTACTCTGGAGTACTCTCGAGTAGAAGTATGTATGTATGTAGAGTAGTAGTACTCGTATTATTGTTACATTACAGAACCATATCTCTTGCAGGTTCTAGAATACTCGTAATGCAGGATCGAGAATACCTCGTATGTACGAGGAGAGTGTATCTGTCTGTACTGGAGTATGTGCCTAGTTGGTGCTTGCTGGCTCGACGTCGGTACTGTGCTAGGTTACGTCTGTGTACATTCGGGATACATCACATTTTCGCATTGTTGAAATTATCAAATTCCTCTACTTACTTATCCGTACTCGAGTAGGCAAGCGTGAAGAAAGCATGGGGGGTGGCGCTGCGTAGACGTTTCTGGCTGGTATCGATGTCGGCACCTGTTTTTTTATCGGGATATTGATATACTACTCTACTTACTGTACTGTATTGTATTGTGTTTATTGCAGCTAGCGGGTTGAAGGAACATTTGGTGGCCGTGTGTGCGTACTGTCTTGATATTGCAGCTATTGTATAGGTAAATGCTCGAGTACTGTAGAGTACATATACTCGAGGATAAGAATGCATATACTTGGGTAGACATACTGTACCTAGGTCCTGAATTCTGATCGATACAGCAACAGTATACTCGAGTAGAGTAGAGGTCTTTAGCGATGCAATAAACTAGCTAGCTATCTCTAGCAGAGATGTACAATTGACCATTCAAGTCATCCCCTAACGAGTGTGGAATAATCATAATCTTGTTTCACTTTGAGTTCGTTTTTTCCCATCGTATTTTTATATTGGCTCGTTTTTAACATGATTAAGCCTGGGTTTGATCTGGCTTAGCTATATAATCTACTAGATACCCCTCCATCGTTTTTTTATAGATCATGCTTTTATAAGAGTCCTTCGAGACAGCTAGTTCATTGCATCGCTAGAGACCTCTGCTGTCATAATAATATAGAGATACTGTATTGCGGTTAGTTAGTTGGCTGGCTGGTTGAGCGGTCAAGCTCCCTGCCCTGACTCACAACACCCACTCTGACACAACCCCGCAAGGTTACTACTGTACTTAGTATACTCTATACTGACTTACGATTCGGCGTTTCGAAATCGCGGCGTACGAAAAGGACCCGCTCTCAAAGATCGATAATATGATAAAACAAGAAAACGGTAAACCCTATCCTATGTGAGAGGGAGAAAAAACCCCCCCTCCCCATGTTCTCGCTTCCCCTCCCTCTTCCTTTTCTTCTGCCCCTTCTTCTTCCTCCTCTCTTTTTTGCTCTCGGCGGCTACAGGCTGCCTTTGAGCGGTCGATGTGTGTCTTGTCTTTCTCTTGGGTGCATGGTCCGTCCGTCCTTTGGGAATTGGGATGGAATGAATGTCTTTCGGAGTGAGTGCATGGGGGGCTCGTGACGTGATTATTTGCTCGACTGAGGCGTTTTTTCTTTGGCGTGGCTTCTTTGAGTGGTTGATTGGGGATTATTGGGATGGAAGATGAGAGGTGGAAGGATGGGTTGAATGAATGAATTGGGTGATGGACGTTACTTGGAGAGTGATATTACCAGGCGAACCTTGGATGTTCACTCGTGGCCAAGTATTTTGGGTTGGGAGGTGGGATGGAGTGGGATGGTGCATTGGGGATTCTTAAATTGGGAATTGGGTTCTACTTGAGCGTCTGACTCGTCACTCGTGGAGATGGGAGAGAGAGTTTAGTAGGGGAACGTTCATGATACATATGAAGGATATATACACCAGAACCTAGAAGCAAGCACCTGTTCATCAATCCTCGAGTCAGTCCAGCTAGACGTTGAAGATTAGCAGAGCACACGAGGGTTATTTCTCCACCATGGAGATAAGATCATCTCAGTTGTCGTTGACCGAAAACGTGTGTGTAGTCAGCTACCGTATATACGATATTTTTTCTTTAGCAATAATGAGCATGCATTGTAATGCATGTTTTTTTCCGATTTACCCTCTATTACAGTAGTAGAAGCTAACGGAAGAGAGTTAAAGAAGGTCGGACTGAGAATTGGGTTGCACTTTTTGATGTTATATAATATCTAATGATGGTTAGCTTGATAGTATATTATATTGATCAAGTTAAATTATAGGATTAGACATTAGAGTTCTTTTTAATAAGATTTAAAGGTCTCTGAAATAAACTCGAATACTATTAAAGGGTACATTTAACTTTCAAATATTGATTATGTGATTAGATCATATGATTTTGACGATGATATAATTTTAAAAAGATAAAATATAATTAGATATATAGAAAACGTTATCCTACGTAATAGCTCTAGCACATTATAACGAATATTGATCAAAAAGTGTGATTATGCCAAGCTTACGTGGTGGTCAAGGCCATTATTATACAATTCATACAACCCTATCTGAGAGGGAAACGATGAAGCGAAGTGAAGGCGTGTGAAGTTTGTTTCCTCATGCTCGAGGATCTGCGAATCCCGGGGCTGAATTAGATGAGCTCCCTAAGTTCCGTAGTTCCTTCACCGCTGTTGGAGATGAGTAGGTTGCAGCTACGCCGTACGGTTTGAGGAGGGACGCGTTTATTTTTCTGGTCACCCTCCATCGCTAAGAGTTTGTTTTAAACGGGAAAAGCGCCACATATGTACGGCAGTTTTTTCTGGTGGTTTGGATGGTGAGCAAGAAGTTGATGGTGTCCGCTCGTAGATGGTGATGGTGATGGTGACGGTGCCTCTTGGTCGCTTGTAGAGCTGCCCTTGACGAAATGAAAGGTAAGGCTCATTTGACCGATCTTCGCTGAAGATTCATGAAATAGTAAATAATAAGCAACATGTAAAAAAACCAGCTGTGCAATTAATCAAGTTGCAGGGAATAACTGCAGATAGATTTGGGTAAATTGTGGGCCATTAAGATTTCACCCGGAATTTTGACACAAGAATGTGCTATTGGGCCAATGGCTGCGAGTGCTGCACGAAGATGGGGAGCCCAACTTCAAATGCGAGGTTCCTCCACACTCGGGGGTCAGGGTTGGCATGATGGCATTGGCACCGTTTGATATGGATAATGGAGACAGAGGGATGGAATGGTGTTTGTCGCTTGGTTTCGATGAAGGGTAGGTAGTTCATGCTTTGAGTAGGATCGGGGGAAAAGAGAGACGGCACGGTATGTATGTAGGTCTGAAAACTTTTGAGAATTACGAAGGCAATTCGCTCAAAAGAGAACTTCCAGAGATATGACTATGACTGTATTGGCGAACCAAAAAGTTGAAGAAGATGGATAGTGGGGCATTGAGATTTCCAAGATCCGATATGTACCGATGCAATCGACAATAGATAGCTAGGGAGGGAGGTAATCTGATATGAGGTGCGATTCTGGAGTTCGCGAGCAGAAGTAAACGCGAGGCGAGGCGAGATGGCATGGGATCATGGGGATCATGGGGGATGGAACAATGAAGACCGCCATGGCCATCACTGTATTCCGTACCTGTACCTAGATTGGGTGGGTTGCTCAGGGGCAATGCAGATGGATGCAAATGCAGTACATGCAATGGACTGCACCAGCCAGTCGACTGAATGAAGCCTTACCACTAAGTTGAAGTGCAGTAGGGTCGCTGATGGTCGCAGCAGATGTCTGTAGCTTTCATCCATACAAGCTTAGCAGATATGTGCCAACAGTTGGAAACTTGGGACGAGAGATGAACGGTAGTATGGCACCTCCCCATCTTAAGTGCCCCCAAATGCGAAAACGAGGCGAAGTTGGTTTGTTTGCACTGTAGATGGTAAAGCAATGCTGAATTATGAGGCCAACGCTTGTGCTATCTTAATTTGGGGTCCAAAAGTTGGGACACGATATCTATGAAGTTTAGCTGCTAGTAGGGTACGGACCTTTCTTTTCTGCAATGATCCTGTTTTCCACGAGGGTTGTATGTAGCTTACGGCAATGAACGTTCGGTCTTCCTGGGTTTCGTTTAGTTTGAGGTGGCTTAACTAGGTTTCGGATTCTGGCTAATATGATTGATGTAGGTTATATATGACGCTTTTGGTTTAATATGGTTCAACTTGTTACTTATTTGGGGAGTAATTCGATGATCGTTAACGTTGTGCGGACAGCGAGCTCTGATTACTCTTTGGCCTGCCGTGACCCCTGTAACTCTGTGTTACCGTCAATTCGCTAGCAACATTCAGACTCCGGAGAGAATCTTTGGCGAGACGAGACGAGACGATGAAGGGGTTGTAGAAACTGGAGATTGAGAGACGAGCTAAAACGCCAACCAAATGAAAGCATTATCAATTGGCTTGAGCAATGGGATATCGTTATGTTATGTTATGATAATGAACGTTCAATTTTTGCTGCTCCTACTGCGGCAACTAAGTTTAGCTCGAGCAGAGTAGGCTCCTCCAGTACTAAGATCATTTGACGGCTTTACTTCCGGAGCGTACCGTCGATTATCAGCCTAGAAAGTAAAAGTAATTTGAGGTTCATCGCAGCATTTCATTCGTCCAAACCCTAGCTACCATCCACGATATTCAGACTATCCAGCAAAACTTTAGACCTCAAGCAGTTTAGTCTCCTCTCCAAATGCATCAGCTGAAATGAGGTGCGAACTGACATTTAACCCATTTGGACGAGATTGTAATGGATTCAACCAAACCCTGGGAGGGAGCCTGGAAAGCCTCAACTTTCAGTCTTGCAGAGAAGTTAGAACGGGTGAGAGTGGACCCTGATATACATTCAGTGAAGAAAGCTTCAAAAAAGGGTCGAGCTGATTGATCGAAATGAGATGCAGATACTCGAGTAGATACTTTTCCTATCCTATCCACTCTTCTTCACCATGGTCCATGAAGATTCCAAATCCCGTATATTTTTGCCTACTTACGCTGTAGAATATGTGTATAACATCTCCACAGGCAAATTAGATGTGTTTCGGCGAATCCTCCAACCATGTACTCGTAGTTCTTATAATAACGTCAGCGCAGTATGTACATGACGAGATGGTCAAATCAAAGCCCGTGTCGGACTCTTTCATTTGGTCAAAATAGCAGATCAAGCAAGTCTGTCTATTCAAGTCTTACTTCGTACTTTCCCTGCACCTGAACCTTACTGAACCCTATTATCCTGGTAGGCAACTTATTTTCGATTCTCTTCGTTTTCAGAGCCATTAGAGTATTGAATTTTCCTTTTTCGCTCTTCTTTTTGAATTTACTCTATTTCACACGAAGTATACAGTATCTTCTGTCTAACCGTGCAGCTTCATTGGCTTTTACACCAAATCCAAACTCAATGCATCCCCCGTTCGATTCGTCCTCTGATCGACCCTTGCCATCCCATTCTTCACGCCCGCTCGTTGCTCATTACAAAGTACAGTGCTTTATTCCTGGCCTATGGCTCCAACGGCCCAACCAAGCTCTCCCATGATTTTGGAGGAAGACCTTATTAAGAAGCAGAAGAAGACCTTACCTAGTATGGCGACAAAAGAAAGCAGGTCTAGCATCTATTCTCCTTAGTACCAATTGATCCCCACCATTCATTAATCTATCCAGTTCCCAAGTGCTCCCTCTTCCTCCTGCTGCGGAACCTCTCAGAGACCTTGCCAAATTGCCATAACCGATCACGTTTATCTCCTGCTCACATATCATAACGCTCCATTCATCCATCATACATACATACATACACCATATATCTCTGTTTATTGCGCGCCTTCCCCAGCATAATATCCATTGCAGCCTTTCGCAAACGCCTCGTGCTTCTTCCCCTCTTCGGCATTGCAGCGAGCATTTCCCAGCGTCTCTTCCCAGCACTTATTTATTCCTACCCTCCCTTGTCGCATCATTGTCCGTCTTCTGCCCCATCTACCGCAGACACCATCGTCACCAAGAGTCAACCACCACCACACCTAGAAGTGCATATTTCCTTTGGCCATGCGCGTCTAACACTAGTTCCAACAAATTTCAAGATATCTTACGCATTCGAAACTCTACATCATCTAAAAATCAGCCAGACTTGCTCCGCTACTCCTGCAGATTCCGCAGGGTTCCTATATTTAACGCTGCCAGGAACTACACTTCGCTTTGCTTATCATGCATGCAGTATCCCGCTCTTGAGACTTCCAACGTCCTTTGATATTGTGCACTTTACGCAAGGTTCTGTACCATAAACAACCTCAATTGCCTCGGAATTCTGGAACCTGAGGAAACACCAGGAAACCCGTTCGTTCAAACACTATATAACACTATATATTATAGGATGCACGAATCTATGATGGCCCATATTGGCATGGACCATGAGCAACACCACAATCCACAAGAAAATGGATTCGGCGGTGAAGGCTGGCCGGAGATGGGTGGCAGCTACAATTCTTCACAGCATCAGTCACCAATTTACGAAAATGGTGGCCAATATGGATACGTGCAATCTCATCATGGAATGTCTACCGATCCTCAGTATCCAAGAATGCCCCCGCCGCCAGCGCCGCCGACATATACACATCACCAGCAACTCCTTCCTCTTATCATGCCAAACCATCCCACGTGGCCGAGTATGTTGACAAATCCAGCAAATTCCCAAGCACCACCAGTTGCGATTCCTCCTGCAAATTCTGGAAAGCCCCCTCCAAAATTACCAGCTCTTCATGCTACTCCGACGCCAAGGAAGACACTTACTGACAGCGATCGGAGACGCATGTGTCAATATCATGAGGATAACCCTACTGTCAAGCAGACCGAAATTGGAGGTAGGAAATGACAAAAGTCTTCTTGAGATTTTCTTGCTAATTTTGATTTCTTAGCTATGTTTGGTGTTGAACGAAGGTATGGTTTTATAGTCGGCATCTGGTCTTGATCTTAACTAAAAAAAAATTCTAGTACCGTCTCAAAAGTTTTACGCCAAAGAGAAAAGTATCTTTTCCCTGAAGATCGAAGCTTATCTCCGGTTAAACGAGCTAAAGGAAAGTTCCCTGACATCGAGAGAGCCCTCTCAAACTGGGTGCGAAATACTCAAAAACAGGGAATACCTCTTACCGATGCTGCGATCAAGGAGAAGGCAAGATTCTTTGCTACTACTGTTGGCAACAACGAGAGCCATCTAAAAACAAATAGCACCAGTTGGCTAGAAAAATTCAAGCAAAAAAATGGTATAGGTCACCTCAGGCGAAGGGCATCCGCGGCCGACATTGGCAGTCTTTCCGAACGCTTGGCAATCAATATCGACTCAAGTAAAAGTTCCGGATCTCGTACATCTAATGTTGTCTCGCCTACTTCGCCATTACAGTCCCCTTTGCTGCTGGCATCCGCCAAGAGTAGTGAGGATCTTCGCTCACATCATATGCATGACAGCTTGAACAGCTATTTCGACTTTAACCAAACAACAAGCTACAAGCAACACTCTAACTCTCACAGCACGGCTTCCCTCTCTAGCGCGTTTACTGATAATAATCAATCTTCGTTTTCGGGTGGGCCAACCAGTCCAACAACTCCATTTGCATTTTCTCCTGATGGAAGTTCCGGATCTTGGATGCCGTCTCAGCAATCTCGGGTAACACCACAGCTGACGAACAATGAGAACTCAAACACTGGAGTAAATTTGAACAACGGGATCGATTCAAACAATCATGGTAGTAATTTCCAACGTCCAAGGAGCCAGACCTTCCCCACTTTAGCGATTGATCCTTCATTCATCGCTTCACAGGGCACAGATCCTATGACCCCAAAATATAATCTGCCGGATACAGCCCCATCGTCGGCTGTCCAATCGCCTGTTCATGAATTAGGTCCCCCATTTGGATTGGATTCTGCAATTTCGCCACGGTCATTACATCATAGCAGTAGTAACAGCTCTATGGCCCCCCCACCTGCATCACTTACTCCCAGTGGATTACAATCGCCTCATCTCTCAACACCTAACTCTCCTACCCAGGACGATGCACGCCGAGCGCTTGATACTCTACTCAGCTTCTTTCAGCAAGCACCGACTGGATTAGTTGATCAGAACGAGTATCTCACTGTTCTAAAATTAACCGAGAAGTTACGAATTCAACAACAAAATCCCGGTCCGTTACCAGGAGGATTGCATCGTATCTCTGAGCAGGAGCAAGAATGTGAGAACCATCCACATAATATAAAGATGGAGCAATCCACAGCCTGCTAGTAGTGGATTCCTCATCTTTCTTGCAATGTCACTGAAAAGCCTCTTTGGGAGACCTAAAGACCCTCCTCGTCTATTAGATCTTTTCTCCTATATGCTCGCTTCGACTCTTTGTATATATTCGACTCTAAGGTCTACATTTCTCGGCGTTATTTCCATCACACCTTTTCAACTTGTACATGAACCTCCTGTCTTCATATTCTTATTATAGGCAACCGTCTCTCTTGATTGATTTCGACTTGCTGTTCTTTGTCCTCTTTCTTAATCAGAAATTGAACGCAATACGCGTACTGGTGCGACCAAATTTAGGGAACCTGAAAGGACCCAAAGCCACAGAAAGCGTTTTCGGATGAATTATATATACCCAACCAAGCTCACTCTGTTTCAAGATTTTTCTTCTTTACATCTTCGACGCTCACGCGAAATATCCAGCTTGCCACGACCTGCTTGCTTTCTCGGGGTTAATTATCATTTATCCTTTTCGGCCTTCTTTTATGTAACGCTTTCATTCTGCATGCGCCTCTTATGCCCCCTTCGCATTGAAGAGACTTATTCATCATACCCCCAAATAGCACGTTTTCTTTTTCTTTCTGGCTTTGGGCGGTTTCTTGTTAATATTGGTGTATCTTCCACTTTTTTGGCATATCTTGGAAATCTGATGGGCCATGAGTATTCAGCGCATCAACCCTTTCTGCTGAATGATCTAGAATTCAGATTCCCCCTCCCCCCCGTCATGTTGGCTTCTCGCTCGGAATCCCAACGAATCTGTATGTACAAGCTTAATTTTTTGCTATATAACCAACCCTCTCATATCTTTCGCGTGCGAAATATATTCATCATTCTTTTTTATTGATGTGGTTTTTGTATTTAAGGATTCCTTTCTCCCGCGTTCGCTTATGATATAGTTTGTTGGTTTGGGGGAGAGTCATTCAATAGTCCATATACTCGTCTGTGAGATGAGGTGAGAAGATACGATGAGGTGTGGGTTGGTATGATGAGAAAATGTACATGCATGGATGGGATGGACGAATGGATCGACATATGAAATGTCTTATGGATCTCGACCGTTTTCAATCTCGCTCACTTTTTAGGCTGGCTGTTAATTGCCTATATACAACAAAACCTATAAATGAAATGAAATGGGTGGTTTATCTGCTTCAAATTCTGGACTTTTCAAATTGAAGAAAAAGCTCTATATCCCTGATGGGATCCTCGATACACGTGTGACAAACATCGATAGGGCGTGTGATTCAATTCAGTTTGTTTTATCTTCCTGAATAAATGATGGGTATCTAAACTTCAACAAAAGACAAGCTAAGCTAGGGTAAAGCTCAAATTTAGTACTAACTAATTCAACCTCTCATCCAACAACTGCTGCACCCCCTTTTCCCCCAACTCCGGTATTAATCTCATGATGATGATTTCCACGACCCCATATAATAAATGCTTATTACAGTACACATCCCCAAACACATTTAGCACCTCTTCTATTTCTAGGATATGTCTTTCATCCTTTGAGAGTTCGGCTATTTTCGCTTCGACATCGATATCGATATTAATATCAAGGTTATTGGTACGGGAGTGTAGAGAAGCACGACCAAAATAAATATCCCTCACTCCTATTGGTATCAGGCCCAATATAGCTTGTGCACATCGTCGTCGTATTTGCACTGTTTCGGCTGGAGTAGGCGGGACTCGTCCTGGTCCGAGTGTATTATTGGGGAAAAGGGATTGTCGGAGGGTGTGGAGGAGGGGAGGTAGAATGGTAGGGTCTAGAATTTGGGTGCGGATTTGATGGGACAGGAGTCTATGGATGCTTGTTAGCTTGTGGATTTATGGTTGCTGGTACATTAGGCAGGTCTGCTCGGGGGTGGGGTTTGTGTTGGTGCTATGTATCAAGGATAGGGGAAGTGGTGTGGTGGATGGATGGATGGATGAAATTAGCGGTAATGGATTACAGGAAATAATTTGATAGATCGGGTGAGGTGAGATCTTGACGGAATGCGTAACATTGGTGGCCTCTTTCAGCAGTAAGATCACTTGAACTGAAGGTTCAAACGCTCGCAGCGAAGTCATCGGATACTTTGCTGGCCTCGGGCCATGATGTAGTTGGGGGCTAAGTGGATAAACATGCGTAAAAAAAGTATATTTTCCAGGTTTTCAAAAGAAGAAAGCGGCAATCGACTGGTCTAGAAGATGCTTTTTGGTGGGGGAGGAATATGCGCAACAAAGGAGTAGTAAGATGTCTATCTCGCTATTGAGCCGGGCGCTTAGGGACAACTATCGTAAGGCATGACTGGTTTTACGCCCCAAAAATTCGCAGCACCACATTACGAAACGTAATAACAGGAATGGAAAGGATAATTCAATGCGGGTAAGGGGGATATTTTTTGAATGTAAAATGAATGCAGGTTCAAAGGATGATTGGATTCGAAGATGTGACCGCATGATGCTAATGTGTACACCATCTCGAGAGGGAATTATCAGTCCATCATTTCGAGGTTACATTGCGCTCTAGTGGCTGACGGCTAGGCATCTGAAGAGGCTCCTCATTCGGTGTTCTGCAAACCCTTGTCATGCATACCGATAACGGGAACTAATCCTTGATGCTGAGCGGCCATTGTAAACGAGTTCATTTCTGCAAGTGAACTGGAACGTTTCTGGTCAAGTGACCAAAACTTCATGCGGTGTGATGTACAGATGGACTGATATACGCAGAGAACTGCGGGACTAAATGAAAAGTGATCGATCGTAGAAACTTACTTATCAATCATGCCGTCTGTATCTCCAATTTTTCCAGGACCGGTAATCGCACCCCATTGAAGAAGAGATAATGTGGCGCTGAGCCATGGCATGCGAGTATCCATATCTAGCAAAGTAGAGACGCATGACCATAATTTCATCTTGAGAATAGGGCGCTTGAGTGGTTGACCTCGAACCCAAGGTAACCCTTCTGAGTTCATCGATGGTTCCGAATCCTTGTTGGGCAACGTTAAGCCGGTGGGTTTCCTTGTTAAAGGAATACGAGACGGCAATGAGGATGAAGTGGCCACAGCAATGATTATAGCCCGGGCCGCGGCGAACCCTAAAAACAAGTATTGAAGAACTAGCCAAAAAGCTTTCTGCATTGATTTCCCAAAGCTCGAAGTTTTTGTGCCAGTGACTTTGATATCCAATAAATTCGGCCCGGTAATTTCGGAATTCGACCTGTCAACTCGGACTTGTGCTTTTGATTTCGGCAGCCGAGCCTGTATTGCTTCTGCAATCTTCATGATGCCCTCCCATAATAGCCACGGTTCGCATGCCTTACCTCCAATACCATTGCCCAGTATCATCTCTGAAAATATTTGACCAACCAGGGATGTTAAACAATCATTTTCGAGATCTTCCGTGGGTAGCAGAACGGCTAAAACGCCATGGACAATTAATTGCCTATACGCAGCTTCATTGTTCGATTGTCCCTTAATCGTATCAGGATCTTCATCGAGCGGGACTGGGGATAGTGGTGCAAAAGGCCACAGCGAATGGTATACTTGTCGCGGGTTCACCGAAATTGGCTCTGGATGTAGAGGGTAGTGCGATGTTCTATATACTTTTCGCAATTGATCAGCAAGTTCACTTGATGTATCTTATAAGTAGCTGTACTTTTAACGTGTGTATCCAACAAGTCTGGCAGTTCTTCGAATAATAAGCTCTCCAAGTCCACCTTCCTTAACCGTTGTTCCAGAGCTCTCGTACAATGTGCAATAATCTTCACCACCTCCTCCACAAACACCTGGTCCGGTGTAATCTTCGCATACCAGGTATGTACAAACTCCCTGATGATGATCGCAATAAATGCGTACAGTTCTAAATCGACCTCGTTACTGCTCGTTAACGGGGGGAGTATTTCATCGATTGGAGCCGGGGTGCTGCGACTCTTCTCACTCAGATGGGAGCATAATGTGCGACGTATAAACAACAACGTAGACCTGTCCGAAATAGCATCTGGGGAGAGGTTGCGATTAATAGGAGCGGTGGCTGGACTATTAGGTCGAACTGGAGAGTTTGACGTTGCTATGGTTTCCGGAGAGATAGTAGCGGTGGTGTTATGTGTATGGGCTTTGGAGCGAGGCTGAAAAGGTAAGCGCACGGGTACGCCCGCCATTACTTAGATGCGATTAGTTGGGCGCAAAATCATGACGAGCTGGACATGATATGAGGTTGATGATGATATCTGTATCTGGATTCTGTTGTGTGGAGAGGCTCGGTGACTGTAACATTCAAGGCTGTATAAGTTTATTGTGAATGGTGATGCATCTCGTTGACCTGAAGAGACAATATCACGTGGGTTACAAGCAAGGCTAGGACCAATAAGAGAGATGTCAGGCTGTTGGGCTGGTGGGCCTTGATGTAACCTTACGCACAAAAGACATACATTAATTATTTCACACCAGTCTCCAACTGACACAAGTCTTCCCCATTACCATCCCATCGTTCAAAAGCCAGATAGATCATCGACGGATTGTTATAGAACTTGGGTGTATCTGCGCGTCAAGTTTGATACGCGCGATGGCCTTTCCCCATAGATATCCCATTGAACTTACTATGCGGTTCCTGTTCAAGATGTACTTCTCTGGCGATATGTCCAAGTGGACAGACCGCTGCATCATATCACAACAAATTTAATTGTTGAAATTATGACTTCGATTTGAATATTTGTTGTGGATATGCCTTTATTCATGAATCCCACCATCATTCTTCTTTGTCTTTTTGGGGATATCATTTTGGTCAGTCTGCTGGCAGACATTGTCTTCTCCTGGTATAGAACATTGAAGGATACACTTGCTATGAATCTGATGATATATTATTGAGCATTTTATTTGTTACAAAAATCTGTCGATATTGTTATCTTTTCAAGTTCCGGAGCCTGCTGTGTTGCAGCCAAACATACAGATTGCTAGTCAAGCATATTTTCAATGCTCTTATCTAGCTTTTGAGAAATCTGAATATTTTCAGGGGGCTGAGGAGCAAAAGAAGAGACGATAATGCCTATTACCTATAGAATAGCACCGGAGCGAGGACATCCCCCAAGCCTTGGCATTTGAATGGAAATGGCTCTCGGCATTACATAGCTTCCTGTGCTTTCAAGCTAGGATTAGTTATTACCATATCACGGTATCTACTATACACAGGATAGATGTTATTCTGGAACCATGCAATCTTTCTGGATCGTATAGACTAGCTCTACTAAAAGGCCCTGAACTTTCGTCTGCTGCCCACTTCCATTTGACGCCGAAGTTCTCATTTAAACTCTTACTCACATCTAATTGATTGTTTTGAATCAATGTGAGCTGTGATTGTTGCTAGCCTGATTCAAGGTCTTCCCGTTTTTAATGTCGCCGGTCGAAATAAGAAAGGGATCCCTCGTTCTGCGAAATCCAAGGTCAGTTGGACTTTGCAAAGCAAGAAGATACTTGAAGCATCTCTGTCCAGGAGCGTCTATATTCATTGAAGTTGAGCTTATTATTAGAAGCAGGGACGATTTGAGTAATTGAACAGAGGGTTAGTGGCAGTAGTTCTAGATGTGTGTCACGTGAGTCAGCCCCTTCGGAAATCGCACGAAGTAACATCACTCCCAAGTTACCAAAAGCCAAAACTCAAGGCAAAACAGAACATGACATGATGCACTACCAATATTAGTCAGATATTGATGTCGTACTCATTATAGCATGCCAGACTCTAGACTACTCACATTATCCCCTTACCTCATTCCCACCCCTCACCCGCAAGTATCTCTCGCATTTCACAGCCCACTGCCCACCCAGCCCCAATCAACACACAATGCCCATTTCACATACTGGAAATCTCATCATCCCGATCCTCATTATCTTTGCATGTTTATTCAGCTACGTACATACAACACAAGAAGTAGTAGCCTGGAATCTGTATCGCAGACATTCACATCAAGCATGAAGGTAGGAGGTTGCCATGGGCTAAAATAGGATCACGCATTACATGTAGTCAATTTGTAAGATGAGCTGACACCAAAATTGGTATTATGAGGCCAATTTGTGATTATATTTAAGTGAGCAGCCTGATACGGTCGTTGTCATTGAACACATTGTAGTTTACTTTGAATTCAAACTTCCCTCCAATAGTTGAGAGACAAGTTATCGATTTGACTAGAGATGGTCTTTAACACCCCGAATATCGATATACGGGACAGTCAACGTACTTTCCAAAGGCAGGCTATATAGCCTATACTCTAAATCAAACTAGGAAAGAGCAGCGCCATGTTCTCTTTCTTCTATGCGCTCATGAAGCTTCTGGCTTGGTGCAGGTTCTAATGGAACATTCTCTTGGAATATCAAAGTTTCTATGTATGCCAGTCTATTGCCACACATCGAGTATTACGGGTTTCGATTGCACGTCTGTACAGGGATACCTCTGAACTATTACTTACCACAAGCCCTCCAGATCGATTCCTCCGACGTGTCGCCGGCACTTTATCTATTAGTAGGGAATCTTGTCGAGTTATATTCGAATTTCATGGCACTGCTGTAGAACCTTCGTCTAGTAGCCCTAATGGATTCCAAAACTTTCCGATCAAAGTATCTCTCTCAAATGGTCATGTTGCGCGTCTGAATTTCTGCCCTGCATGCCTCATCCTGACAAGGATGCGATGATCATCACGTCACTGTTAACTTTTGAGGAGTTGTTCGAACTCAAGGCAAGGTCGATCAACTAGTATCCCGACCAGACTAAAGTTCCAAAAGATGCCAATCAAAGTCTCTTACGAAGTTATGTTGCACGTCTTCAATTTCAATTACAATCATCATCCTCAGGACTCACGAATCACTACAGAGATTTGAAGGTGTTCAAGGTGCCCATGGTATCCGGCACTTATTTACACGCTATTTTTCATGGTTTTGGGAGCCAATTGAGGTCATCGGTATTCTAAAGTGCTCCAGGGGATCTTCAAATTTAAAGTAGCTCTTTTGAACACTGTAAGTAGAAATATATATACATATTATTTGTTGAATATCTGTATAAGGATATTATTTGTTAATTCTTTGCTAAAGTGTAATGTTCTTTGGTTCGTTAAACAAATGTTGAAATCCTTATGTAAATCAAGTTGTCAAGTCAACAATGTATTACCAGGATGTGTGATCAATGCTCTTTCCTCAAGCACGCGTTATACCCAGCACTTCCTTCCCGAAATCGACTTTAGCTCTCAACGCTCCAAGTATAAAGACCCAGCTTTTTCTCCTACCACTTCTCTTTCTCTTCTTTCTTTTTTTTTCTTCAGAGCGCAGTTTTGATTTCAAGACCACCATCCTTCTACTGCCTGCTGGCTCTCTTCCCTAGTGACCTTGCTTCCTTTATTTCATACCTGTAAGTCACCACCTATCCACATCTCTTGCTCATTTCTTCAAATTACGTTTTTCCTCAATTCTATGACTGTCAATCGGCGCCTTTTCCCTCCCGCTGTTTCCCTTCCCAAATGACCTTGCTTCAAGTGGAGCGAGCGATGGGGAAGGAAGCAGGGGAGGTGATGAGGCGACGGTTGCAGCATAGATTGAGAGATTAATGTAATTTGAAGGATGAACAAGAGAGGTGGAAAGGTAGTGATTCACAGTTATGGAATAGAGAGAACAAGGTCACTTGGAGAAGGGGGCAGCAGACAGTTGAACTATGGCGGCTTGAATCACTACTGCGTTCCGTAACTTTGGGTCACTGCCCCTCCCTCTCGCTGCCTTCTTTCTCATATGCCTTGCTCCAAGTGGAGTGGGTGATGGGGAAGGAAGCAGTGAGAGAGGAGGGGCAGTGGCCCAAAGTTGCGTTTGGTCAATTTCATGAAGTCACGTGGGATCACATGCTCTCAGAGCTGGAGCGTATGAACCTATAGTCGTTTTCGAGGCGCTACTTCTCTTTCCTTTATGCCTCGATTTGGGGCTGTCAGAAAAAGCATATTGTTCATTATATCTCCTCAAATCTCTACCTCAATCTCTCTCTACCTCAATTTCTACCTGACCTCGCATACTCTCCACCACTTCCTTATATGTATTTTTTCCGCCATTTCCACTACTACATAGCATCTTAAGTGCACACTCTTTTATCAACACCCATTTATTGCAGTATACGACAAGGCCTTCTCAATCCATTCACCAGAAATCCTCCCGCAGAACTACTAGTATATATGTGGAAGCTAGAAGCACGGCAGAAAACCTCCATTCGCAGGCGCATAGACTGGAGTATAAGGAAGAAGTGAGGTTGAGATGTACGTAATGAATGAATTGGTCAGCTCGGAAGGCCATGGATTGTTCTCTTACCTTGTATATGGGTACAGGATTAGGTAGGCTCTCATCTTATTACGACTCTATCGAAGCTATTCAGCTCCCCCTGTAGATGGTGCAACACTACCTTTATGCCTGGCTACTATCCAACATTTAATCTTTCCACTTTTTGTTACGCAGATATAATTGTGTGTTCTCGTCGACCATCCCTCGAAATGCTGTTCATGGCCTCTCTCAACGAGATAAATTGGTATCCTATCAACATATGGGCACTCGACGCGTGTTGCTTTTCATGACCATCTCGCAAGTCAAGCCTCTTTTTCTCATCTTGCTATTGCTTGAGAACCTTCTTTTGATCTTTTTTTTTGCCCCGTAATATATTCTGTTCTTGTTTTGCCATCGATCGACTGCATTTATTGTTGCCCCCGCTCATTTCAAGTTAAGGCTTGATATCATCAATCGGTATTCACCTTTGTAAAGATTAAAATCCAATTTGTAACTCACTCACTAAGATCAACAGAATCAAGATCAGAAATTCAATTCTGATGGCGCCGCATCTAGGTCTATGTAGACCAATACTACTCCAACACCTCAACAACCCCAATTCCCGGAGAACCCCGCCGAACTTGCCCGTTGCTCTGTCAAGTGAGTGATACGTAATGTTCATGCAGCCGTACTAAGTACACACGTATTAAATAAATGGCATAATAAGGCGAAAGAAAAGGACTGAAGTCCTCCTCAAATATACCTAGTGGATGAATCCTCTATGGATATAAACCGGCACCTCGCCTTACTCCGCAGAAGCGATACCCCAAGCGATCTTCTCCTTTCCCCCGAGCATTCCTCGCCCCTCCTCGAGGTATAAAAAGTACAGATTCGATAGCCAACTTCTTCAGGAACTCTTCCCCACTCCCCAAGAGTTCCCACCAACATCGGTCCCGGTATTCATCGCATAGAGTCCTCTTGAATTCCTTCCTCGAATCCCACCACACTCTCCACATAACATTTTCGTATCGAGGGATTTAGGAGGCCAACTGGAAAGACGATGTCGTGGTTAGAGTTAAAGTACACAGAGTACACAGAGTACACACGATAGTGACAGGCAAGTTCTGGTGCCTCAAGACCAAAACTCGGCTTATAGTGCTTGAGAGCAATCTTCCTCGATTCTCGACCCACCTGTAAGACGGCAGCAGGGGGAGAGGGTGAAGTACAAAAATCCGACGCATTTCTTCGTTTCTCTTGGATTTTTAGATGGATGACGCGATTCTGAGGGAAGGCTCCCATCCACACTTGCTCCTGCACTGAGGCGGGAAATTTGCGAAATCCGGTGAAGACAAATAATGGTGGTGATATCGCAGTCTTATCTTCGAAGATGTCAAAGACGAAGGGGTGGAGTATGCCCTTGACAATGATTGAAAGCTGGTGCTCACATCAGCGGCGCCGGAAGTTCTTCGTGCTCAGAGCTAGCGCCGAGGGGGGCAGTGGTGCTGTTGGTAGCGAACGCTCCACGATAGGAGAGGGGTTATTGTACTCAAAATATGTCAAAGCTCTGTTCTCCATTGTGCATCGAGTTGAGGTATCTTAGATGGTGACATTTGTAGAATGTGCAGCAAGTTTCTTCTCAGCGCCTTTAGCTTTTCGAACGTGACGAGAACTCGAAAGTACTGGTGGAATAAATGTTGTATTTGTTGGATATAAGAGTAATCAGCAGACGAGAATATGAGTATGAATTGTCAAGTCTGTACTCGGGCTCGAAGCTAGACCCTGGCAGCCTCCAGCTCTCCTGCAACAATCTGTGGATATATTGAGGGGCAGAACGTCTTGTCCAGTACTATTTCGCAAAGCGAATAGTAATAAACTGGATGGCGAACTTACTTTCTCATTTGCTTCTTTCGTTCCGGTAATTCTGTCAACTCAATCGCTAGGGCTGGTCTTGTGATTAGCAAGTGAACACAAGATATGAGCAGACGGATCGTGCGTCTCTTGGGCGGAAGAAAGTCGTCTCATATTCCTCTTCCTCCATGTGCTCCCCATCACCCCATGCCCTTTCATATTGGTTTACACATGAGAATAAGATAAAAATGCCTTTTCCTCGCTCATATCCAGGCCAGATCTTTGAAACTTTCTGTGGTGCTTCCCAAATTTGACTGGTTCGGCATTGGAGAGCGAGCCAAGTTTGATATGCTTGAACCACTTGCAAACTATGGGATCAAGACATGTTCTAAGATTGTCCCTCATTCATCTCATGAGCCTAGGAGACTCTTTCTTGAGGACCATCCACAACATAATTGATAATTGAAGGTTGATTGGACGCTGCTGACCATTCCTGCCGGTAGGCATAGATCTCAACTCAGCCCAACGTTGATAACCAGACCACCAGGGCTTCAAGGCGGCATTCTTCCGAATGTTGTTCCTCATTTTCTCTCACCAATAAAAATGCGATAACCTTGCCTTCCTTTTACTTTCAGAATTCTGCCAAAGTTGCAATATGCGAGAAACTGTATCGGTTAAGGCTTGCTTGGTCAAATTTATCCAATTCCGGTTGGAGAATTTAGGATCCATCTTTGCGAATGGATTGCTGTTTGGCGAAGAGGAATAAAAAATATCTTCCAAGTTGCGAGCTCATAGGCCAGCTCTTCTCTCCATGTGGAAACCAGCACAAGTACTGTAGGCGAGGAGGTACAGGGGCGTAGCGATATACTCCACTTATTATGTCATCCGAAGTAGTTTTTTAACATCAACAAATATCTTCTTTATATATTCGAGAATAATAAACCATCTAATATTATTGTTTGAGAAGCCTTAATTAAAGGGTGCGTAACAGACACCAGTGACTGGATTAATGCTTGGAACTTTGGTCGCATCAGTGTACGCCTGAAACTCACTATGGGGATCTACCGACCATAATGGAATTCATCCACTCGCAAAGAGGGACATAAGCTGAAGAGCAACTCAAGTTAGACCGGAGATTCATGCTTGACCCACAGAGGCTCGGTTCAAACCCGAAAAGGGGAAAATCCGGGTGGGTTTGTGATCCGTATGAAGCGATAGGGGAGCCCTAAGGCATTGGAGATTGTGAAGTGAACCATACAATGAATGCTTTGAGTGGTCCAGGTACATCTGAACTGGCCAGATGAGGCCCCAGGACCTTGAACGGGGTGTACCAAAAGCAAGTGACATGGTAAAATTTTGGATTGGCAGCACAGGCCGTGGTAGATATCTGGAATTGGAGGTTAATAGACCATTACTCCATGACAAAGTACGATAACGCGTCATATCTTGAGTAGTATTGCCATTTGTGTTCAATGCTCTCTCAAGCTTATCTTTATTTATCATTAGATATTGGATACACTTGGCATCTTTGTATCGGATAGTTTCAAACGAAATTGAGTTGCACCAAAAAGTTGAATAGAAGATTTCGTATCAAGGCGAGTAGGTGCGGGAAGACAAGGGTAAGATAGCATGGTCAGAGGCCGAAGGCTGGAAGAAATAGCAACTACATTTCGCTTGTTCGTTTCCATAGAAGGCTAATCCACTTCATGTTAGACAAAATACACAATAGGCGCAGGTTCTTTCATGACCACGGTGCCAGCCATTGGATAATATTCCTCATTTGAGAGGGATTTTCTCTGACTGCCGGCCTGAAGATTCTAGATCGTTAATGGGTCGAAGTTGGTTATCATTTGGTCACCTGCAGAGCAAGACGATGCCTGAAACTAATCATCTTGATGAAATTATCTGACGTACAAAATTCGTCCTTTGATTTATATCTCAGCCATTCTATGTCTTAGCATCCTTCGGATTCGTGTTGCAGACTAAGTTGTGGAAGGGCAACGCAAGGGGAAAGACGCAGGTACACTAATCGTAATGGATGGGGTGTTCGTTCATGATACCAACACATGCAGGAAAGCTTGAATTTGGTTCGCGCGGTGGTTTGGGATCGAACAATTAATTAAAGGTCCTTGAGATTTGGACTTATGAAAAGTAGTAGCTTGAGTTGTAATACTTCTATATAGTTCAAGGCGGCTCTAGGCAAGGGGTAATAGTCCCGTGTATCCACGTAGAGGGAGAAAGATTAATAGCAGTGAGCTTAAGCGAGAGTTATGGCAGCTTTCTTTGCCCACTGTTAAGCTCTGATGGGACTCTATGGACATGGTTGGGCTCCACCAAGTAAAAGAAATGGAAAAGATGTCGGCCGATATGACAGTGAATCTTTTTTAAGAAGGCAGTCAAAAGAATGAAGCAGTCGTGACGAAAAAACTGTGCAAGGTTGGTAAAATATTATAGCAAAACCACTCTACAAAAGAATAATGAGTGAGGACAAGAGAAGAAGTAGAGACTTCAAAGTTGTGGGAGAAGAGAAGCAATATCTACCACATCCAGGCTACCTCGAGGGATACTCGTCTCTGCTATCTATTCGTTTGCAAAAATCATCCATCAAACCTACCGCATAATCGGAAGATCACGGAATTTGATACATGTCGATGCCGTGCAGCATTCAACGGTCCGATACATAATGCTATGCATTCGTGGCAACACTTCCACATGATGCGCCAATAAAAACGTACTTCTCAAGTTCCAACACTTCATCTCATGACCTGATGGCGAAACGTTCTTAACATGCATATACCGTATCGATGAAGAAGTATTTTTCTGAAAGTATCGTGCATTATGGAATTTCAAACATACATACGGATATTCCCGACACTTCCGCATAAATACAAACGGAAAAGAAACTGACAAATTAAAAATCCCTTCATGGTATCATCAATCTATTCTCCATCTAGCTAGGTATACTACACACGCACGTGTTTCACAGAATCAACCTCCCAGGCTCCGTTTCCAAGATAAGCTTAAATCTCTGCATGAAAACTGATGCAGCCTCCAGATCAGTTTCAGGGACATTGACGGCAAAATCATCTTCGGTAACTGGTTCTGGTTTTGGTAGGGAGCGTCTGACTGGAGCCGTTCTTGTTACGCCTGCTAAGAGATCATAGATATCGATATTGTTATTTTGCTTCGATGATTGCAAAGCCTGAGCCTGTTGGCGTAATCCGGCGTTACTCTCCGGTAAGAAGTTTCCTCTAACACCATTCACTGAAGCAACCTTGTCGAGTCCAAGGACAGAGTTAAAGAGTTCATCGGATGTTGGTTTATAGTTCTTTGGACGGGGGAGGTCATCGTTCGCGATATCTGCTGCACGCTCAATGAAAGTTGAAAGAGGTATGAACACACCAAGTGTAGATTTTATCCTCTGTTGAACTTCGACAGCTGCTTTCATAGAGATTGTGTGGGCAATACGGTGGAATGTGATTGGTTTTGGTGCTGGTGCATCTTTCTTGGCGGGTTTAGATGCTTTGGGGGGAGCGATCTTGATATTGCTAAGGTCGAGGTGGGAGAGTTTTGCAATTTTTTGCGAAAGTTCAGTAGGGTACGAGGAGGATATTGAGCCCAAATATGCTAGAACATCTCCTTTCAATAACCGATTGTTTGGTCCACTGGGCGTCATCTTATCAATATCAGATGCGTCCAACCCACGTTCGTGAATCAAATGTTCGACTGAGGGAAGTAGAGGATATGTTTGTTTCTTTGCCTTTCCAGGCGATTTCTTCGCAGGAGCAGCAGTTTCCGCAGAGGGCTTTGAGGTAGGCAGAGATTTGGCTTGCGATTTCGAGGACTTTGCGGGGTCTGGCTTTGAGGCCTCTTCTTTTGGTGATGGAGGGGCAGCATTCTCTTCAGCTGGTATTTCCAATGAACTCAAATCATCTCCGGATTCAGCGAGAACCCCAATCCTTGTGCCAACTTTGATTCCCTTGCTACCATCTCCCATTGTAATCTTCGCCAAAATACCATCATCCTGAGCTTCCACGTCCATTGAAGCCTTATCCGTTTCGATCTCGAGGAGGACATCACCAGCCGCAAATGAATCCCCTTCCTTGACATTCCACTTTGCGATATTTCCCTCGGTCATCGTAGGAGAGAGAGCTGGCATCGTAAAGTTCTGAGCAGCTAGACATGCCGCAGAAGTCCTGAGCCCTAACCTCATCAAATATTAATCACCCTCCCTCAAATCAAAATTTCGCAGATGTGAATACTAACCTCTAGCAGAGGCATCTTGCCGCAATCCCCGAGCAGTAAGTCTCGCAGATACACGGCAAGCTGTCGCGAAAGATGCCATACTGACTTTCTCGGATATAAAACCCAATTGAGAGATTTATTAAGAGAAAGGTGAGGTTGAAGATATTATCTTCCTGTTGAGATCAACAAATGGGATATTTCGGGAGAATACCACGCTAGGCCAATTGACAAGGAACATAATTTCGCCGAACCTCCGATCATTATTTTTTCCCGTTCCGAATTTAAAGCTCTAGATCCCGATTTCCCTGGGTCAATTTCTCGAGGCATGGTGTGTTTTATTTGAACTTTTATCTTTGAAGTAAGAAATCGTTGCTAATGCTTTCCAGATGTCCGCATTTTCAAGGGGGTGCATAAAATTACACTCCGCGACCCTCAATTCCTCTAGAACCTTCCTCTTCACATCTCCAAAACCATGTCCAACCCCTCGATTCTTCGCCTCAACCTCCTTGTGTCGTTCCGTAGCCAGAAAGCCAATGACAATATCAATTCCAAAGGCGAAACCAAAACCTCAGACCAAACCTAAGCAAAAAGCTGCAACTCAATCTCAATCCCCCGCATTGGTCGGCGCAGATTCATCACTGCGCTCTCCACAACCTCTCAACTATCACAGTTATGCCGATATATTGGCCTCAAAACCTCACACCACAATTCTATATCAAGCGCCCTCACATACAGGATTTATAACAACCTCTTACTCAGCTGGCTTCTTTCTCTTGGGATTTGCCGGTCTCACTTGTACGTTCTCCTGATCCATCGACCCCGCTTCTTCCCCTCGAGAACCCCTCGTTAACCCCTCCTCTCCCCTCCCAGTCTGGAATAACTACATCAACATCCCCGCCGATGTTGCTGCATGGATTCCCGTTGCTTTCGGCGGTGTATCATTCCTACTCGCATGTTGCGGCACCTACGTCTTCCTTGCTCCCGCCGGCCTCATCAAATCTATAACCGCCGTCCCCGCCAACCTATGCGCTCACCCTCCCAAAGTCACTGCGCCTCTCTATGTAGAAGTTGCCCTCAAAAAGATCGTTCCTATTCCCTTTATGCCTCCGCGCATCCTGACTCTATCCCCATCTTCACTCCATCTTACGAGCCATCTTTGTCATACCCGAACTCCAGCCCAGGAACGAGAGTGGAATCGAATACTTGAGAAAAAGAAAAGGGAGCTGGCGGAATATGATAGGACGCATATCATTGGCAGGGGTACGCGGAAGATGTCAGTAGCGTTATTTGAGTTGGTAAGAGGATTTGGAAGATGTTGGACTAGAGAGGGATTTATAACAGTGAGGGTGACAGAGAGAGGGATGGGGAGAGTATTGAAGTTAGATGGTGGGGCTGGATGGGCGCAAGATGGGGGGAGGGCCTTGGAGAGAGTCATAAAAGTACAAAAGAGTTAGGCATGGGGAATTTAGATCAATGTGGTGTTAGGGATGAAATAGCCGAGAAGTCGCTTCGCTGTTAGTGGATCAGGGGGGAAATAAGTTATGAAGACATTTGTATAATACATAAACATCACCAATACCAATACCAGCACCAACATTACCGCGCTACATTTTATTTCTACTACGCATCCATCATCTAAGTCACCGTCTCGTATCATCATCATTATACACAGCGCTCATCAAAAGATTTAAAAATAACCACCATCAACGCACAAATCCCCATTAAATGTAATTATCCAGGCGAAAAAAAAAATCCAGCGAGAGGAAAAACAGCAGCGATATTGTGATTCAACATTCCAACATTCCAACTCTCCAACGCATTCATGCACTTTTCTTTCTTTCTTTCAAAATATTTCCCCCGCTCCCTTCCCCCC
>NGKF01000016.1:255806-266304 GCA_002162555.1 Monilinia aucupariae | reverse complement strand
AATAATAATAATAATAATAATAATAATAATAATAATAATAATAATAATAATAATAATCATCAAGTGCTAGCCAGTTATCGCATTTCGCATTTCGCATTCCTCAATATTGAATCTATATTACTCGCCCAGTAAGTAAGTAGGTACAGACTGTAACATTCTGAGATATTTCGGTGGCGGGGTATCATTTTTGATTGCTCGCCAAGGATCGTAAGGAAGGAGGAGTATTCAAGGAGAGCACAGTATATACGAGTAGAGTATAGTGCAGCCATAACTTGTAGAATAAGCATTAATACTCGAGTATATGATATTATCCAAGAATATATCTGATGGGATTACTCGAGGATTGTGGGACGGAATAACGCACTGCTTGCTACCACTGCACTGATAATTTCGGCAACCTAAAACCACGAACTTGGTTGAAGCAACCAAGATAAATATTAGCTAGCTACTCAAGTCCAATAGGCTTTTGGTAGATAGATCGTACATATATACACACATCAAGATAAAACCATCGGCCATACAAACACCATAGACCATCCGTTCGTAGAAAGATAAGATCTTATCTACTCGAGGAAAACAGATGAGTGAGTTTCCCAGATCTTTGCCGACTATTCCATCCATACCTAGGTGAAAGCTCTGTGTGTGATACTCGAGTACATGATCATCATGATTATTCCACGCCATGTCCATGTTTGCAAGCCATTTCCATTTCCATTTCCATTTCCATTTCCATCTCCGTGATTTGCAGTTTCCATATTTTCCCCCCTCCCTGCCTCCTTCGCTTCGCTTCACACCGCTGTCCTTGCAAGCCAACAAACGTTCTCAATCGGGGAAAAAGGAACAGGAAAAAAAAAAGATTTGATGATTTTCTCTCTCTCTCTCTCTCTCTAAAACATGAAAGGATGAAGAATTGATTGATTGATTGATATATTCATCATCCTTTGTCCGCCACTTCCATCACCCTCTTGTGAACATTACTCGAGAATCTGAGATCGATTATTACCTTGGTTACAAGTACCGTACGGAGTAGGTAGACGACAACCGTTACGCTTGACAACGATAAGGAAAAACTATCCGAATTCCAAGTTCAGATAAGCATTATAATATCCCCCTTCTCTCTCTCTCTCTCATCTCCGATATGATTATTCCGTTGCGTTTAACAAAGTTGCGGTTATCCCATCCCATCCCATCCCATCCCATTCTATCCCATCCCGAAGCTACATACTCGTAGGAAGAATATCTTAAAAATATGATATATGATCAAAGAGGATCAAATATGGAGAGTCACCTGCTTATCTGGCTCATGATTGGGAAGCTGATATACTCGAGTATATATATATATATATTCTGACAGATGGGAATGGCGCATATCACATACGCTGCACATACACATACATGCACGCCGCAGCACTGTACTGTATGTACTGTACGCACTCCGTCCGTATCACTTGTAGGATTAAGGTATTATTCGCGAGGCGCGGCCAAGCCTTACATTTTGGACCGGCGCATGTAACACCACACCTAACAAAGTAGCCTTTTTTTCGACACTATGACCGGCATATGCTGCGACCGGGCTTGCTCCATGTCTTTTTCTTTTCTTTTCTTTTCTTTTCTTTCCTTTTCTTTCCCTTCCTTTCCCTTCCTTTCCTTTCCTTTCCTTTCCTTTCCTTTCCTTGCGTTGCGTTGCTTGCCTTGTATTCTTTTTTTTGGGCTGTGATAGTCATCCATCCCAATGCAGCAATGCAGGAATCGAATAACAATACTGTAAAAACAACAATAATGATAATAATAATAATACTGTAGCTCCAAATATCGTAGCCACCACTACCACCACCACCACCACCACCACCACTTCACCATGGCGGGGCTCTCCATGCCGAAAGGCGTCATTCCTATTTTGTCTCCAGGTGCTTTCTCGTGTCTCTGCACACCGATCATTCCACGGTATGTGCGCCCCATCCACTCCTTCCATTCGTTATCAACCTGGTGGATCCAAGCTTTTAGTGAACCCATAGGAAACCGTTGTGTATGGAGTGATGGAGCGATGCAGTGATGAAGTGATGAAGTGATGAAGATGGCATGACTGACACTTCGTCTCATCATTCGAGGGGGAGCTCGTGGTTGGATCAGGAAAAGTAAGCGCGCTTGACTGTTTTCCTTCCTTTCTACACATGTGCAGGATCAGGATAGAGAGGTTTCACCTGACCTTCTCACACGGGTCGTGGAGGCTGAATCTCTCTGTCTTTCCTCGGTCTCGCAACGTGAGGTAACGTCAGGTAACGGAACGTAACGAAGGGATGTGAAAGCGTCGACTCGAAAGAAACGGTTGATTGCAGCCGTCGGCAATTGGGAGAGAGGAGGATGCGCATGCGTGTCATGGTGCTATCGAATGGCTTGACGCGTATAATGAACTACAGTAGAGTAGATGGTGAAAGACTGTGGCGAAGACATGATGGCCTTCAAAACGTGCCTCTTGCGCCTTGAGGACTGACCAACATGGTAAGGTGCTGGAGCGGTGAAGGGGGAAGGATTCGTAGTTTTGAATCTAAGGATGCAACCGCAAATGAAGATACAGCACAAACCTCTCTATATAAGAACAAGCTCATTTTTACAACATTATCTTCAATTCTATTAATAAATATCGTTATAAAGAAGATGATTTGTATGATGGAAATATATTTAACATTGGAAATCTGAAATCTGAAATCTGAAATCTGAAATTTCCAGAGTTTTTGATCTTGGAGGATTATAAGATTTATACGAAGTATTAGATTTATACTTGATTGAAATTAATTAAAATATATATAATTGAGTTTAGATTTGGTTTCCATTTAAATATTAGCTGATTAGAATCAATCGAAACTATGTGGTTATTGTTATCAACCTTATCTGTGAAGCACTAATGGTCCTATAATATATGTATATATGTATATATATATATATTCTCATGGAGCGATCTTGCGGTGCCGGAAGAGAAGAAGTAGAAAATTTGGACATTTTAGCTTCTACCCCAGCCCTCTCTAGTTCTCTCGGGCGGCTGTAGAGAAATCCGATCATGGTTGGCTTGTTGCTTAATGTGGTGATCCATGGACACTAGCTGCTTAGCCATTCCAAAATACATTTTGAGTTTGGGGGCTTTTCTCTTCATTGTTCTTTCTTGTATCTAAGAATGATTCCAGAAAAAAGAGGGAATGGAATCATGACCTTCCTTTTGGGATGTAGAAAAGGCAAAATTCCGAATGAATGGGGACCGGACAGGATGGATATCCGCGCACGCCTTCTTTGGCTGGTTGGCAATGATTGTGGTGAAGGTAATGGGTGGGGGAGGGGGTTTTGAGACAAGGATCGGCTGTTGCTGATTTGTCTAGGATGACAATTGCCTTTTTGCCCAGCTGTTACAACTTGCAACTTACATGTTCCCCATAGCATCATTCATAACAGTGACACCCATCAAAATCACCAGAGATTTCCCCAACTTGCTTTGCTCCTTGTTACTCCAGACCTGGTGACCATGATTACCAACCGATGCCTCTGGCTATACCTAAGCAGAAGTCTCCCGATGTTTCAAGACCTATGACCTTTTGGGTTTTGATCTCCCCCCCTGATGTATGCTCTGTGACGTCGTCATGAATGTAGCTAAGTCCTAGGTCTAACCGGTACTTCTTCGTTCCCACTGGGCCAAACGTGTTCAAAAGAGGTGACAGCAGGCGGGCGAGAGAAAAGGTATACCCACCACTCCCGTTCAGAGATGGAGGGAACGATAGTTTGAACTTTGGAGGCATCAAGAGACCGTGGAGGGGTGATGGGCGATGAGCGATGGGCGATGGGTGATGGGTGATGAGCGATGGGTGATGGGTGATGGGTGCTTCCGAAGACAAGGCGTTAATCAAGGAGATGATGTACATGTTTAGTATGATGTTACTGATATGCACACCTTGGCAGCCTTGAATCTATCAAAGCATTGGGTAGATACGAGTAATGAATGGGTCGTAGATACCCAATGATGCTGGAAGTTGACGGCATGTAGATTGACCTCGGTAGGCAGGTAGGGAGGAGGTATGAAAGGATAAAACAATTCTTGATCTGTCTCTGTTGTGTCTCTTATTCAGAAGAGAAGAGATGAGTGTATGTGGTCGACAGCAAGGTTATATCGATGATATATCTCATGGCATGGAAGGCTTCGCGTCCCTATGATATTTATTTTCCATTTTCCGCGTTGAGCTCGTTTGTTTTTTATTCCGGTATCTTCTTGTCTTAGATTAGATAAGCAGCTGTTGATGATGATTATTATTAATATTATTCTTTTGGAAGATGATTTTATCTAGAAAGGGTTTCGGTGACCGGTCTTTACTTCCCGAATCTTTTCTTTTACCAGGTAGCTTCGCTATACTAGCGTGTCGACATCCGCACAGACTTGGTGCAATAAATAATAATAATAATCATCATCATGATTTGACCTATCAACGGTTTCATACTTCACTCAGATTTCCACCCCATCGCTCTAATTCTTCCTCCCACTCTTCCATAATCCATCCTCCTCCTCACCTTACCTCACCTCACCTATTATATTGTCCTCCTTGAACATCCTCGTCGCCGCCATATCGTCGACTCGATAAGTGCATGGGATAATTACGCGGGTCAGAACAAAGAACGAAAGAAAGCAATAGAAAGATTCCCACCAAAAAAAACAACTCCCCTCCTTTTTTTCCCCTTCGCATACTTGTCGAGTGCTGCTGATTACACTCATTCAACAAACCCAAATTCAATACTTTGGTGCTGGTGCTTGCTTGGTGCTTGGTGCTTCTCTTCTTCTCTCCTCTCTACTCTCTACTCTACTCTATTCCACTCCACTCCACTCCAATCTACCTCTCTATCTCTTTATCTCTCTCAACCACCAAACTCTCTTTCTCCCTTTTCTTCCCGACCTTAATTCCCTTCTCTTTAACTCCGTATCTTTTTTTAATCTTAATCTCTTCTCCAACACAAATTGTTTGCACGTCCGCTACGACTTGGTCCTGTATCTGGCGCCACAAACTAGGAAGAACCCTTAAAACGTCAGGGAATGGATGTTTTGTGGGTGGGTATTTGATCTCATATATCCTGGTCTCACAGTAGTGGATTCTTTCCTGTACAACGAAAGGAATTCGACGAACGAACGGCCGGCCTCGCTTTGCATACCCATGAAGCCTGCATACATACAATAATCCATACAGAAGGAAGGCCCTCGAGCCTGGTAAATTATTGGTCCCTCGGAACCTTGAGATAATACTACGAAAGCGGCAGAACTTCTCTGTTCAGATATCGTCGTCGCAGAACATAGGGAGAGTCCCACCCCCTCTCTCTTCTTCCTTCCATCATTCATTCTCCTCCTTTTCAGTGTTGTGATAGACTCAGAGCTGTCTTGCTCTTGGTGTCTCGCACCACGATAAGAGCGTTGACGAGGTACGTTCCAAAAATTTCCTTTCCGCTTCCAATCTTTCGTTCCGAGAAACATCTTCTATCATACGCAGGCGTCTCTTGATTTTGCGAACCCAAGAGGTAGTGATCGTAGAATTTGATCTCCTGCGCGTGGAAGACACGGGCGAAGGCCTCCATGGCTTTTTGGGAGATGGCTCCGGATGGGATCTTCTTTCCGATCCATTCACGCACGCTAAATCCTACTTTGTTGTCACACTAAATGAGTTGAAACCCTTCTAACGACGTCGTGTAATATGCAGACTGCCCAAGCAATTTCCTTCTCAGCACCTCGAGTCGCACTCTTGCCATACGACGAACGTTTACTTTCGAATACAAGGCCCGTTGATAGCCTGGTTCGAAGCGCTTTTTTTTTCGTTGAAGGGCTTCCGACTGTAATAAATCGTGGTGATTGAAACATATGCATCCTTGAAGATGGATACTGAGGATGGTCAGTTCTTCATAAAGGTATTTGGACAAAACTTTCTTGACAACTTGATCCGCCATATCATGGCATGTACTGATCAGGCAACTCCTCAACAGAACTTGGCCCACTTTGTTCGTACACATGAAAAGGCTCTTGCGAATGCGTTGCAACTCCGACGTCAACAAACCCCTAAACATGGCTCCTCAAACAGCATATCTGGTGCTGTTGGAGGCTCTGCCCTTCCTTCCCTAACAGTGACAAACCAGCCGTCATCTGCCTCTTCTTCTACGACTTCTAGTACTCTCGCAGCTGCTCTATCTCTCCCATACCTTACTTTCGCCTCCCATAATATAAAACCTGCCAAGCTCGCGCTGACGCCCCATCATCTATTCTATCTCCTTTCCCGATTTGAAGATTTAGGGGTCCCAGTTGGCCCAATGAATGTGCGGTTAGAAAACCTCCATGCAGACACAACAGCAGCAAATTACGTTTCATTTTTAAGTCAGTCCCAACGCCCGAAAGGCCGCGGCTCTGACAGTGGATCTGTTCACTCCGTGTCCAGTGTGAGAAGTGTAATGTCGGGCATGTCTTCCTTGTGGTCAAATTTTGGCCTTGGTCCTGGAAGTTCTGCGGCTCGCACAGAGAAGCAGAAAGCTGCCATTGAAGCTGACTTGAAGTACCTCTACTCGGCATTTACCAAGATTCCTTGCCTTAGACTTGCTCCAGATCGTCGCGCCCGCTTAATTGAAGGCTATGAAGAATTTCCATTCGATTCTGCTGTCCCACTGATTGTATTTAAAAATATTAGTGCTTTGGAGATTAGTGATATCGACATTCGACAATTTTTCGGTTGGGATAAGCTAGCAGAGCAATTAAGATCATTGACCGTCAAGCGGGCAGGTGTTGATGACCCAGCCGATCTATTGATCAATATTGTGTTGGATGATATGGATAAAAGGAGACGGCGGTCTTCCAAGGCACAAATGTCACCGACTTCCACCTTTATTCCAGCGTCGAGCCCAAGACGCAGCCCAACAATGCCACATGCCGAGCTCATAAAATCTAGTTCGGCACCTGGATCGCCGGATGATCGCAGTCACATCATTGAGACAGAAACAAGAGGTTTGGTACGTTCCGGCACAGACATAGCCGAGTTTGGAAAATCACCAACCAAGCATGGGCAAAGACCGAGAAGCAACTCTCCCGTGCGTCCACCAAGTTCCCGTACTGGCTCCTCACACGGTCATCTTCGAGGCTCCTCGTACAAGGTTAAAAGATCTGGATCAGGGAGTTCACACTCAAGCATGTCTGATAGCTGGCATAACCCGCGGGCCAGCTCTTCAAATCTTTTGTCTATGGGTGTTCTACCATCTTCAAAATGGAGATTCCTAAAACATCTTAGCATCGCAGACAATGGTCTAACGTCTATCAATGCATCCAGTCTTGCACCCTTGGCTAACACCTTGCATTCGCTCGATCTTTCTTCGAATCTATTCACCCAGATCCCCGATTGCTTAGCATCCCTCACCGCTCTGCGAGCACTGAACCTATCCAACAACATGATCGAATCCCTTCATTCTCTTACTCGCAACCCTTTACCCGCTATATCCGCTCTCAATTTAAGGTCGAATCGCCTCATATCCATAGCTGGAATCGAAAGGCTGTACCCTCTAGAAAGACTTGATCTCCGCGATAACAAGATTACTGATCCCACTGAACTTGCCAGGCTGACAGGAATACCCGACATTCGAGAGATATGGATTAGCGGCAATCCATTTACTAAAACACACGGCAGCTACAGGACTACCATCTTCAACCTGTTCAGACAAACGCCAGGGTATACCGAGGACATTCTGATTGATGCTTATGGACCAGGTTACACGGAAAGGCGGCACTTGGTTGAACGTGTCGCAGAACGGCCAGGCGTGCCTGTTGTGAAGCCACCCCCTCCCGATTATGGATTGTCCGCCATCGAGGTGAACAAGCCAATCATCGAGTATGCAGCACCACGAGAACCTACAGTACTACGAAAAGAACGGCCGGTGCCTATTGCTGCAACCAGTGAAATTAATACCGGTTCCGCGGGCCGAAGAAGAAGAACCCCAAAACGACGAATTGTAGACCTATCGACATCAGAAACATCACCTAGCAGGCAAGGATTGGCCTACAATATCATGCCAGAAGAATTACCACCACCCGTTCCAAGAACAGTATCAGATAGCAGCTACGGCATAAGCCCAGATTTCTCTCCTAGAACTCTTCCTACATATGTTCCTTCAGAACCTCGGCAGGCCCAGAGACAGCCCGACGTTCCACGCATCAACACTTCTGTATTACCTCGTTTGCCTCCAATGCCACCGGTAGAATCGGCACCTTACGAAACAGCAATCAAACCACAACCGGTAAAAATTCCAGATTCCCCTGACTGGAATATAAGCGGTGAGCTCTATCGAAAGAAGATAGAAGCTCTGAGAAATGATGTTGGTCAAGGGTGGCTTAGCGTGCTAAGCGAGGAAGGCTGGGAGGCTCAAAAGAAGAATCAACCTACTGGGTATCAAACCCCAGAATACGATTCGACAGTTACGTTGAGACCAAGTCCTCCTACAATTAGGGCAGGTAGTCAACAAACTATACACAGCGGTCGCACTCTGGGTTGAAGTGCACACACATCAAAAGCAACTTTTCTACACACGCACAACTAAAATGGTTCAACTTGAGAGATGGGACAAGTCCGGCGTTGGGCAGGGAGCGTGACCCCTGCGCATGAATAATCATCGACGAGATCGACAATGATTAGCTTGAAAGGAGATGAGAGACGAGGAACCTGTTTATTTTGATACCCCACCCCCATTACTCTTCGTCATTTTTGAGAAAATTGATTTGTATCATTGCATGATGACTCTACTCTCGACACAAGAAAATTTTGCATGGACGAGGCATTTTTTAACTTTATTTTTTTCGGCTCGGATACTATATATCTTGATGGAATGCATGCATAGCGTACAGGTTGGAGGTCAATTTGCTGTTTTTATATTTTTCCTTTATGAATGAATCAATGATGGATTGGAACAGAAATTTTCGCCTTCTTCAAGCATGAATGAATGGAAATTGTTACTAGATCTTGAACGAGACAATGGGAGAAAAACAGTTTGGTGAGAAGAAGGGAATTTTGCGTCAGAGAGAAAGCAATGTCATGTCTGTAACATAATGGTTCTTTTATGGATGGAGTTCTATGGTCGGGGAATACCTTTCATTTCACCTCCCCATGGGTTGATTTTACGAAATGAATGAATGGGCCGGGGCGTTTGAGTCATCACGTAATTATTGGACTGGTCTGATATGACGGGTCCAGCATCTGGATGGGGCATTTACATGAACAGTGGATGTGCTTGAGATGAGGGGGTGGGAGGTGGGAGGCTTATGTGAACGTGGGATACGTTAAAAAAGGGGAATTGAGAGTGGTCGATTCAAGTTTTGGGGTTGGGGAAGAGGATGGGGTGGATGAGATGGGAGAGATGGGAGAAGGACGAGGACAAGGAGAGATGGAGGCAGATCCAGGAAAAGTGTGATCAATAGAGGTGGATTAATGATATGACCATTAGTTTTTTTTTCCCGTGATGATTTGTCTGTCTGGCTTCTACAACTGCATTAAATTCACCATGTGATCCAAGTGAGGGGATAAACGAAGCCTCGAGAGGGATGGAAAACCTGGGCTGGGATCTCCATCTATATCTCCAGCGAGTGCTGGCTCACTCAGGCTAGTCAACGGTGAGGGTAAAGATGATATCACCAGTTTCCAGAAAAGCCCCCTCCCCACTCCCCCTCCCCCCAAAAAACCTTATTGTGACAGGTGGGGGGAGGGGAGTGGCTAGAAGCGTTGAATATGAAGAGAGAGAGGGAGGGAGAGAGAGAGGGAAGGAGGGGCTGGAGGGGTAGAAGAGTGAAGAATGGATAGAGAAGGGAAGATCCCTGATGCTTCAAAAGACAACTTTATTTTCTGCACATCATCTGATACCCATACCCCTCTTCCTATCATTTCCTATTTATTTTTGGATGTTTGATACTTGTGTTTTTTTTTACCTTTCGTTCTTTTATCGTTCCGTGGATATTCTTGTCGAATGATATCGTTTGTTGGATATGTTATATGTTAAATGTTAAGGTCCATTAGTTGGTTGGGGGAGGAACGAATGGAGTGAGTTGATTGGAGTTGATTGGATGATGAGAGAGAATGGCTTTATTCATCTATTCATTCACTTCTTCTTCCCTTCCATCGTAGTTCCTCCCCCGTCAGCCTAACGAACATCGAAGTTTTTGAGGCGCTTAAGCGTTTGGTTATGGATATGGTTATGGATATTATATGTAAGGATATAGATAGATGGCCCCCGCCGCCACCCCATTCTCCACCCGTGCGTATGGGTGCGGGCCCACTTTTATTTTTACTGGTGGGTAGTGGGTAGTGGGTAGTTAGTGGTGGGTAGTTAGTGGTGGGTGGGAAAGGCGGGTTTTGCTGGGTGCAGTGGGTGGGTGCAGTGGGTGGGATGATGATCCTTCAGCCCTACTTTTCTTTTGGGGGAGGAGGATGGCGAGGAGGAGGGAGGTGATGGGGGGCGGTGAGGG
>NGKF01000016.1:243018-255706 GCA_002162555.1 Monilinia aucupariae | reverse complement strand
AGCGGTGGGAGTAGGGCGGCGAGTTGTGTGGTGTGTGGTGTGTAGTGTGTGTAACTTTTGTGGGCGTTTCAGCGCGTATGGTATTGGGAAGATTGGGAGGGTGGGGATGGGGTTGGGAAAGGGAAAGAGGGCAATTTTGAGTTTTGGTTGGTATGTATGGTTACGTCACGGGGCTTTTGTTTTGGAGGTTGGAGGTTGGAGGTTGGGGGTTTGGAGGTTTGGAGGTTGCATCATTATCATTCTTGTTTTTTCTCCCTTTCTCTGCTTCTATCTGTCGCCTTCTTTTACTCTCTCTTTTCACATTTCGTCTGGAGATCACGGGGTTGGGCTTGTATCTGTTACTACTGGTTGAAGATGATGATGATGTTTTTGATGTTTTGATATTCGAACTTGTCTATGGAATGGATTGGATTGGAGTGGACGAGTATGTTGTATGTTGTATGACCGTGACATAGTCACTCACTCATACACATCATCCCAACTTATCCCAACTTATCCTCCCTTCACAGCAATGAATTTAATGCTCGATGCACTTCTAGACTTTAACTGCATATACACATCTCTCTATCCACCTAAATCCATTTCAAGCTTAGGGACTCCCAAATCGAATTGCGAACCCAAACTATGTACAGCATGCTCTGAATTCTGTTACCAAATATCACCCACCTATATATATCTCGACACACTCCGGAGTACCCATCCCGATCTATCTCATGACAGTGCATTCTTCTTGGCCATAAAGAGGTGTACATTGATTCCTGTCCAACCGTAACACCAAGGAAGCTCCGAGACAGCAACTTCAAGACAGGCTAATGATATCTTACTTAGGCGAGCATCAGTCCTCGAGTAGAAAACGAAATATTCCAAATATATCATGTATTTCAATTTGGATTTCACGTAGCCAGCCCTTTGGGGATTACGAGTAGATAGATCGAAGTATCGAATCGCCATGAATCACAAGCATCTGGTCCGACTCAGCTTAGACGTAGTTCCTTGGTTGGTTGGCTATATCTACTTTTATAGAATCACTCTTCGTGAGTAGTCGGTCAGACAGGCGGGGCTGATAGGTGGAGCAATGATCTGAATTTAGAAGTATGGAGGGTACTTTCGAGAGCTTCATGATGAGTGTTGAATAGATTCTTTGAAGGATGTCTATTGATGATGGGATTCGTTGTGATTCATCTTTTCGATCTTTTCGTATTCAATATATGGGGTTTATGCTATCGGTATTTTGGCAAGTAAGGTTCGGTCATGATTCTGTGTAATGCTCTATGAGTATATGTTCTATCTACGAGTATAATTTCTATATTAACTAATTAGTCAGGCAGGATCTACTCGAGTGGAACTTAACTTGATCTTAAAGGGCACCAACCTTCTTCTCTATATATTCATAATGATACACATGGATTCAAATACATCCGGCAAGTGATGGGATAACCCAATTGTAAAATCAAGAGGCCGGTTTTCATGAAGATGCACTACTACCATCAGTACCAATCCCAACCTTAATAAAGTATTAATCCTCAAGCTATCTGACCCAAGATCAACGATGATTCATGGCCCAAAATAGATTCTGGAGGAAGACTCAGCAGGACAGCATTTGGAAAGATCTAAACGCTTTTATCATGACTCTGTTATAATGAGTTCATTGCGATAATTTAAAGGAGGGAAAGTAGACGGGATGCGGAAATAGGAGGATAGAGGTATATTAGAAATCGAAGGTTAAAATAGGGAAAAGGATCATTTTGGAGAACATTCAACTGCCTGCAATCTGTCAGCTACCGCTATTCTATACATGAAGATCCAATGCATCATCATATCATAATCGAGGTGTGATCAGTAGACTACGAAAGAGCCCGGTGAATCTGCTAGATACAGATTTCCATGCATGCCCAAATCTGCACCGGTCTCGATGCTAGGTGGTGATGCACGAGACACGGAACTCAAACTCGAACTCGAACTCGGCTCCCCACGAAGAAACTTGCGTAGAGATTTTCTAAAACCCGAAGGCTTCCCGCAGCTTTCCTTTGCCATAAAACTCGTCTCGCTTTCCACATGTCCTATTCGCGTGTAAGAGCCCTGAGGCGACCCGGCTCTCGTTTGGAGAATTAGTGCATGGGACCGCGTCTTCCGTTGGTTGCGACGGTCGTCTCCGGGTCGGGATGCGTACGTGAGGATCGGGAGAAGCACCACCGGAGCTTTGAATTGGCCGAGTGGCTGATCTAGATGTACATGGAGAGGCGCGTGGCGATTACCTCGGGCGAAATAAGAAAGATGGTTATATCTTGGGTCGCGGATAAGCGTGTCGCGGATCAGAAGTCCTCGCGCGCGAAAATATCCATCGGACACAGAGCCTGTGTCGTCGAGGTTAGAGACGGGCGTCACTTGCACCTCGTCAATCTCAGCTTGATATTGCGTGTTGGGTCGGAGGGGGGCAAGGTACGTTATGCCGTTGACAGATGCCCACGACCAGCTCGGCGCTCGATACGCGATTGGCGACGGGGAACCATCCAGGGTGTACCACGCGAGCTGGTCGACGAATGCAGATCTCCAAAGACCCGCCACGTAGAGATCATTCAGAGCGGTTCGCGTGAATTTGGCGAGGGCACTGATGGCAACCAATTTGTCCGAATCTTGAGTCAGATATGCCTGGCTGTAGAGCGAAATCCACGTTGCCCACCTGTCATAAGCAATGCCTTTTCCGGCCTTGTCGGCCCCGTTCACCCAATCCATCTTCTTATAAGACTCGGATCCCGCAGGTTTTCCGACTTTGACGTGTGACTGCGGATTATTGCTGCAGAGAGCTGGTAGCCCCGTCGGATATGTCTCGCAGGCGTTCATCTCCCTGCATTCCCAAAATAGCTCATCGTCACAAAAATGAAGGGAGCGAGGTGACAAGATACGCTCTTGCAACACCCATCCTCGCTTAATTAAAGGTGCGGCATTCATTGTTCGGACCCAGATGGCCTCGTTGATCAGATGGAACCGATCGTTTTCGGCATCTTCCCACTCTGACTCCACTACTGAACAGAGCTCCAGGTGCTTGGGGTCTCGGTCTCGGGAAAGACCCTCGTGACTGTTTTTGGAGACCGTGGCCATGATGTTCAGTTTACTGTTGCTGTAGATATTCTCCATCGAGGCGGATTCCACCTGCCAGTCCGCAATAGAGTTCTGCATGATGCAAAGCGAGTCTATCCATAGGTAAGGAATAGATAGCTTCCTGGCCACAGTTATCGCTTCGACGAATGTTTTCGGGAGCATTTCAAAAGAAATACCAACTTTGAATTCGTCCACAGATGCAGACGTCAGCTTCAGGATATCTAAGTTTCCCCAACAGTGACTTAGGGTTAAATAGCCCACGTGCTCCGTCAGTTCTTCTCTTGGTACGATGAGCCTCGCGTACCTCTCATCTTCATCAACTCGAAGAAGCCTGGTTGGCACTTGGGGCGTAGACAATAGTGCAGCATTGCAAGCAGGATGTTTCGATAAAAATTTGTGATACCACTTAGTAGCCTGTGTCAACGCAGTATCTGACATAGTGCTACTCCCCGCAATCGACGCGTCATTTGTGACAGGACCATCATACTCTGGCTGGATCGTTAGCAGAGCGGACTCGTTTGTACATTCTGTGACTAGACACACCATGTTGAGGAACAAGAGATAACGAGTCAAGGAACCCAACTCCCGCATAAAGCCAAAGTAGATATGAGTTCTTGGGCCAGGATCTCCGAGTGAGTCTCCAACTGGTGGAATTTTCTCTATTGCCTATCCTCTTATCAACAGCCGCCAGCAGTCTGCGACAGATCCAGCAGCCGGAATTCGAAGCGTCAGCGAGTGATTGTAAAGAAGGGTGATGCGGATTGTATTTGAATGAAGTCTCCTCTTCCACAACTTGATGCCCGCCAAATATATGCAGGCAGGCTTTGCAAAGCATCGTGTCGCGGAAGCCAGAGCGGAGACTGTCACGATATCCACAAGAGAGTAAGGAGAGATTTGTCCTAAATCTTGTACTCTACTTGCGTCAGCACACATCGAGAGCAAGACGTGAGCTTATTAATCGAGATCTAAACCTTGTACGCATATCTGATTGGGTCAAAATTCCCCGGTTAACCATGAATCAAAAATCCCGGCGGAGGAAATTAAGCGAGGGAAGAGAATGAGGAGCTCAGTCATTATCTAGAGTGCTAACTTCGAAGAACGAACAAAAGAACAAAGAGAGTGATGACAGCGATCACTTCAAATACTTGGGCACTTGTACCATCAGTATAAACAGGGGAACAGAGAGAGAGAGCATTTGTAAAATTGATTCCAAAAGTTCAGTCTACACATACCACTGCCCCCCAAAAATTCCCTACACTCCAACCGCTTGCAACAGTAGTACATTGACTACCTGTATGGACGAATACCTATTGAGCGACATCACACTGTTGACACAAGATATTCAACTGTGGTAATTTTTCGGCCCGCCATTCATTTGTACACCGTATGTGAATCTACTCGCAGGTACTATCCTTTGGCCATTATGGATATTTGTTTTGTTTTGGAGTTTGTTGAGATTGGATAGTTGCATAACAATAATCATAATATGGTTGGCTTGGTTGCAGCTTTGCATCTATGCCAGAATTTCCTCCATTCCCATCTCTACATCACCGAACAGGGACGCTTCATCCTCCTTCGCAACCGGGTCTCTATATATTTCCCCAGGCTCTTTCGGTATCCCCATGTCCCCCCCGTCTTCACATCTGCTAAATCTCTCCAAAACATATGATCCATAAAACTTGTCCGGAGACTTCCAAATTTCTCGCAGTGCACCTTCGATTTACACGAAGAGAATCATGAAGCTACAGATGACACAGATGGAATTTAGTAAGTTTGCGGGCATTTGCCCGGAGATATACTCTAAGAAGTAAGTTTTGAGAATATCGAGGAGTTCGCTACCGGTGATAGAACCACCACAATTATATTAGGAGGAACGAAGGGATTTCTTTCCTAAGCTTGACTCAGATTTCCGCTCATAGCCTTGTATAGTTCATCCAGGACTCCCTCGGGAGAAGCAGCTGTTAACTAAGCATCTTTGAGAAGACTTTCACCAGTAAATCCTAATGCCTTGGCACGTTTAATGGTTTGGAGTTGTCAGATATCTTCTTGCCTGTTTAGGATCAACGATCGTTTGAGGAGTGGCGATACGTAAACAAGCTAGTGCTGACGGGACAGGAACTACTAAATCAGGGATGTGTTCTGGGACCCAACTAGCATCGTGATAGATACCAAAGAACGACACTGATTTGAAGAGAGAATTTTGCTGGGTATCCGAGATACCATGAACACTGGCATTTGTGCATGCAGCGTGGCGTCTTATGCCTCGTCCTTCGAATGTGCTCCGTTGAAATCCACCTGGATTGGTATGAGCCATGAGTGCTTCAACAAAATCGCAGGTGGGAGGGAGGTTAGCCGTCGCAAAAAAAAAGCCGTAGAAAAGATAGTCTTGAGAGGTGCGTAGAGCCCAACTGACCTGAGGTAGCCCTTCTGAACCAGCATATTATGCAGGGTTATTAGTAAAATTGGCTCTGGTGTAGTGTCTCACAATCGAAAACTGTAGGAAGATAGAAGCCCCAGGCCTTCCATCAAACTAGCACCGCAAATAAAGGGAGAATACTCCCATCGTTAATTGGTATTGGTATTGGAAAAGTGCGATGGAGGGATAACCGTCAAGCCATGCATGCACTTAGATTGACCAAGCTACTAATGCTTGAAGAGTCAGCAATCTCACTATTTAAATGTACGGCATGGCAGTGCATCTGAAAAATTCAGACAAACTCTCAGATCGATTGATTATTGGAACTCCGAGAAACAGTCTTGACTGAAGAAACGGAAAAGATCGCCATAGTATGAAACTGAGATAGAAATTTACTCGCATTAACAAAGTCTTCTTCAAGAGTCGCCAATGATTCAGAAGCCTGTGTATGACGGGTTTAGCCCCCATGGAGTTGAGCGCCACTTTCTAGGACCCCTTTCAAGACACCAACGGCGTGACAGAGCTTCTGGCCAAGGGCCTCGTTCTCTCGATCCAGGAAAAGATTAACATCTCGAGTTGGACGGAATCCTTCAGCCGGTGGATAAAGGCCATGACCTTTGAAAGGGACACAAATCGTGATATCTTAATGCTCCCAGTGTGTTAAAACATGTTGCCGGTGCTGTCTCAATGGACTCTTCTTTGTTATACAATGTAGGCTTCAACGATACTATGAGAACCATGGATAATCCAATAGATCAGACTCTCTGCGTCGTGTTTGTATTTCAAGTAAGTGAATTGATGCGCCATAGTAGAGGCTTTGTTTAGGGAACCAAAAGTTAAGAGGGACAGGAGTTCAATTTATGCTGAATAAATAGACTGAGGTCAATTGATTGTCAAATTCGAATCAGGATATTGGAACGTGGTAAAAGTACGAGTATACTCTCAAGATCAAGGTTGATGTGGATTTAGGTCGATGACATTTCCAAGGTTATCTGAAATGTAACATTTTCTATTTAATACTAAAACCAAGGTAAAACTTTATTAATAAGATATAATTGATTCGAGATAGATTATTGGCGGCTTATTGCGTAGGGGATCGTGACGTGACAGTTACCTGATAGTTATTTGTGCACTACTCACTCTCTTGCACTTCTTGATCTTATACTCGAGAAGTTTCAGAATAGATTGAAATTAGTTGCGCATCGTTGATATCGAAGTGCAGCCTTTACAAAGTGTCCTCTTCTCATAAGAAAGTACTTTATCCCTCAAAACCATCACTAATTTCAGACACGACGTATCCGCTTATTATTTACACCAGTGATAGGACGGACAAATGGCTCACCACGTCTAGACTTGCTAAAAGCGAGTCTCCCCGAAGAGAAAGGAAATCTACAAAAGGAATGGGAACAGATAGTAAATAGTAGACCCAAAAGACTTGCTACTCATGAGGCGTTGCAAGGAGATTCCATATGATACATCACCTGCCCATGCCGAACCATCAATCGCTGGAAACAAGAAAGAATTCATCTAAAAGATCTATTTGTACCTTTTAGACCTTTGCCTTCGCTAATGCAAGGATAGGAGGGAGAGAAAGGGGAAGAATGCGTGCCGAAGGTAAGGAGGTTCCATCCAATACATATTCAATCACTAATAAGAAGGGGTTATCCGTGGTACTTCAATGTTAACCAAAATAGAGAGGCTCACTCCCTTTACCTTTGCCTTCGCTGATGCTAAGATGGATTTGTTGGAGGCAAAGGAAATACTATATTCATCCAAATTCCAATTCAACGAACTCCCAGCTAATCGCCTCCAGACACAACAGACGCTGATCTTCTTCTAGCGAGATTTGAAAGGACAGGATAGACTATTGATATCAATAGATGATTACTACTGAAAGAGGAAAAGAGATAATACAGGATTTTATTCGGTACCCCGCGTCCCCCTACTTATACATATACATATACTGTACTCCACATACATACACACATAACAAACCACCAGTGATGACTTCAAAAGCAGATAGATGATACTCGAGTAAATAATAGAGAGCCAAACACAAATACCGCCCACCCAGCCAGCCCACAAACAAAGCGAACAAGCAATCCACTCATCAACCATGAGCCAGCAGCCAACAGACCCAAGACGCGGCAGACACGCAAAAATCAAAACACAGGAGAAAAACAAAATTGCCCCACGATAAGCAGCGGCTTATACCAAGCAAGCCCTTCAAGAAGGAAGGGGGACTACTGTACTGTAGTCATATGATGTGAATGACTATGGTGTTTTATTTGAATATTGATCCTCATCAACGGGACGAGTAGAAAGAAGTTCAAGAGATCATTGTGATATCAAATCCGAATTAGGCCGTTGAAAACCACCAACGTCTCAAATGTTATCCAATGGTCAACTTTTACTCGAGGATGAAAATATCAAAATGCGTTTGAGGTCCAAGAGACGATTCAATTATTAAATCTAATTTGAGAATGGAAAGACATCAAGGCTTAAAAGATCACTTGATTGTGAAACTTGAGTTGTAATATTAAAAAAGCGTTCAAGTCTAAAAGATCATTTTATGATGAATTTTCATATTGAAAGGTATTGAGACCTGAGAGATCACTTGATAATAAAATCTGAATTGAAACATAGAAGAGGTATATTTCGAGTTTAGTATACAGTTCATTTCAATTCACATCACAACGAATGAGCGAAATCACAATCACAACTATATTGAGAATTAAAAGTTCCAAAGAACCAAAGTATATGCAATTGTACTTTTTATTTCCATTAACATCAAATTTTCATTTCGTAACCGTAGAAGATATATCAAGCTTTGCGAAGATGGGGTGGGACGAATTTGCCAGCACCGCCAGAAGGTTTCAACGAATCTGAAGAGTTTGCTGCCACAGGAGCAGGTCTCTCCTCCCGAGCAGCAGGTCTCTCGGGTCTACCACCAGCTGCTGACTTGGCCGCCTCTCTATCTCTCCAGGAAGGCTTGTTACCAGCGAGTGCTAGACGTGGTGGGCCGCCTGCGCTGGCAACTGGTTGTTCAGCACGAGTAGGTTGGGCAGACGGGGTAGATGGGGTAGATGGACCAGACGGGGCATCGGATGGAACCTCCTTGCCTTCGGCACGAAGTTTCTCCTTTTCTCTCCAACTCAACTTGGCACCAGTAAGAGCAAGAGGTGCACGCCTCTCTCCAGTTGATTCAGGGACGCTGCGAACTGACCCTCTTGCCTTCTCATCTGCTCTTCTCTTGGCAGCTTCCTCGGCTCTTCGCTCTTGTAAAGCAGCCATCTCCAAAGCCTCTTGTCTCTCCTTCTCACGAATTGCCTTGAGCTCTGCAAATTCAGCCTTTCTCTTTTCTTCTCTCTCGTCCTTCTCGAGTTTCTCTCTTTGAGCACGTTCTTCCTCTTCCCGAAGCTTTCTCTCATGCTCTTCACGCTCTCTCTTCTCACGAATCTTGCGTTCCTTGAATTCCTTTCTACGTTGTGCGATCTGCTTCTCAAGCTCCTTCTCGGCATCACGACGACGTTTGTCGAACTCTTCGTGTCTACGTTCGGCAATGTCATCACGGAAAGCTTCGTAATGAGGTACCAATCTTGACAATCGATGCTTCAGGGCAACGTTCTCCTTGTGTTTGGCTTCGGCATCCTTCAAGGTTTGAGCCTTGGTCTTCTCGTAAGCAGCCAAATCACGCTGTCTTTGTGCTTCATAATCCGCGGGCAGCGCCTTGGCTTCCTCCTTTCTGAAAGCTCTCTCGAGATGATCGATACGCTTACCGGTAATTCTCAACTTCTCGTTGGTATCGTTCTTCTCACGCTCGAGTTGAGCCAACTTCAGAGCACGAAGTTTGTTGCCATCAAGGTTGTCCAGATCATCAAGATCGATGTCAAGAGCTTTGTTACCAATCTTGAGATCATCGATTTGTTTTTGAAGTTCTGCTTTTCGGACACGTTCCAACTCGGCCTGGATACGATCATCCTCACGCTTCTTTTGTTCAGCTGCGAGTCGTTTGTCCTCAGCTTCTTGGAGCTGTGCAGCCCTGATACGTTTTCGTGTAGCTTCTTCTTTCTCTTTGCGAGATTGAATTTCGGATGCTTCCTCCTTTCGCTTCTGGATCGTTTCCTTTCGTCTCAAGGTCTCCTTGTGTTCTTCATCGGCACCGGCTTTGGCTCTTGCGAATGTTTCATCACGAGCTTTGCGTCGTGCTTCATTGAGGGAGGGATCAACATATTGGCAAGTGATGAACAAAGCCTTTGCAAGACGGGTAAGTTGAGTTCGCACAATTTCGGAAGGAGTATTTTGAAGTCTTTGAACAGATGCAGTTTCGATCTCTGCAGATCCTGCACCAGAACCGGCGTGGACTGCCTTGGCAGATGAGAAAACATCAGTATCGAAGCTAAGAACACCAGTAGCGTGATCCATTCGGATAGCAAGATCACCCTTCTTGTTACCATTCATGATGAACTTCTCGATTGTCTCCCTGGTAACCTGGAATGGCTCTGGGAATTTGGCGAGGTTTTCGACGAAGTTGAGATCAACGGTTTCGTAAACTTGAGAAAGTTGCTGGAAGAGTCTAGTTAAGATGACTTGTTGAAGAGGAAGGACATATTTCTCCATCTCGGCATCGGCCCCAATTTGGGACAGAATTGGGGAGATCTTCTGGCAAATGGAAAGAGGATGGAAGTCAACTTCAAGGATGTTGTACAACTCACGGATCTCAGGGCGGGCACGCTTGAGAAGACCCTTGCTCATAGCATCCTTAAAAAGAACAGCACGAGTAGGGGCCTGAGCCATGCCGAGAAGATGAGTAAGACGAGAGTTCTTGTTCTTCTTTTGCTCATCGATGTCGACCAATGCACCACGAGATCTAGAGGTACTGATCACAGGGATGGCGAGTGCGGACAAAAGAACAAAGGAAGCAGCCTTGGAGAGATCAGCCTCAGAGGTTGCTGGGTTGTCTGACTTCTTGCTTTGACCGGCGGCAGCCATTTGGGCGGATTGACGGAGAAGATTGTAGTATCTTGACCATGCAGCAGCATGGAAGAGATAGTTCTCACCAACCAAAAAGATTCTGGTCAACTTCTCATAGTAGTTGGCCATCATCACATTCTTAGGTGGTCGCTTACTAAGACTAAGCAAGGTGTGAATATCCTCAACACTTCTGAAAGCCTCTTGCCATAACTCAAGCTCGACTGCCACATTCAATTGTTGAAAACGAGTTTCGAGATGGCGCTGGAGGGTATCTGGGTCATTGAGGTTGATGGCATGCATTTGAGCGGAGTACTTTGCAGCAGTTTGAACATGGTTTCGGAGTAACTCGCACAATCTACGGAACTCTGTCTTTCTGGTATATTTCTGGCAGAAGTCGAAAGCTTGCATGGCGGTGCTTTGGTACATAATCTCTAATCTGGCATTGTTTCGGAGAATATCAAGAACAGTTCTGTATGTCTCCCACAAGAATTTGAGCCATGGTGTGACGATCGCACGATCCGTACGATCTCTGGATTGTTCGCCGGATACTGTTGACAAAAGGATAGATTCGGGGGTTTCAGTTGCCTCCAAATCATCGACACTCGCGGTTGCTGCTGTTGTATCTAATGTCGACTGAACTTCATCTGCCTTTGCTTGCGCCGTCTTTACTTTTTCTTCGGCCAATTCGATGAACTTCTTAAGAACGAGCTAAACGAAATTTATTAGCCCCGCACATGTAAAAATCCCACCCCCATCACTCACCTCGATTGTGCCAACGTTGGTATTTTGACTGATATTCTTGTATTGGTATAAAGCATCCTTTGCAAGTTTTCCTTTCTTCTGCTCAACGGACTGTTCCACCAACAAGAGCATAACAGGCTCCAGCGAAGTGATCGGGGCATTTCTCGATCTTTTCGAAGTAACATGTTCGTGAAGTAGGACCAAAGCTGCCTGGGATTGACCAACACCCATCAACTCATGAGCGCGCTTGAGGACATTCTCGGGTTTTTGGTGAGGCGGAGGAGGCATGTTGGGCAAGCTCCTCTGCGAAGGTTGCGCGTCAAAGGTTAAGCTGGTGGTGTTTGCTTGACGATATGATCACCTAGATCCAAAGCTCCAAAGACAATAATTATATCTTTGAGATGAACCAAATACTCCCAATCAAATATATTATTGTCAAGGGTACGGAGAGTACTCTGACTTTGATGGATAAGGTCTCTTGGAGTGGGAGTGGGTGGGTTGAAATTCCTTAACACAAATAGCGATACCAGGTAATTTCATCGAACAGAAGTTCATTCGTGTGCGAAAGCTAAACCGAGAGGGGTTAAGCGTGATTTCTATGGTCCAGAGGCTGCCGAGAAATATGCCAGCGTATACGAGTACTTTCAATTTTATATGGCAGGAAAAAGGGTTCTGCAATTGCTGGATATATTTTGATACCCTTTACATGCTAGTGTCGATGCCATGACTCTCAATGCATCGTCCAGATCCAAACAGCAGAAAGTCGAAAAAAGAGATTTCCTCCATTTCTCCGCCTTCAGCCGACTGAGGATTCTCCTCGTATATGGTGGATGGGTGGGCAGCTCGTCCTCAACCCGAGCTGAAGTCACGTGAAGCCAAGATCAGCGGTGGAGGGTGGCAGAATGGTTGTGGGCGTGCGTGTGGTGTGGTGTGGGTAAATTTCGGGCAAGCGGCAAGTGGAAAGGTGGAAAGTGGAAGGGAAGCGTGAATACTCAGTCCTCGTAATTGAGCGAGGAGAGGCGTTGCCCCAGAACAATAATAAGAAAGAGAAGAAAGAAAAAGGCACGAAAGCCACTTGGGATTTGGTCTCCCTTTTCTTCTCGCTCCTCACTCCCTCCACCACTCGTACTTCATCAAAGGCTGAGAGGGGATAAGACCCAAGGACGAATTACGAGGATTATATGTAAAACTTCTTATTCTTCTTAATAAGTCAGTAAACGGACGTATTGTACTATCCAACCTTCCTGTCGATATTATCATCCATCATCATTCTTCACTTCCTTATATGTATGCATTTTATCTTAATTCAATCTTATTTTGCTTTTAATTCGTATTCTTCTACTTTTACTTCTTATTCTTCTTCCTCTTTCTTCACCTCCTTCTCTTCCTCTTCCTCTTCCTCTACCTCTACCTACCTCTTCCTCTGCCTCTTCCTCCTCTTCTTCTTCGTCTCTCCTC
>NGKF01000016.1:206123-229647 GCA_002162555.1 Monilinia aucupariae | reverse complement strand
AGGTAATAAAGAAGGTTAAGGGGCGGAAAGCGATGATACTTTTGATGGGCAAGGTTTGCTAATTGATTCTGTAAGTTAGTTTTTTTTTTTTTTTTAAGCAACAAATAATAATACTAATTTGGTATAACGATAGTATGTATTTTAGTATTTGAATCGCTAATGTAAAATCCTATCAATAAAGGTTTTCTATAATAAAAAGCTGCGTTAAAATAACAACAATAGTAACAATAGAACCGGATATCGATGGCGAAATAGTAATAATAATAGCAATAGGATCGGGTATTTGCGATACCGACTTGAGCTAATAGCAATGGCAAAAAGCTTATTGCAAAAATTTTAAGTTAATCGAAAAACAATAGCGATAATGTATTTGAGATGATACATTATAAATTGTATAAAGGGTTTATCAAATCGTTGTTGAAGTTGTTAATAAAACTATTATTTATTATTAATGATTATTTTAAAGATTTTGAGAGTGTATATATACTGTATATACAGAGTTGTTTTGCAAAGAATTTGAAAGGAAAGTATTATATTGTATTAAAGCAAAAAAGAGAGCTTTGTTTTCTTTGTTATAATTAAAAGCAAAAATGTGAAAAGGTTTTGAAGGGTTAATTGTTAAACGATTTTTTGAGATATTGTAAAACGTTGTTAATCTATGAACAAAAAGCGAAAGCAAATTATTTTTTTCCTTGATTGTTTTTTGTAATATTATTAACAAAGAAGTAGATAGTTTTGCGAGCAAAGTTTAAATATAAATTTTCGAAGAAAGTATTAAAAGGAATTCTAACGAAGGAAAAAAAAGAATATATAGAAAGGATTTACGAAAAAGAGTTAAAGAGATATTAAACGCACAAAAAGCTTGAATAAAAGGAAAAATATAAACAAGCATTAAAAAAAATAGTTTTAAAGCTACAGTTAAAGGTTAAGACATTTCAAGCAATATCTTGTTTCAAATAAATAATATTTCTTTTTTCTTTTTTAATAACTTTGTTTATTCTTTGGTTAAATAAAATGATGAAGATTAATCATTTTATATTTATTTCAAAAATTCTTTTTTTTCTTATACTATATCAAAGATTGTATTACTTTAATTGGTATTAATAATAGCAACGATAATTTAATGTGATACAAAGATTTTTTCGAATGATTGTAACTACAAAATAGTTTAAAAGAAATGTATTCAATTAGCAATAGATATAAACTTGTTATTATTAGCGTAATTGTAATCATCTTCTTTATTCTTATAAAGTTTAATCCATTCGAGTAATAGAGCAAAAGGATTAAGTAGTGTAAAGTTCGTTTAATGGAAGTTATGTAATTTGTGAAAGGTAGTTTTCAAATCAAAAATAAAGTACTAGGTAAAATTGATATCAATATTAAATCAAGAAACGTAGTATTATAAAAAGTTGCAAGTCTTTTTGATAACGAAAACTTTCTTTATTTCTCATTCAAAATTATTAATAATATTGATGGATAGTAAAAGCTTTTAAATCTAACCAAAGAAAAGGTTATTATAAACTTTTCGGAGTTTGTTAAACAAAAACATTAGGTGTATTTTTATAGTAACGGAAAGTTTGAAGCGAAAAGAGCTACTTACTCGATTTATAATCTTGAATCGATTTTGAATAGGATAGTTAAGCTTTTTGAAGGATCGCTGAGTAAAGTAATCCTTTATATTTAATCATACGTAATCTTCGATATCGAAATCTATAGTATAATAATGCAAATTGATAAATCAAGTTATTTTCTTTTAAACTCGAAAGATACTTTCTTTAGCGTAAACAACAACTATTTGATTATGTTCAACAAATTTACAAATGTTCTAAACATTTATATTTCTTATTGAAAAGCTATCCTTAATATCCCAATCCCAATTATTATATAGGGGGTAATCGTAAAAAGCTTTGAAAAGCAATAAACTTTCGAAAAATTTATATAAAAAAATAAACTAAACGTAATTTATTATAAGCAAGAATTCTAATTAATTGTTTTGATAATAATTAATAAATAAATATAAATGTTGTTGCAAATATTGATTATAGATCTTTATTTAATCATTTGTTTAAAGGTAGTAAGCGATAAAGAGTTTAATATTAATACCTAGTAATCGATTGAATTCTTGTTAAAACTCTAAAATAAATTAAGGATTTTTATTCAATATAATCGATTTAAAAGCTTTGTAATATCGATAGATATGATATAGATAAAGCTTAGCTTACTTATATGAATCAATTTCCTTGTAGCAAAGAATAAAAATAATCTGTTTTGTTAATTGATTAATAATTATAAAAACATTATTATAACTATATTTATTCTTATTGAAATTGTAATAATCTATAATAACATTTTGTCATACTTATTTAAAAACGGAAAACGAATATAGTAAACTAAGAATGCAATCTTGTAGTATAGAATTACATTTGCAAATGTAGCAATTGCATATATATTGAACAATTATTGTAAATATACTGGGCCAATAATATTGTTTTAATAACAAAAAGTAAATCTTCTTAATTCTAAAATATACTATAAAAACTGAATTATAAACCTTTCGAATAAGGAATATATGGAGGTTCTCCGAATTAAACATTACCAAGCAATCGTTGTATAATAATAAACCATCCTAAAAAACCAAATGTTTATAATCTTTAAATGCTTCGATTTGTAAAGTTTATAAATTATCAAAAAAACGATTGGTATCAAGAATGCAATTAATAATATTGAAGTGAAAGGCGATAAAAGCTAAGTTTATAATAAATAATGCATTGTTATCAATCTCCTTCCTTAGATTATTCTATATGATCCTTGTATCGATTTGATTATTTTTTATAAGTTGCTAAAAACAATTTTTTTTTTTTGTTTAATTTTGTATATTAAGCTTATCGATGCGATATGTAAAGGTATTAACAAGAAAATTGTTTTTGCCGGGATAGTATATAATAACAAAATTGTAGTTAACTAACAATTTAATCTATCAAGCTTATCGAATGTTCAAAGTTTTAATGATTATAAAGTATTTCAAAGCTTTATAATCTATATAAATTCGAATTTGATAAAGAGAATTAACTAATTCTAATTTCTAATGGTTAAAAAAGCATATTATCGATAATATCTTTTTGTTATAAACCTTGTAATTTAATTCAATAGAAACCATAGTTTTGGAGAAGTATACTATAAATAGTTAATTGTTATCATGCTTTTAAGAAAGTACGCTAACGATTATTTCATCCAAAACATTGGTTTTAAATATATAAAAAAGGTTGTAATTGTAATACCGGAGCAAAAGAGCGGAAATAAGTTTTTATTTTAAAACGTTGAACGTATTATAATACAAATTATTGAAATAGAACGAAATATTGGCTTTAATAAACTTTATCAAAGATTTAGCTATAATACCGTAGTCCTTAATAAAACGACAATAGAAATTGCAAAAACTAAGGAATAATTGAATTTCTTTAACGATTATAAAGTACATCTAATTCTTAATTATTTCTACCTTCTCTAAATCAATTTCAATACCTTCAATGAAGATAATAAATCCGAGATACTTAATACGTTTAATATTGAATTCATATTTCTTAAAATCGACTTGAAGGCCAATAGCTTTAAATCGAGCTAAAATTAATTTAATTTAAACTTAATGATCTTTTTCGTTTTTAAAGTAAATCAAAATATTATTAAAATAGGTAATGCAAAATATATTTAAATAATCGAAAAATATATCGTTTATATACTTTTAATAGGTTATTAAGCTGTTTGTAAAGCCAAATAGTACAACTTTGCATTTATAAAAACCGTAATGCATACGGAATATAATATATTCCTTAAAAGCAAGATTCATCCTAATCCAGTGGAAGGTTTATATCACGCTTCCGCTGCCCGGCTGGCATGGCAGACGTTCCGGTGCATATATACAACGTTACGGTTTACATACTCGATTAGCGAGCATGTATTATATACATATCCTGTTTATACAATTTATATATATATAACAATCTTTTCTTCGTAGTATAATCAAATAATAGTAAATTCTAAGAACTTTATTAACCTTGTTCTAAACAACTCTTTTATAATATAAACATTATATTATTTATTATTCAAATATTAAATCGTTTTAGTTATCTAATAGCTATTTAAAAGAATACCTTCTTCGATAATACTTTTTTAGAAACATTTTTAAATAACAAAACTGTTTATTTATAAGAAAAAGATTAATATTAAACCTAGTTTAACGGCGATATACTCTTTATTATTTTTGGAAATCTTTTTGCTTTTTTTTTCTTTTCGATATACTTCGTTTTCTTTTCGATAAGTTCAATACTAACATTGTTGCGTCTTCTAGTTAGAATATTGCGCCAACAAGTTTTGCATTTATATTACTAGTTTCTTGTTTTACTTTTGGTTTTGCTTTTAATGTAACTATTCGAAATCAAAATTGAGGAAAAAATAAAAAAACAAAACAAAAAGCAATGCTTTTTTTACAATTTGCTTTTATTTCAAAAAGTACTCTTTACAACTTTATTTCGCATATCTTTGATTTTTAGAATCGCGAAAACGAATACGCTATACAAAAGGTTTTCTTTATTCAAGCTATAAAAATTAAACGATTATGTAATAAGGTTATATATAGCATTACTTTTGTTATTTCTTTTTTCAATCCTTTTTTCCTTGGAATAATTCTTTCTTTTATTAAAACTAATCAATACTTCATTGCAAAAAAACAATATTAATTTCGTAAAAGTTGTAAAAGAATTTCGAAAAGATTATAGATTAATAACTTTGATAACCTTGCTTTTAGCTTTTCGCTTTTCGAATTTAATAATAATCGTTGCGTTAAAAGTAATCAATCCTTTATCTATAAGCATAATTCTTCAAACTTTTTATATTCCTTTTACTTTATTCGTTTGTATTACCCCAAAATAATTAATTTAACCAAAAAGCTAAACGATAGTATAGAACCCCAAGCAAGTTTATGAAGTATATTTGTTTTTGAATGCTTCGATTTGTATACCAATATTCTCGATTTAGAAACAGCTTAATATATCTACATCATAAACCAAACAAAGTTGAAAGTTCAAAAGTATTTTTATATATTATATATACAAATTCTTTATCTTACTAATACAAAACTAATATACTAGTTGGCTACAATTTATAGCAATTCTGTAAAGATTAAACATATTTGTATTTAATACAATTATTGGAAAATGCTCAACGGTTTTTCTATTCGATATGGTTATTTTTTGGAATGGTATAAGATCTTTAAACTTTTAACAATCTAAACCAAAATCATCGACGATATTCAATTATTTAAAAATCTCGAAAACAAGATTTCCGATCATCTAGTTCGAATTATAGTTTTCCACAAAAATAATTATTTTATTACAGAAAAGCTAATCGACAAATTGATTAAGATTAATAAGAACAAAGTTTTTATACAAAAAAGAAATAAATATTATATTTCTCGAAAACTTGCTTTTGTTAAAAGGCTATTCATTATAACATTGGCTTACTTTTTCCAAACAAATTGAAGTGTTAATTATTTTGGCACTAATGTAGTTTAATATACTCAGCTCAAATCGTTCTATCTGTTATATAACATCCCGGCGAGATATATTGGAATTTTCAAAAGTCCAATCTTCGAAGTTTTCATTCAGAACACCGCTTCCTTTTTTGCTTCCAAAACTTGCTTTTAAACATTGCGAGCAAACTTCCATAAAATAAAAACAAACATCCCTATTAATTCTGCTATTATTGTTGATAACAAATTTATTAAAGATTTCCATAATACTAAAGATCATTTCGATCCTCAAATATACATTGAAAATATTGAATCAATGTATCAAGCGGAAGATATTCGTTTAAAAGCAAACGCTTAAACAAAGATTTCTTTCTAAGTATTATCAAAGATATACAATTCCTCGATTTAATTAAACTAATAGAAAATCAAATTATAACCCTACTTTGTATTCTTTTCAAAAACGGATACTTTTTTAAATCAAATGCTTTTTTTGATTTTAAAACAAACGAATACGTTTTCATTGATATTACACTTTTTACTTTCTTATTTCCATTGTTTAAACTATATTATTACTTATTTAAAACTTCTATTAGCGTTAAAGATTATAATAACGCGCAAGATTGTATTATTATTTATTACACTTTTTTTAATTTCTTAATCGATGATTGAAAGTAATCATTCGTTTCATTTCTTATTACAGATCTAAGTTTTTACAATATTATACTAAATAAATTATAGCTTTCAAAATCGCAAACAAAACTCGATTATTTTAATCAACGTTTCAAATAGCCTTTAGAACAACCATTTATGTACTTTTTGAGTTAAAATTTGTTCCTTTCGAAAAGTAATTTGAAGTAGAAAAAGATCGATCGATTTGTATAATAAGATGTTAATCGAAGAGATAACAAATTCGATGTTTATTAATAACAACGAAACACCTAGTTCAAATCTATTACTGTATTTACAATACAACTCTTCGATTCTATATTTATAAAAAAACTTAACCTTTTTTTCCCTTTTTTTTTTTTTAATAAATACTTAAGAAAGCTTTTCAATAATTATTTAAGAAAGCTTGCGTTGCAAAGCTATAGAAACTTTATAAATTATTGTTTTACTTTTTATTCAATATTATCGATATCTACGCTTTTATATTTATATAATTCGAATTCTTATACAAAAGATACAAGTATAACAAGCTTTTCGCTATTACTCTCAACGATATCGAAATTGTTATGCAAAAACGTTGATAAAAATAAAACCAGAAAGACTAGTTTTTAATCGCTATAAACGTTTATCAGTATATTGGATCTTAATTACGTTTAAACAATATCTTTATTGTTGTTAACAAAGAACCTTTAATTCCTTTAACATACAAAGCCTTCTAAAAAGCTTTTTCCAAAATCGATTCGAATGTACTACCATTTCACCATCTATACAATCACAAAATCATATTGAAAGGTAAAGAGGAAAAAGCTTTAAGATACAGTTCACTTTACAAAATGTTGTTGAAATAGTTAGAAATTGTTAAAGAATACCTAATTAATAATCTAACTAAAAGATTTATAAAGTTTAGTTAAGCTTTTTATATAATATTTGTTTTGTTTGTTTGAAAAACTAATAGTATATTTCGATTTTGTATCGATTTCTATTTATTAAACTTTCTCATCCGTAAGGATTGATATCCTTTCCTTTTGATCAACAAAACGCTTATATGCTTTATCGATACAAAGATCTATACAAAACTTAACATTTGTTAAGCTTTTCATTGGATTAGAATGGATTTTGTTTTTAAGGAATATATTATGTTTTGTATACATTATGATTTTTACAAATGCAAAATTGTATTATTTAGCTTTACAAATAGTTTAGCAATCTATTAAAGATATATAAACGATATATTCTTCAATTATTTAGATATATTTTGTATTATTTATTTTAACAATATTTTGATCTATTTTGAAAACGAGGAAAATCATTAAGCTTAAATTAAGCTAATCCTGGCTCAATTTAAAGTTGTTGGTTTTCAAACCGACTTTAAGAAGTGCAAATTCAATATTAAATATACCAAATATTTCGGATTTATTATCTTCATTAAAGATGTTGAAATTGATTTAAAGAAAATAAAAGTAATTGAAAATTGAATATACTCTATAATCGTTAAAGGAGTTTAATTATTTTTTAGTTTTTGCAATTTCTATCGTTATTTTATTAAAGATTATAATATTATAATTAAACTTTTGATAAAGCTTATTAAAGCTAATACTTCGTTTTATTTCGATGATTTATATCGCAATGTATTCAACGTTTTGAAACAAAAGCTTATTTTCGTTTCTTTGCTTCGGCATTATGATTATAACCTTTTTTGTATACTTGAAACCAATGTTTTGGATGGAGTAATTGTCAATGTGCTTTTTCAAAAGTATGATAACGATTAGCTATTTGTAGTATATTTCTTTAAGATTATGATTTTTATTGAATTGAATTACAAGGTTTATAACAAAGAGATATTATTAATAATACGTTTTTTTGATTATTGGAAATCAAAACTAATTGGCTTTTCTTATTAAATTCGAGTTTATATAAATTACAAAGTTTTGGAATACTTTATAATTATTAAAGCTTTAAACGCTTGATAGGTTTAATAAGCCAAATTATTAACTAACTACAATTTCGTTATTATATATTGTTTCGACAAAGATAATCTTTTCGTTGATGTTTTTATACATTGCGTTGATAAATTCGATATATAGAATTAAACGAAGAAGAAAAATCGCTTTCAATAGTTTATAAAAAACAACCAAATCGATACGAGGATTATACAAAATGATTTAAAAAAGAAGATTAACGATAATGCATTGTTTATTATAAACTTGGCTTTTATTGCTCTTTACTTTAATATTGTTAATCGTATTCTCAATGCTAATCGCTTTTTTGATAGTTTATAAGCTTTATAAATCGAAGTATTCAAAAGCTACAAATATTTTGCTTTTTAAAACGGTTTATTATTGTACGATGATCGTTTAATAATGCTTAATTCGAAGAACCTCCGTATGTTCCTTATTCAAAAGGCTTATGATTCAATTTTTATAGCATATTTTAAAATTAAAAAGATTTATTTTTTATTATCAAAACAATACTATTGGCCTGGTATACTTACAACAATTACTTAATATATACGCAATTGCTACGTTTGCAAACACAATTCTATACCGCAAAATCGCATTTCCGATTTGCTACATTTGCTTTCTATTTCTGAATGAGTATGACAAGATGTTATTATAAACTATTGCAGTTTTAATAAAGATAAACACAATTACGATAATATTCTTGTAATTATCGATCGATTGATAAAATAAATCATCTTTATTTCTTATTACAAGGAAATTGATTTATACGAGCAAGCTAAACTTTATTTGTATTATATTTATCGATATTATAAAGCCTCTAGATCGATTGTATCGGATAAAGGTCTTTAATTTATTTTAAAGTTCTGGTAAGAATTTAATCGATTATTAGGTATTAATATCAAGCTCTTTATTGTTTATCATCTTTAAACAAATAATCAAACAAAGATTTACAATTAGTATTTGCAATAATATTTATACTTATTCGTTAGTTACTATTAAAACGATTGATCGGAATTTCTATTTATAATGGATTATGCTTAGTTTACTTTTTCATACAAATCTTTTGAAGGTTTATCGTTTTTCAAAGCTTTTTACGGTTACCCTTTATATAATAGTTGAGATTGGGATATTAAGAACAACTCTTCAATAAGAAATATAAACGTTTAGAACGCTTACAAATTCGTTGAATATAATCAAATAATTATTGTTTATATTAAGGAAGGTATTCTTTGAATTTAAAAGAAGATGATTCAATTTACCAATTTGTATTGTTATACTATAAACTTTAATATCGAAGATTATATATGGTTAAACATAAAGGATTACTTTATTCAACGATTCTTTAAAAAGTTTAATTATTTTATTTAAAATCGATTCAAGATTATAAGTCGAGTAGGTAACTCTTTTCGCTTTGAACTTCCCGTCACTATAAAGATACATTTAATGTTTCCGTTCAATAAGCTTCGAAAGGTTTACAACGATCTTTTCCTTGGTTAGGTTCAAAAGCTTTTGTTGCTTATTAATATTATTAGTGATTTTGAATGGGAAATAGAAAAAGTTCTTATTGTTAAGAAAACTCGCAATTCTCTACAATATTGCGTTTCTTGGTTTAATATTAATATCAATCTTACCTAGTATTCCGCTTTTGATTTGAAAACTGCTTTTTACAAATTATATAATTTTCATCGAGCAAACCCTACGTTATCCAGTTCTTTTACTTTATTACTCAAATGGATCAAGCTTTACAAGAGTAAAGAAAACGATTACGATTACACTAATAATAATAAACTTATATCCGCCGTTAATCGAATATATTTCTTTTAAATCATTTCGTAATCACAATCATTTGAAAAAGTCTTTGTATTACATCAAATTATTGTTGTTATTACTAATATCAATTAAAGTAACGCAATCCCTAATGTAGTACAAAGAAAAAAGGAATCTTTGAAGTAAATACAAAGTAATCAACTTTTATTACCCTATTTAACTAAAGGACAAATAAAGCTACCAAAAAAGAAAAAAGAAATATTATCTATTTGAAACAAGATATTGTTTAAAGTGCTTTAGCTTTTAATTGTAGCTTTAAAGCAATTTTTTTTAATGCTTATTTACACTTTTTCTCTCATTCAAACTTTTCGCGCGTTTAATATCTTTTCAATTCCTTTTCATGGATTTTCTTTATACATTCCTTTTCTTTTTCTATCAAAATTCCTTTTAATACTTTTTTCGAAAACTTATACTTAAACTTCGCTTACAAAACTATTTATTTCTTCGTTAACAATATTGTAAAAAACAATTAAAGAAAGAAATAATTTGCTTTTGCTTTTTGTTTATAGATCGACAACGTTTCGCGATATCTTAGAAAATCGTTCAATAATTAATTTTCTAAAACTTTTTTACATTTTTGTTTTTGATTATAATAAAGAAAGCAAAACTTTCTCTTTTGCCCTAGTATAATATAATATTTCCCTTCCAAATTCTTTGCAAAGCAACTTTGCATATATAGTATATATACGCCTTTAAGATTTTCGAAACAATTGTTAACAATGAACAATAGTTTCGTAAACGATTTCAATAATGATTTGATTGATCTTTTATACAATTTACAATATATCGTTCCAAATACATTATTGTTATCGTTTTCCAATTGATTTGAAGTTTTCGCAATAGGCTTTTTGTTGTTGTTATTAGCCTAGGCCAGCATTGTAAACGCTCGATTTTGTTGTTGTTATTATTATTGTTTCACCATTGATACCCAATTTTGTTGTTACTATTATTATTGTTTCAACGCAATTTTTTGTTGTAGAGAACTTTTATCGATAAGATCTTACATTAGCGATTTAAATGTTCAAATACGTACTATCGTTGTACCAAATTAGTATTACTGTTTGATGCTTAAAAGAAAAAGAATATTAATCTACAGGATCAATTGATAAGCTTTGCTTATTAAAAGCATTATCGTTTTCCATTTAATTTTTTTTATTATCTTTATGATTTTGCTTTAAAGAAAAGAAAGAAGAAGAAGGAATTTCGATTATAATAAGCGCTTTTAACTTCAATTGTTTTATTGTTAACGCTGTTTATACATTTGTTGCACTTTTATATTGTTTTTGCTTTTTAATAGAACCTTTATTCAACGATCTTTTTGTTATACTCGGCGTAGAATTGTTCGATTTATCGATGTAGAAAGATATATTTAAAGAAGCAATAAATTTGATAAAGAAATTGAAATGATTTAGATATGGATTTAGATTTACAATAGAAAAAAGCTTTTGTTATATATCTTTTTAATACAAATATCATTTTGTTGTTTTGAAGTATCGAATAAGCACTCATTTTGTTGCGAAATGCTTATATATACACTATTGTTTAGAAATAAGCAAATACAACTATATACTTCGCAAAAACAATTGCAAGGTTTACAATAAACGCTTTTTGCTCGATTTAATTGGCTGACAAGTATTGTATAGAGTATAATATAGGATTATTAACGAATAATCGTTTAAAAACGAGCTTTACTAAAAGAAAGAATAGTGTTACACTTTCGTTACCCGATTGGTATAGCAAATATTCCGATGTATATATACAACGTTACGGTTTACATGCTCGATTAGCGAGCACGTACTATATATATATTCTGCTTATACAATTTATGTATATATAATAGTTTTTTCTTTATAGTATAATCAAATAGTAATAAATTCTAAGAACTCTATTGACTCTGTTCTAAACAGCTCTTTTACGGCATAAGCGTTACAGTTTAACGAATATCGAATTTCGTGTAAATCTTCGCATCGGCGAAATATATAAACGTTTTGTTAATTAAAAAGAGAGAATATCGATCTTTGCGGATAAGAAAGTTCAATAAACAAAAATCGATACAAAATCAAAATGCATTATTAGTTTTTCGAATAAACAAAACGAATATTATATAAAAAATTTAATTAAGCTTTATAAATCCTTTAACCAGGTTATTGTTACGCTTCCGCTGCCCGGCTGGCATGGCAAACATTTCGGTGCATGTGTACGATGTCATGGTTTACGTGCTCGATTAGCGAGCATGTACTGTATATGTATCCTATTTATGCGATTCATATATATATAACAATCTTTTTTTCGTAGTATAATTAGATAATAATAAATTCTAAGAATTCTATTGATCTTATTCTAAATAGCTTTTTTATAGTATAAATATTATATTATTTACTATTCAAATATCAAATTATTTTAATTATTTAGTGATTGTTTAAAAAAATATCTTTTTCGATAATACCTTTTTAGAAACGCTTTTAAACAACGAGATTGTTTATTTATAAAAAGAAAATTAATATTAAACCTAATCTAACAGCGATATACTCTTTATTACTTTCGAAAATCCTTTTGTTTTTTTCTTTTTTTCGATATACTTCGTTTTTTTCCCGGCAAATCCAATATTAATATCGCTATGTTTTCTAATCAGGATATTGTATTAATAAGCTTTATATCCATATTATCAATTCTTCGTTTTATTTTTGGTTTTGTTTTTAATATAACTATTCGAAATCAAAATCAAAGAAAAAATAAAAAAACGAAATAAAAAGCAATGCTTTTTTTACAATTTGCTTTTATTTTAAAGAGTACCTTTTACAATTCTATTTTGTATATCTCCGATTTTTAAAACCGCAAAAGCGAATACGTTATGCGAAAGGTTTTCCTTGTTCAAACTATGGAAATTGAACGGCTATGCGATAAAGTTATATATAATATTGCTTTTGTTATTCTTTTTTCTAACCTTTTTTTCTTTGAAACAATTCTTTTTTTTATTGAAATTGATCAATATTTTATTGTAGAAGAACAATATCAATTTTGTAAAAGTTGTAAAAGAACTTTAAGGAAATTATAGATCAACAATCTTGATAATCTTGCTTTCAACTTTTCGCTTTCCGAATTTGGTAATAATCGTTGCGCTAAAAGTAATCGATCTTTTGTCCGCAAATATAATTCTTTAAACCTTTTACATTTCTTTTACTTTATTTATTTGTATTATTTTAAAGTAATTAATTTGATTAAAAAGCTAAGCGATGATGTAAAACCCTAAGCAAGTTTGTAAAGTATATTTGTTTTTGAACGCTTCGATTTGTATATTAATACTTTCGATTTAAAGATAGTTTGATGTATTTACATTATAAACTAGATAGAGTTAAAAGCCCAAAAGCATTTTTATATGTTGTATATACAAGTTCTTTATTTTATTAGTGCGGAACTAATACATCAATTAGTTGCAATTTACAGCAATTTTATAAAGGTTGAATGTATTTGTATTCAATATAACCATTGAAAGATGTTTAACGGTTTTTCTATTCGATATAGCCATTTCTTGGAATGGTATAGGATTTTTAAACTTTTAGCAACTCAAACCAAGATTATTGATAATATTTAGTTATTCAAAGATCTCGAAAACAAGATTTTCGATTATTTAATTCGAATCGTAGTTTTCCATAAAAACAATTATTTCACTACAAAAAAGTTAATCGATAAACTAATTAAAGTTAATAAAAACGAGGTTTTTATATAAAAAAGAAATAAGTATTATATTTCTCGAAAACTTGTTTTTGCTAAAAAGCTATTTATTACAATATCGATTTACTTTTTTTAAATAAATCGAAGTGTTAATTATTTTAATATTGGTATAGTTTAATATATTTAATCCAAACTATCCTATTCGTTATGTAATACTTCGGTGAGATATATTGAAACTTTCAAAAGTCCGATCCTTAAAGTCTTCATCCGGAACGCTACTTTTTTTTTTGTTTTCAAGGTTTGTTTTTAAACGTTGCGAGTAAGTTTTTATAAGATGGAAGCAAACGTTTTTATTGATTTTATTGCTATTGTTGATAGCGAGTTTATTAAAGACTTTTATAACGTTAAGAATCATTTCGATCTTTAAATATATATTGAAGATGTTGAATTAGTGTATCAAGCAAAAAACATTTGTTTAAAAGTAAGCGTTTAGGCAAAGATTTTTTTCTAAGTGTTATTAGAGATATACGATTCTTCGATTTAATTAAACTAATGGGAGGTTAGGTTATAACTCTATTTTGTATCCTTTTCAAAAACGAATACTTTTTCAGATTGAGTGTTTTCTTTGATTTTGAAGCAAACAAATACGTTTTTATTAATATTATGCTTTTTACTTTTTTATTTTCATTGTTTAAATTATGTTATTATTCACTTGAAACTTTTATTGGTATTAAAGGTTACAACGGTGTGTAGGGTTGCGTTATTATTTATTACATTTTTTTTAATTTTTTAATTAATGATCGAAAGCAATCATTCGTTTTATTTTTTATTATAGATCTAGGTTTTTATAGTATTATATTAAGTAAATTATAGTTTTTAGAGTTACAAGCGAAATTCGATTGTTTCAATCGATACTTTGAGTAGCCCTTAGAATAATTATTTATGTACTTTTTGAATTAGAATCTGTTTTTTTCGAAAAGTGATTTAAAGCAGAAAAAGATTAATCGATTCGTATAATAAGATGTTGATCGAAGAGACGATAAATTCGATGTTTATTAGTAACGATGAAACACTTAGTTTAAGTTTATTATTGTATCTATGGTACAACTCTTCAATTTTATATTTGCGAAAAAATTTGATTTTTCTTTCTCTTTTTCTTTTTAATAAATATTCGAGAAAGCTTTTCAACAATTGTTTAAGAAAGTTTGCATTACAAAGCTATAGAAACTTTACAAATCATTGTTTTACTTTCTATTCAATATTATCGATATCTATGTTTTTACGCCCGCATAATTCGAACTTTTGTATAAGAGATATAAGTATAATAAGCTTTTCGTTGTCACTCTTAATAATATCGAAACTGTTACATAAGAATATCGATAAGAACAGAACTAGAAAGATCAGCTTTTAACTATTATAAACGTTTATTAATATATTGGATCTTAATTATGTTTGAATAATACCTTTATTACTATTGACAAAGAATCTTCAATTCTTTTGGTATATAAAGCTTTCCAAAAAGCCTTTTTCTAAAATCGATTCGAATATATTACTATTTTATTATTTATACGATTACAAAATCATACTGGAAAGTGAAAAAGAAAAAGCTTTGAGATATAGTCCATTTTATAAAATGTTGCTGAAACAATTAGAAATTGTTAAAGAATATTTAATTAATAACCTGGTTAAAGGATTTATAAAACTTAACTAAGCTTTTTATATAGTATTCGTTTTGTTTATTCGAAAAGCTAATGGTGTACTTCAATTTTGTATCGATTTTCGTTTGTTAAACTTTTTTATTTGCAAGAATTGATATTCTTTTTTTTTGATCAATAAAACGTTTATACGCTTTATTAGTGCAAAGATTTATACAAAACTCAATATTCGTTAAGTTTTTTATTGAATCAAAATAAATTTTGCTTTTGAGGAATATACTATATTCTATACACGTTATAGTTTTTACAAATACAAAGTTGTACCATTTGGCCTTATAAACGGCTTAACAATCTATTAAAGGTATATAAACGATATACTTTTCGATTATTTAGATGTGTTTTGTATTGCTTATTTTAACAATATTTTGATTTATTTTGAAAACAAAGAAAATCATTAAATTTAAGTTAAATTAGTCCTGGCTCGATTTGAAGTTATTGGTTTTTAGGCCAATTTTAAAAAGTGCGAATTTAATATTAAACGTATTAAATATTTTAGATTTATTATTTTTATCGAAGGTATTGAAATTAATCTAGAGAAAATAAAAGTAATTAAAAATTGGATATATTTTACAATCATCAAAGAAATCCAATTATTTTTTGGTTTTTGCAATTTCTATTGTTGTTTTATTAAAGATTACAATATTATAACCAAACCTTTAACAAAACTTACCAAAGCTAATACTCCGTTTCATTTCGACGATTTATATTGCAATGCGTTCAACGTTTTGAAACAAAAGTTTATTTCCGCTTTTTTGCTCTAATATTACAATTATAATCTTCCTTGTATACTTGAAACCGATACTTTGGATAGAGTAATTATCAACGTGCTTTTTCAAAAGTATAGTAACAATTGGCTACTTATAGTATATTTTTTTAAAACTATGGTTCCTGTTGAATTAAACTATAAGATTTACAATAAAAAGATGTTATCGATAATATATTTCTTTGGCTATTGGAAATCAGAACTAATTGGCTTTTTTTATTAAGTTCAAATCTATATAAATCACAAAGCTCTAGAATACTTTATAACCATTAAAGCTTTAAATGTTTAATAGATTTGATGAGCTAAATTATTAACTAATTATAACTTCGTTATTATATATCGTTCTAGTAAAAATAATCTTTTTGTTAATGCTTTTATATATTGTATTGATAAGCTTGATGTATAGAATTAAACGAAAAAGAAAAATCGCTTTTAATAGTTTATAAAGAATAATCAAATCGATATAAGGATTATATAGAACGATTTGAGGAAGAAGATCAACGATAATGTATTGTTTATTATAAACCTGGCTTTTATTGCTTCTCATTTCAATATCGTTAACCGTATTCTTAATGCCAATCGCTTTTTTGATAGTTTACAAGCTTTACAAATTGAAGCATTTAAAGGCTATAAATATTTTGCTTTCCAGAACGATTTATTATTGTATAACGATCGCTTAGTAGTGCTCGATTTAAAGAATTTTCGTATATTTCTTATTCGAAAAGCCTATGATTCAATTTCTATAGTACATTCTAGAATTAAGAAAATCTATTTTTTACTATCAAAATAATACTACTAACCCGGTATATCTATAACAATTACCTAATATATACGCAATTATTACATTTGCAAACGTAATTCTATACTGCAAAATCGCACTCTTGGTTTGCTATACTTGCTCCCCGTTCCTGAACAAGTATAGCAAGATATCATTATGGATTATTGTAGTTTCAATAAGAACAAGTACAATTACAACAACGTTCTTGTAATTATCGATTAATTAATAAAACAAACCATCTTTATTCTTTGCTACAAAAAAATTGATTTATATAAATAAACCAAACTCTATCTATATTACGTCTATCAATATTACGGAGCCCCTAAATCGATTATATCGGATAAAAGTTCTTAATTTATCTTAAAGTTTTAATAAGAATTTAATCGATTGTTAAATATTGATATTAAACTTTTCATTGTTTATTATCCTTAAATAGATAATTAAATGAAGATTTATAATCAATATTTGCAATAATGTTTATACTTATTCGTTAGTTATTATTAAAACGATTAATCGGAATTTCTATTTATAATGAATTACATTTAGCTTACCCTTCTATACAAATCTTTTGAAAGTCTATCGTTTTTCAAAGCTCTCTACAGTTACTCTCTATGTAATAGTTGGGATTAGAATATCAAGGATAGTTTTTCAACAAAAAATATAAATGTTTAGGATACCCGCAAATTTGTTGAATATAATCAAATAATTGTTGTTTACATTAAAAAAAATATTTTTCGAGTTTAAAAGAAAATAATCCGGTCCATCAATTCGCATTGTTGTATTATAGACTTTGATATCAAAAATTATGTATAATTGAATATAAAGGATTATTTTATTTAACAATCCTCCAAAAAGCTTAATTACTCTATTCAAAATCGATTTAAGATTATAAATCGAGTAAATAACTTTTTTCGCTTTAAACTTTCTATTACCATAAAGATACATTTAATGTTTCTGTTCGATAAGCTCCGGAAAGTTTACAATGATTTTTTTTTTAATTAAATTTAAAAGTTTTCGTTGTTCATTAATATTATTGATGATTTTGAATAGGAAATAAAAAAAGTTTTTATTATCAAAAAAACCTACAACTTTCTACGATATTGCATTTTTTGGTTTAACGCTAACGCCAATTTTATTTGGTACTTTGTTTTTGATTTGAAAACTACTCTTTATAAGTTATATGACTTTCATCGAATAAACCCTACACTATTCGATCCTTTTGCTTTATTGTTTAAATAAATCAAGCTTTACAAAAATAAAGAAAACAATTACAATTACATTAACAATAACAAGTCTATATCCGCCGTTGATTGAATATATTTCTTTCAAATCATTTTGTAATCACGATCACTCGAAAAAGTCTTTATATTACGTCAAATTATCGTTGTTATTATTAATATCAATTAAAATAATGCAATTTTTGATATAGTACAAAAAAAAAAGAAATCTTTAAAGTAAATACAAAGTGGTTAATCCTTACCACTCTATTTAACCAAAGGATAAACAAAACTATCAAAAGAAAAAAAAGAAATATCATCCATCTAAAACAAAATATCGCTTAAAATACTTTAGCTTTTAGCTATAGTTTCAAAGCAATCTTTTTTAACACCCGTTTGCGCTCTTCTTCCCGTCTAAGCTTTTTGTATATTTGGTATCTTTCCAACTCTTTTTCGTAGATCCTCTTTATACGTTCCTTTTTCTTCTCCGCTAGAATTCCTTTTAACACTTTTTTCAAAAACTTATACTTAAACTTTGCTTACAAAACTATCTACTCCTTTATTAACAATATTGTAAAAAATAATCAAAGAAAAAAATAATTTACTTTCGCCCTTTGTTTATAGATTAACAACGCTTTGCAATATTTTAGAAAATCGCTTAATAATTAACCCTTCGGAACTTTCTTACACTTTTGCTTTTGATTATAATAAAAAAAACAAAACTTTCCTTTTTGCTTTGATACAATATAACATTTTCTTTTCGAATTCTTTGCAAAGCAACTTTGTATATATAGCATATATACACCTTTAAAATCTTTAAAACAATTGTTAATAACGAACAATAGTTTTGCAAACAACTTTAACAACGATTTGATCGATTCTTTATACAATTTATAATATATTGTTTCAAATATATTGTTATTATTGTTCTTCGATTAATTTAGAGTTTTCGCAATAAGCTTTTTATTATTGCCATTAGCTTAGACTGGTATTGCAAACGCTCGATTCTATTGCTACTACTATTGTTGTTTCGCTATCGATATTTGGTTTTGTTATTACTATTATTGTTGTTTCAATGTAGCCTTTTATTGTGAAAAACCCTTATCGATAAGATTTTACACCAATGATTCAAATATTTAAATACATACTATCGTTGTACCAAATTAGTATTATTGTTTGATGCTTAGAAAGAAGAGAATATTAACTTATAGGATCAATTGGTAGGCTTTATCCATTAAAAACATTGTCGCTTTTCATTTAACCTTTTTCATTATCTTTATAATTTTGCTTTAAAGAAAAAAAAAAAGAAAAAGAAACCTCGACCACAATAAGCGTTTTTAATTTCGATTACTTCGCTATTAACGCCACCCACGCGTTCGCTATACTTTTACATTGCCTTTGCTTCTTAGTAGAACCTTCATTCGATGATCCTTTCGCTATACTTGATATAGAGTTGTTCGATTTATTGATGTAAAAAAACATATTCAAGGAAGCAATAAATTTGATAAAAAAATTGAAATGATTTGGATATGGATTTAGATTTATAATGAAAAAAAGCTTTTGTTATATACTCTCTCAATATAAACATTATTTTGCTATTTTGAAATGCCGAATAAGCACCTATTTTGTTGCAAAATGCTTATATATACATTGTTGTTTAGGAATAAGCAAATACAACTATATATTTCGCAAAAACAATTGCAAAATTTACAATAAACGCTTTTTGCTCGATTTAATTGATTGGCAAATGTTGCATAAAGTATAATACAGGATTATTAATGAATAATCGCTTAAAGATAAACTTTACTAAAAGAGGGGGTAATGTTACACTTCCGTTGCTCAATTAGTATAATAGATGTTTCGGTGCATATATATAACGTTATAGCTTATATACTCGATTAGCAAATATATGCCGTATATATATCCTATCTATACGGTTTATATATATATAATAATCTTTCCTTCGTAGTATAGTCAAATAGTAGTAAATTCTAAGAACTTTATTGACCCTGTTTTAAATAGCTCTTTTACGGCATAAGCGTTACAGTTATTAATTAAATATTCCTTAACAACTTTTAATTATTTCAACAATATTTTATAAAATGAACTATATCTTAAAGCTTTTTTCTCTTTACCTTTTAGTATAATTTTGTGATTATATAAACAATAAAATAATAACATATTCGAATTAGCTTTGGAAAAAGCTTTTTGAAAGGTTTTGTATACCGGAGGAATTGAAGGTTCTTTGTTAACGGCAGCAAAAACGTTATTTAAATGTAATTAAGATCCAATATACTAGTAAACGTTTATAACGGCTAGGAACTGATCCTTCTGGTTTTGTTCTTATCAATGTTTTTGTATAACAATTTCGATATTGTTAAGAGTGATAGCGAAAAGCTTATTATACTTGTATCTTTTGCACAAAAGTTTGAATTGTATGGATATAAAAACGTAAATATCGATAATATCGAATAAAAAGTAAAACAACGATTTGTAAAGTTTCTGTAGCTTTGCAACGTAAGCTTTCTTAAGCAATTATTAAAAAGCTTTTTCGAATATTTGTTAAAAAGAAAAAGAAAAAGGAAAATTAAGTTTCTTCGCAAATATAAAGTCGAAAGGTTGTACTATGGATATAATAATAAACTTAAGCTAAGCGTTTTATTGTTGCCAATAAACATCAAGTTTGTTATCTCTTCGATCAACATTTTGTTATACAAATCGATCGATTTTTTTCTATTTCAAATTACTTTTCGAAAATAACAGATTTTAATTTAAAAAGTATATAAATAATTGTTTTGAAGACTATTCGAAATGTTAATTAAAGTAATTAAATTTCGCTTACAATTTTGAAAGCTATAATTTATCTAGTATAATACTATAAAAACTTAAATCTATAATAAAAAATAGAACAAACAATTATTTTCAATCATCAATCAAAAGATTAAAAAAAGTGTAATAAATAATAACGCAACTCTATATACCATTGTAATCTTTAACACTAATAGAAATTTTAAGTGAATAATAACGTAGTTTAAATAATAAAAATAAAAAAGTAAAAAGCATAGTATCAATAAAAACGTATTCGTTTGTTTCAGAATTAAAAAAAGCATTTAATCTAAAAAAGTATTTGTTTTTGGAAAGGATATAAAATAGGGTTATAACCTGATTTCCCATTAATTTAATCAAATCAAGGAATTGTATATCTCTAATAGCACTCAAAAAAAAATCTTTATCTAAACGCTTGCTTTTAAATAAATATCTTTTATTTAACGCATTGATTTAATATTTTTAATGTATATCTGGGGATCAAAGTAATCTTTAATATCGTAGAAATCTTTAAAGGATTCGTTATCGATAACGATAATGGAATTAATAAGAATATTCGCTTTTATTTTATAAAAACTTGTTTATAATATTTGAGAATAAGTTTTGAAAATAAGAAAAAAAGCAATATTCCAAATAAAAACTTTAGGGGTTAAACTTTTAAAAGTTTTAGTATATCCCGCTAGGATGTTGTATAACAAATAAAACAGTTTAAACTAAACATATTGAATTATATCAATGCCAAAATAGTTAATATTTCGATTTGTTTAAAAAAGATAAATTAATATTGTAATGAATGGCTTTTTAACAAAAGTAAGCTTTCGAAAAACGTAATATTTGTTTTTTTCTTATATAAAAACCTTGTTTTCATTAACTTTAATTAACTTGTTGGCTAACTTTTCTATAATAAGATAATTGTTTTTGTAGAGAGCTATGGTTTGAATTAAATGGTTAGAAATCTTGTTTTCGAGATCCTTAAATAATTAAATATCGTTAATGATTTTGGTTTGAATTGTTAAAAGTCTAAAGATCCTATACTATTCTAAGAAATAGTTATATTAAATAAAAAAATTGTTAAGCATTTTCCAATAATTGTATTAAATATAGATATATTTAATCTCTATAGAATTGCTGTAAATTGCGGTTAGTTGATGTACTAATTCTACGTTAATAAAACAAGGAACTTGCGTATACAACATATAGAAATGCTTTTAAGTTTCCAACTCTATTTGATTTATAATATAAATATATCAGGCCGTTTTTGAATCAAAAGTATTAGCATATAAATCGAAGCGTTCAAAAACAAATATACTTTACAAACTTACTCAGGGTTTTATACTATTGTTTAGCTTTTTAATAAGATTAATTATTTTAAAATAATATAAACAAATAGAATAAAAAAAATATAAAAAGTTTAAAGAGTTATATTTGCGAATAAAGAATTGATTACTTTTAACGTAACAATTATTACCAAATTCAAAAAGCGAAAAGTTAAAGATAGGATTATCAAAATTATCGATTTATAATTTCTTTAAAGTTCTTTTACAACTTTTATAAAATTAACATTGTTCTTTTATAATGAAATATCGATTAGTTTCAATAAAAGAAAAAATTATTTTGGGGAAAAAAGGGTTGGAAAAAAAAGTAACAAAAATAATACTATATATAACTTTATCGCGTAATTGTTTAATTTCTATGGTTTAAATAAAAAGAATTTTTTATATTATATATTCGCTTTTGCAGTTTTAAAAATTGGGAATATACAAAATAAAGTTGTAAAAAGTATTCTTTGAAATAAAAATAAATTATAAAAGAAATATTGCTTTTTGTTTTGTTTTTTTACTTTTTTTTTGATTTTGATTTTGAATAGTTATATTAAAGATAAAACCAAGAATAAAACAAGGAGTTGATGATATAAACACAAAGTTTGTTAATATAGTATTTTAATCAAAAGATATAGCGGCGTTAATATTGAACTTATTGAAAAAAAAACAAAGCATATTGAAAAAAAAAAAAAGCAAAAAGATTTCCGAAAGTAATAAGAAGTATATCGCCGTTAAATTAAATTTAATATTAATTTTCTTTTTATAAATAGATGGTTTTGTTGTTTGAAAACGTTTTTAAAAAAGTATTATTAAAGAAAATATTTTTTTAAATAATCATTAAATAATTAAAACGATTTGATATTTAAATAATAAATAATATAATGTTTATATTGTTAAAAAGTTGTTTAGAATAGGGTTAATAGAATTCTTAGAATTTATTATTATTTGATTATACTACAAAAAAAAGATTATTATATATATATAAACTGCGTAGATAGGATACATGTATGGCATATGCTCGCTAATTGAGTATATGAGCCGTGACAACGTGCATATGCACCGGAACGTCTGCCATGCCAGCCGGGCAGCGGAAGCGTAACAATTATTATTATTATTATTATTATTATTATTATTATTATTATTATTTATAACTATTATTATATCTTTTATAATTATTATTATATAATACTTACTAAATATATAATATTTTCGTTATAAATAATTAATTATAAGTTAGTTTTTACTCTAGATTC
>NGKF01000016.1:161413-192182 GCA_002162555.1 Monilinia aucupariae | reverse complement strand
AAAAAAAAAGAAAAAGAAAAAGAAGAAAACGAAGAAGAAAAAGAAAAGGAAGAAAATGAAAAAGAAAATGATCCTAAAGATACAAATATAGATTTGAATTACAATAAGATTAAAATATCTCAATCCATTTTAATATACCAAAATACTAATTATTTATAAAGGATTATAATTTGTATCGATTTTTCTAATTAGATTAAATCTTAAAGTTTAATGGTTAACAAATTTAATACTATTATAAAAGCTTTAGAAAATCCAGAAAGTAAAGAATATAAAAAAATTGAATAAATAACGAATATAAAAAACAATCAAAAGTATGTTTATTGTTTTTTCATTAGATTTTTCATTTTCTCATTAAATTTTTCATTTTTTTATTGAATTTTTCGTTTTTTCATTGGATTTTTCGTTTATTAACGTATAAAAAGGATATATCTTTATCCTATTAATCCATTATATAAAATATTCAATTGTTAACAACGCATTGTTTAAAGAAATTTAGCATTTTGGGGTTTTAATATATTGAAGAAAGATAAAAATAATCAAATATTTTTGTTTAAACCAAAATTGTAATGGAATTCGTTAAAAGGTTATAATCCTAAAAGACATAGATTTTGGATATCTAATAATAAAGTTAAATATTAATAAACATAGGATTTATTAAATTATAAAGATTGAAAAGGAGATATCTCAATTATTTTAAAAGAATTTGAAAAGTCAAATATCTTGAAAGATATTCAAAATAAAGATGAGTTAATTCGACAAACTTTTAAAGATTATTTATTGTTTTAATATCTTTAATAACAAACTAAATATCAAACGGCCCGTTTTTTCTTTATATTTTGATAATCCTTTCACATTTTATAAGCAATCCCTTCACAATAGAAATCCATAGCTTTTGATATTATAAAATCTAAGTTTTGAATAGTATTATAAGTATTTGAATTTATATCCTTTGTTGATTTATTATTTGAGTTAATAATAGAATCAAATTGAATTTCAAATGGATCTGTATCTTGATTATTTTGTTAAATAAAGTTATATAATGTATAAAATCCATAAACCATACGAATTTGAATATAAAATGGATACTTTTAATATTAATTCAATTATAGAAAATGTATTTTAAATACTCCAAATATATATTCAACTTTATTGTATAATAAAGAATATTGAAGATTAAATAATTTTTTAAAAATTTAAAGAATATTAATGGATCTATATTGTTTTTATAAATAATATTGAATCCTTTTAAATAATATAAGAATTTGATTTATATTTATATATTCTGTATCCCCTAAATAATAATAACCATCAAATATTTTAAACTTTTTAAAAACTAAAATATTTGCAAAAACTTTTTGATCGTTTATTGATCCTTCCCATCTTGTTAATATATAACAAAATTATAGATTGAAAGTAATAATTATAAGAACATTTTAAGCTATAAAACCTTTGCGATTAAAAAATAAACCTCAATCTACATAAAGTAATATAGCAAAAATAAAGATACCATCAAAAACATTTAAACAATTTCCAAAATACTTTCAATATTTTTCATCGTTTGAAATATAAAGAAAAAGTGGTTGAATATAATCTAATAATTGTATTATTAATGAATAAAGAATCATTAAAGCATTCAAAACTTAATAAAACTATTTAATTATATATATTAATTTAAATAATTTGAAAAAAATAAAGATAAATTTATTTATAAATAGTTTTTTTAAAATAAAAGAATATTTTAACTATATTAGCGATAATACCTCTTTATCCAATTATATAAAGAAATATATAAACTTTTTGTTTGATTGATATATATTGAAAGTTTTGAAATTCTATTTTTTGATGGCAAAAATCAATTAATAGATAAAATATATAAAGAGACATTCGGAATTGTTCTTGATAACATTAATTATATTTTGAATTAAATAGATTTCGCGTTTTCTTTTCCCCAGAAATACCAGTATACATAAGTGTTTTATTCAAATAAATATTTAAATATCAAATAATAATAAAAATAGTAATATTGTATATCAAATAACCTATTACTAAAATATTTTGATATACAACTTTGTTATAGTCTTCGTTATTATCTTCGTTATTGTCTTCGTTATTATCTTCGTTATTATCCATTTTGAATAATAAAGGAAATAATTAATAAGTTTAATAAAAAGATTTGCATATTTAAATTGAATAATATAGAAATTGATTAAGAAAAAACTATTCCTAAAATATATTAATAACAAATTTAAATGAATCAAAAAAAATTTAAATTAAAATTGAAATTAATACGAAAAAAAATAAGGAATATTATAATTATAAAGCATTACAATATAGTAAACATTATAACACTCTAAAATATTCCAAATTTATAAAGTATAATATTTATTAAAGCCTATAAATTTAATAGATTATACAACGAATTATTACAAAGCCAGCTTTTTTTAGTCCTCGTTTTTCGATCTACAAATAGATTTTACATACAAAAACACAAATCGTTTAGCATGATTTTTAAACTTTTAATTAGACCCACCAAAAAATCTATGAACTTACTTCAAACACAGATTTTCCGCTATTTTCGTACCAAACAACAAATTCAAAATAAAATCAAAAAACGCATATTATTTCGCATATTATAAAGACATATTTTGTATCCAAACGAGCCCTAATGCTCACCTCGCCCTCCTTCAGCTTTTCCGGGGAGGATTCTGGGGTTCCAGCGAGCGAAGGACCAACTTGGCCATTGGAGCGGAGGAAATCGAAGACGCGACGGAGTTCATCGTAGCCGGCTTCTGAGGGCATGAAATTGTAGAAGCCAGTTGTGGCGTCGAGGGGTGGGATGGTGCAGCGGTAGTAGGAGGGGATGCTGGAGCGGGGGTGACGGATTAGGAAGGTGAAGTGGAATTGTTGAAGTATTTCAGCGGGGACTACGGTGGGGTTTCCCGGCTCGGCTAGGGTGTCGTAGGGGTAGGGAGCTTTGGAGCCGGTACCGTTGTTATGCTCGTTAGTGTATCCGTTGATGTCCGCATTGGCATGGTGACCTTTGGCTTCAACATTGGATGCACCATTCACCCCATTTGTTTCACCATTGGTTCCAACACCCTTTTTAATACTCTTACCTCCGAGCGAAGGGGCAATCATTGCTGGTTTGCCTTGGGGAGGTACGAGGTAATGAATGATATCTTTAATAAAAAGACGTTTTCCCTAATTTGTGTAAGTTGCCGAAAGATTGAATGAAATATATGTGTTTTTCGAGGTTAAGATTCATGGGCCTGAATGGTACATCTCCCGTGAAGATGACCCAGCATGGCAAAGAAAACACGGAGCATGACGATAGCTCTGAAGCCTTGGTGATGTTGATGTATGAAGGTCATTTCGGTATGAAGTAGCAAATTCAGAGTCCGCAAAATCAGACACTTGTCTCATGGCGCTACCCAATCTCGAGGGTCCGGAAAACAGCATGCCAAGACACGCTGAAGAAAAAACCAGTATAACAGTGGAAGCGAATCCAATCCTAACCTCTTTGCCTTCTTTCTCGATCCTCTCGAATACTGTCTTGAAAGTACTATCTGCGAAACCACTCGCCTGGCGAGCCGCTTCATCATTTTCATATCTTGGGCTCAGCCTCTCGGGACCAAAGTAAAATGCATCCCCAAAGGGTTCGTGAACGCAGGCCAGGACATCATCGCGAGTCATAAAGACCTGCAGGTGTATTAGTGACTTGTTTGGGATTGACCTATAACGTATTGGCACTCACTCTTTCGAATGCGGTAGAGCAGGCTCTTGGGTGGGTAGCACAAAAGATTGGTTTCGTTGAAGCCATGTTGTTGTATGTATATATATCTTTCGAATCTATCCGTTGTCGTTGGGTGAATACTGTCAAAAGGTCATCTATCATCCGAGCACGTAAAAGTTTGTGGAGTTGTCGAAAGTTTCCTTTGGTTGTTTGATTCCAGAACAATTAAAGGTACGAAGGACAGGTGCGTCGGATACAAATTAAGATTTTTTGGAGGGGCGAGAAGGAAGGGAGGGGTTACAAATCTTGCAATTGGATTGGATGAGAAGCAATCAATGCTAGAGCAGATAGCAAAGAGGACGGGAAGGAGAAAAATGGATTCCAGGATTAAAGCAACGACTCGGAGGCGGAAAATTTACCACCAAGGATACTTTTGCTGTACATACCCATTGCCCACTGTACGCAGGATTGGATACGATGGATATTCTGGGTTGTCTAGAGATGGCCCAGATGGAGCAGAAGAAAGAGCTGCGCCATCGTCCGCTGCACTGCGAGGATTGATCATGTGATCGTAGAGCCGATTACGAGTGCTATGCTCCGTATCTCTCAAGATATCGATAGAACGAGGAGAACGAGGAGAACGAGTAGAACGAGGAGAACGAGTAGAACGAGGAGAACGAGGATGAAGCCAATAACGATGACAGAATCATCGGAAGCGCAATACCAGGTACTAGTGCGATTGATGACAAAGAATATGACGACGCGACTACTCGAGTAGGTTAAGTTTAGCATAAAAGTCAGTGCCATGATTAAGTGCCCGCCCCTCTTTCCAACCTGGGACATTTTCCTTTTCCTTTTCCTTTTCCTTTTCCTTTTCCTTTTCCTTTTCCTTTTTTCCCTCCTCTTTTTCCTCAATGCGGGTATTTCCTCGTCAAGGGCGGATGCTGATGCTAATCACCACATCAGAGGCATGGAGATGTATGGATGGTGAAACCGATAGGATTGAGTCATGATCATAAAGCTTGATATATATCAATACATATACATCGTACGAGCGCTTTCGCAGGTGCACGGGATTGATAATCTGAGAAAGTGGTGTTGTTCGGATGTGATGAGCGGCAAATGATGGGAGCAAGGAGAGGTCGGAATATCATATACTCGACACTCGAGCTGTACCGTCCGCGTAAATACGAAAACCCGAATGGCTTGTTGCTTGATGTGTGCGAGTAAGCATGAGCACCAGAGACGACGCCTTTCGAGTCATCGACCCTGCCCTCCTCCCTTCCCGCCTTGCCAAGGATTGGATGGGATAACACGATCCCGGCATCCTCGAATCTCGAGATGCATCTCCTCGGGGCCTCTGTACGTGGTATATATTCATACGGACGAATGATACCCCGGTCCCCCTTGTGCCACGATTGATGACCTAATCAACTTAATCCTTAGGCCGCTCGGGCGGGATCCCTTTATCATCCTTTCCTGAAGCTTAACCATCAAGCTTTTCTGCCCTGATGCGGAAGAAACCACTGTCGATCCTCTGCTCGCTCCCACCCACGGCTGCATTCAGATCCCATTGGTCGACATCTTCCCAGGGCTCTTTTCATCTCAACGTGAGAAAGCTTGGGAGAGATCTGAAGAGAACTCGATTCTTCTTCTTCTTCCTCCTTGATTCATTTCTTTCCCTCGTCTCCCTCGCTTCCACCTTTTCCACCTTTTCCACCTTTTCCATGGACCAAGATCACCTTGCTACTCTAGGCAAAAGACCCAAGGTTGAGGGGTGATAAACTTCGGCTATCGAAACCACTCTTTTTTTCCTCTCGCGAGAAAGGCAAAAAGAAAAGGAAAATGAATGACATACAGATAGAGATATAATACTAGATAGAGTTTCCTTGTCTTGGTGTTGATTTCATCTTATCTTATTTGATTTTATTTATTGATTTATTTATTTATTCATTCATTCATCTATTTATATTCTTTTCTTTCTGTCCCTTCGTCACCTCCCGACCAGCTTCCATCCCAACCACATGCTCTTTTCTCTTTTCTCACCTCTCATCATCATCAATTTTATGCATAATAGAAATTCCATCTGAGTCATCAAGAAACCTTAGACTTTTATCCGTGCATGGCTTTCTTGCACCCACACATATCATACACATACATACAGAGTACACACTCGAGTACATCTATCTCTCTCTCATACATAGGAAGCCATTCATTATACCCCTCCCAAGACCCAGGACCAAGACCAAGACCAAGACCAAGACCAAGACCAAGACCCAATACCCAATACCCAACACCCAAGACATCAATATCTGCATCTTTTGAGCTGCCAAGCAGAAGATCTCTTGTCGGTCGTTTCTGGCCGGCCTTGTCTTTATCCTTTTTCTTCCCTGCCTTGTTCGTCTGATCCGTTTGTCTTCCCCTCTTAATTTCGAGGGAATCGACATCAAGAGAACGCAAGAGAGGATAAGAGGGGTTAAATGCCCGGTCATTTACCTGTACCCTATTTTTACCGTTGCAAATACGAGGGATCTGATACACATCTTCCTTCATCATAGGGAGACAAGAGACTTCATAATTGAATCATCGGTTCCCTACTCAGTTTTGAAACAGCGATTCAAGAAGTCTTCGCCGAAATTACATACTCTAAATCTTCAAAGATGTCGGGGACACCAGCTGATCAAGAACTGCACTCGCACTCGCAGCCGCAACCGCAACCGCAGCCGCAGCCGCAATCGCAATCGCAAGCACAGCAAAGTCAAGGTCAAGGTCAAAAGGGTCAAGAAACCCCCATCAGTCCAAGTCAATCATCTCCCGGCATCGAGACAGCAGATGATTGGCATGCGCCGTCATCTTCATCACAACCACGTCCTGCGCCTCTACAAAAGAGGCGACGGGTGACAAGAGCGTGTGATGAGTGTAGGAGGAAGAAAATAAAGTGTGATGGGAAGCAGCCTTGCACACATTGCACGGTGTATAGTTATGGTATGATATTGGTTGTGGCTTCATGATAACTTCCATCGTTGACCGATGTGCCATCGCAGACTGTTCATATGATCAACCTTCAAACAGAAGAAGAAACCCCGCGCCGCACTATGTGGAATCCTTGGAGCTCCGTCTACAACGAGCAGAGAGCATCATACGAACCTACCTCCCGAGCATAAATCTAAATGATCCGAACATAGATTCCATATTAGTGCAGCAGCAACGACAAGACGCCCCAGCGACACCTTCAACCACGAGCCCCATGCCAAACATGACGCCCCAGCAACCACAGGTATCAAAAGAAGATGCGCAGTTGAGATCAATGATAGAATCTACAGGTGAACTGGATCTTGATGAACGTGGACATTGGGACTTTCATGGTGGTTCCTCGGGAGCCGTCTTCGTTAGACGTCTGCGCGAGCAGTTTGGCAGTTTACTCGGGTCCCCAAATTTACTTCCCAAACCACCCAGTGCGCAGATGCCCCCTGCTTTTGACTCCCCAAGATCATCGACTGGCTCTCCGTATGACTTCGGTCTTCCCAATACAATGGATCTTCCTCCACGTGATGTTGCCATGGCTTTATGTGAAGATGCATTACATTGCGGTTGCTGTCTTTTACGTTTTGTTCATGAGCCTAGCTTTTATGAAATGTTCAATAGGATATATACTTTATCACCTGGAAATTTTGGCAACGAGGAACATACTTTTCTGCCGCTGTTGTATATGGCTTTGGCCCTGGGTTGCATGTTTTCGTCAGGACCATCCAATCCCATGGACCCAGATAAGAAGAAATATAAAAATAGTATGGATCAAGGGTGAGTGACGTCTTTAGCGATGATGCTTTGCATATATTCCCGTAGCTTTGTCTCACCTGATCGTCGTGGAGGGGCACACGAATTCATCTCGTGCTACTCATATCACAAGACTAACATTTCCGTAGTTACAAATTTTATAAAGCTGCCCGGCAAATGATGGATCTGACTGATTGTCGGGATATGACGTCCTTGCAGGCGATCATATTCATGATCCTATTCCTGCAAGCAACATCGAATCTGAGCATATGCCATTCCTACATCGGCGTTGCCTTGAGATCTGCGTTACGCATGGGCTTACATCGTAGTCTCAGTGGTAGCTTCAATGCTGTTGAGCGGGAAACTAGAAAGCGAGTGTTTTGGTTAATACAGAAGCTCGATACATATGTCTCCGCTATTCTAGGGTTCCCTATAATGTTAAGTGATGACGATATTGACCAAGATATGCCATTGGAGGTAGATGACGAGTATATAACCAAGGGTGGGATACTTCCCATGCCTCCGGGCAAGATGTCACTGCTTGTGGCTTCGAATGCTCACACCCAATTGATGGTCATTACAAGAAAGGTTGTTAAGCATATTTATCCTATCAAAGGCTTGGAGCAATCCATCTCAGGAAGTAGCAAAGCGTCATACACGATAAGTCACTCCAAAATTCGGGAAATCGAAAAGGACTTGGCAGATTGGCTGGATAGGTTACCGATGGGATTACGCCCTGGAGGTGAAGGTCCCGCGCAATTAATACGGTAAGCTTCCTAAATCAGGCGTACCTTTTCACACGGGATACGGAACCTAATTGAGAGGTCGATCTCTCTGAAAATGAAGGACGCTCACTAATCATTGTATAGTACCCAGCAACTATTACGACTCGCATACGCACATGTTCAAATGATGCTATATCGACCCTTTCTTCATTATGTCTCTGGAAAGAGCTGTGCTGGGAAGAGTATTGATGAAAGATCATACGCATGTGCAGCTGCTGGTGTTAGTGTAGCCCGTAACATCATTCATATTACTGCAGAAATGGAGAAGCAAGGTCTTTTGACAGGAGCGTATTGGTTTACCATGTACACAACCTTCTTCTCTATTATATCCCTAGTATATTATGTTCTCGAGAACCCCGACAAATCTGGAGCTGCAGAGATTTTGGCAGACGCAAATGATGGAAAGAACGCCCTGGTTGGCCTGGCTCAAAGAAGTATGGCCGCTGATAGATGCTCGGTAACTCTCAAGGTTGGTTCAATATTCTACTATGCCAACACTTCTTCTAACGCAAATTAGCCACTTTTTGAACAACTGCCCGAGAAATTGAAAAATCGTCCTCTTTCGGCCCCATCGAAGAAGAAGAGATCAGCTCCAGCAACTGTACCCCCGTCAACGCATCAGAGTAGCCCTGAGGTGACACGGCCAAATTCCAGCCACATCACCCCAATACCTCGCGCCACGACATTTCCTCAAATTCCCTCACCACCCCATACCAGTGATCTTCCGATGCACAATCTTGATACCCATTTCCAAATAAGCACAGCATCGAGTCCAAATCTTCGACAAGGTTTTCAGGATCTCGTACCCCCAAGTGATCTATCTAATTCCGGCACACCCGACAGTGTCGGTTCGAACAGTCATAGCATTCCACAATATGGTACGCAGAGTCAGTTTAATGCTAGCAATAGCATACCATATTTGACAGGATTGATGTTCCCATCTACGGATCCTTTCGCGTACCCAAATCAACCAATGATGGAATTCGATGCTTTAAATTCCAAGCAGGAAAATGATATTGGCACAAGTCGAGGGCAGCATATGTTCTTGGGGGGCAGCGGATCTGGAAATGGCAATGGCAATGATAATGGCAATGGGATATATGATGATTTGGAGGGCCAGCTTTTTGGACCATTGCCGCCTTATATGATTCAGGGACAACAGGGGTTTGATATGGCTGGGGCGGGACCTGGAGGTGGAGGTGGGGTAGGGGGGAATGGTGGAATGATGCAGGGGGGCAATGCGAGTGCTAGTGGGGGTGGAGGTGGAGGTGGAGGTGCGGGGTTCAATCCTCAGAGTTTGGTGTATAATACGGGGGGGGTTAACTTGGATGGGATCTTTGATGATGTTGGGACTGCATCACGTGGGACGGGAGGAGAATGGGGTGGAATGGGTGGTCAGGGGTTTAGGTGAGATTTTGGTTGAAATGGATTTTTAACTAGCATGGGAATGTAATGGGAATGATATGAATTAGGATACGATAGGATAGGATAAGATAGGATAGAGATTTTTAGTTTTTTTTTTTTCTTCCCCTCCCTAGGGTCGTAGATATAAATGAGATTTACATTTTTAGTTGATGTGAAGTGGGGTGGTATGGGATGGTTTTATATTTATTTTGTTTTGTTTATTGCTTTTATTGCTTTTATGAGTAGAGTGGTTTTCTCTTTTTGGTGTGGTGTGGTGTGTGGTGTGTGGTGTGTGTGTGTGGGATTGGGGAGGGGAGGGAAGGGGATGGGATGGTTGGAGAGGGAGAGGGAGAGGGAGAGGGAGAGGGTTGGATGGTATATATGGGATAAAATAAATAAATAAAAGATAAGTAAGTAAAAGATTCTTGTAGTTGTATAATATAAGTAAGATATAAGATATAATATAATATAGAGAATATAGAGAATATAGAATAAGATGAAATAAGATGAAATAAGATGGAAGAAAATAAGATGAAAGCAAAGGAGATTGAGGTTGAGGTTGAGGTTGAGGGAGGAAGGGAAGGAAATGAAGAAATGGAGAAAAGAGGATAAAGGGAAGATAAAGAGAAGATTATATTATATCAATTATATATCTTAGAGGAATTGGAGAAGATAGAGGGAAATTCTGAGTTGGAGAGTATATATCAATTACAACATCAACCAATACATCACCCAATCCCAATAGCTCTCTCCATTCAAATTAAATTTCTTCCTCTTCTTTTTTGTGAAAAAATACTCCAAAAGATCATTCTATCTATCCCTTCAACCATCAATTGAAAGCAGTAATGTAAATACAATGAGATCTCCAGTATTCAACATCGTCCAATCGATATTCCCGAATTCTTCAATCGGTGGCGTACCTCTTCATTCCTCCTTTGTTGTATCTCGCTAAAAATGCCAATTCCGATTGGTTCCTACCCGCATTCATAGTATTTTACTCCCCCTCCCCCCAGAAGGGAAAGAATGTTTGAAGATGGCCGGAAACATGTCATCGCCGAGACGTATCCGGGCGATTTGAAAAACGAAATCTCCTTCCGTCGTTTCTTCATTCTTGGATATGTTTTCGTTCTTTTGGCAAGATCTCCCTTGTAGCTGCCGTGACAATTTTTGGTATTTCAATCAACTCCTAGTCGCGATGATGGTAACTTCAATGAATCTTTTCAACTTGGGTCGAGCTGATTTATAGCGAGAAACAAAAATTTGCTTTGCTCTTTGCTTTGCCCTTGGTGTTATTCTTCTCTTACATCGCGATGCCTTTTCCCAAGAAACTCGTCTCACTTGCCTCGATGCTAACGATTGCTTTTTTGATCTTGCTTTTCAAACCATTATTTTTCAGTGACAGATGGGCAACGACCAAGATAGGGGTCAGTCAATGGCGTGGTGATGCGCGATTTCATGGTGCGAAATGGAAGATGGTGGAAGAAATTCAAAAGCCAATATCCTTCCATCCAGGTCTTGTGAAACCATATCCTGCAACATATTCGAAGATGCTCGTTATTGCCAGTACCAAAGATGAGGATGTGAATTGGGTTGAAGCGAATTTCAAAGATGATCCCGATGTTCAATCAACCATATATACGGCGGATGATCCTACGGCTGAATATCATCCTCCGAAGAACAAAGGGCACGAAGTCATGATATACCTATCATATATCATTGATAACTATGACAACCTTTCGGATGTTAGCATATTCATGCATTCGCATCAATTAGCATGGCATAACAATGAACTTCTCGATCTCGATTCAGCTCAAATGATCTCGAGACTCTCCTCCGAACGAGTTGTACGAGAAGGATATATGAATCTGCGGTGTCATTGGGATCCAGGATGTCCCGATTGGATGCATCCAGGAACGGTGGAGGAAGATGGCAATAAACAAGAACAGGCAATTATGGCAAGAGCGTGGTCGGAACTTTTCCCACTCGAGCCTGTTCCAAGCGTCCTCTCACAACCTTGTTGCGCGCAATTCGCCGTTTCGAGAGAGAGAATTCGCGCTGTGCCACTGGCAAGATATGTTTTCTATCGAGATTGGCTGCTGGGGACAGAGTTGTCGGATTTTATCAGTGGGAGAGTGTGGGAATATGTCTGGCAATTTGTTTTCTCGGGACAAGCAACTTTCTGTCCCAAAGAACATGTCTGCTACTGTGATGGATATGGCATTTGCTTTGGAGGAGACCTGGAATACCGCGCTTATTTGGATAACCAGGCGGAAAAGGAGTCTCTGAATATTCAAATAGATGACTGGAATGTTCGATACGAAGAGATACAGAATTCAAGAAACGAAGGGGGGGGAGAGGAGGAGGAAGGGGATAAGTTGGAGCGACCTGATCCAGCAGTCAAGGAAAGTCTAGAGAAAAGGGTCAGCGAAATGCAACGGTGGCTCGAAAGAAGTAAGGAGGAAGCGATGCAACGTGGTGATGTGGCTTCCAATCGAGCGCAAGAAGTTGGTCGAGAATGGAGAGATGGAGATGGATTTTGATGATCAACAAGCCACCTACCTCGCTGGTGCAGATGGTTCATCCCTTGTGCCACATTTGAAACGATATCAAGGTTCAAGCAAGAGTATGATATATGATATATGATAGATGAAGAATGACATGCTCGCCCGAGATTATGATATGTCATATGACATGTATGCGACGGTTAGAGTTTGATACGGCTTCATGTCATTAAACCCATCGACATATACGAGTGGAGAGCCAGGGAAAACCTAGCTGGGACGGGACGGATCGACGGCGGAAAAGCCAGGCGGATAACCTTATTACCTTGCCCCCAGGTTATCTGCCGCGGTTCCACATTCGGATGGGTGGGATTCCGAATCCTTGGTCCGGATGCAGATCACGTGCAGGGTCCAATGCACCCTGCACAATCGACGTCTTGATCTCATATTATGATTGAGGTCAGATTATGTACGAGGAGTCCTTTTTATTTTCCGCATGGAACGTTACGCTTTACCTCTTTCTCTCTCTCTCTCTCTCTCTCTCATCTACGAGTGCGCGAGTATTGTATGGTCACGATTGTCACATTTACGCAGAATGGCTTTGGGATCGATCAAGTTCGTGTGAGAGGCGGAGGTCGGGGCGCTTCAGTGGGATTTGATATCTCAGTGGTATCTGATATCTGATAGATCGGCTCCACTCGTCCCTTGGCGTTTTCTTGGTTGGAGCCAAAAGAGATAGGAGTACCCGAGTATACTGCTACTGTCTTGGAGAGAATGAGATATCGAGTTCCTTCGCAGGCCGGACATGCCGTGGTCGCATTGATCATTGTTGGACGGAGAGATGGGTTGCATTGTACTCGGGTGCTGGTTGGTATCTGATCTCAATTGCTCGTATCGTAACATTGAAACGTGCACTTGAGTCTGGATGGGGTAACTGGTGACCGGAACGGTTCAGCTGTTAGAGGTACTCGAGGATATCCGTAGATGCAAGAGAGATGCTAGCACTCGAGTAGATGTACAAAGAGAGAGGCGACCCATGCCATTGATCTTATCGGCGACATGGTGTAAAAGGGGTGCGCTGCGTCCGTGATCCCGTTGCGAATTTTCAAGACCAATTCCAAAGTTCTACTCTAGAGTGGGAGAGGTCATTGCTTCACGTCCACCGTGACGGTTTGTAACATATGTATGTCACATCTATATAATTGAATCTATAATTATAATATAGATATGATGAAGAGATATTTATAAGGTATATTATATCTTATGTGTCCATAATGCTTCCTTCCCTCTTGATTACACTCTGTTCCCATATAAATAACCTTTTAACCCGTCGTCGCCAAAACTGTTGGTCAAAGTTTCTTATTATGCCTACACCCCGCTAGGATCCAAATGCTGTACTAGTCTTGAACGACTCGAGTGGTCCAATAATTCCAATTCCAATTCCAATTCCAATTCCAACTTCCAACGTGCCAACTGCCAATCACATCCATCGCACTGTAGATCTTCAAGCCAATATCAACGCACCTTACTCGGCAGGTCCTCTTTCTTCATCCCTCTTAGGTCCTCCTACCTTATTTGGCCCGCTCCCACATTCTTCCACGATACGACCCTTGGCTTTTCCTACCAAAATCAAAGTTCCATCGTCTGTCTCATCGTCTCATCGTCTCATCGTCTCATCGTCTCCTCGTCTCCTCGTCTCCTCGTCTCATCACATCGGATAACAATGAAAAGATGATCCTATGAGGAAATAGATGGGTCCAGGTCGACTTTAACCTTGGCAACCTCTTCTTTTTTTCTTCCTATTGCCCGTCTCGATCAGATTCAAACTCTCCATCATCCATGATTCACTAGCTAGGATCAACCCTTCAAGCTTGGACATCGCCACATGGGATTTCCTGCTTCTTCCACTTGATTCGGTCAAGAGCTCGGATTGACCCTCTAGCCTTGAACGCCCTCTGCTCTGGAGGATTCGTCATGAAGAAGTCAATTGTAACGGGGGGAATACCACAGCCCCTTCACCCTCAAAAGCAAGGACGTGCTCACCCCCACCCTCATGGTTCTGGTATTGATGCTCGAGTTGGTATTGGTGGAAGTGGGAGTGTGAGTGTGAGTGTGAGTGGGAGCGGGAGTGGGAGTGGAAATGGAAATGGAGGTGGAGGTGGAAGTGTGATTGGAAGTGCCACCCATCTAAAGTCTCCTCCTATTTTCTCTTTGGTATGTCATCAGTACTTCACCTGCAAAATTCTTTCCTTTTTGTGAATTCCTACCTTGTACATCTTTTTCACATCTACAAGTACAATTGGACAACTGGACAATTGGAATAGAGAATACCTTCAAAAGATACCTGATCTGAAGAGAGTCTTTTATGTTAGTTGCATAAGATGTGGCAGTCTTTGAAGCAGAGGAGGAGGAATACTCTCCAGAATAAATCACATGTATGTTGTACGAGTAACTGGGTCAACATTCGTTTCACTCATCTTACTCTTCTCATTTTCCTGGTACTCTTCACTATTGATTTTCATCGGAGAATTAGCCCGTCACTTAATCAAGGCCTGGGATCTGTGGAGAAGAGAGAGTCAATCAATCTCTTTTGACTTTATCCATCTATGGTTACACAGAGCAGTACCATTTGAGCTTAGCTTTTGGAAGAATATAAGACAAGATATTCTTCTACATTCAAGCTGACATCAGTCTTGCGACAATTAGTTTCCTCACCCCAATCAGACGACATCCACTACACCTGCAGAGATGAATGCTCAGACTTTGGCAGATCGTCGTGCGGGAATGCATCTTCATGGAAAGATTCCGACCTTCAAACCTCCAATTAGAATCGACGAAGCAGATCCAAGAGAAGAAGGAAGTGGCGCAGAAGTGAAAGATATACCATTTTATAAACCCTATAGATCAGGTTTAGGAGGACCTCACATACCAGGACAACAACAAGGAAATCGACCAAGAAGGCTTTCGCTGGATAGAACATTTGACCCTAATGGTTCAAGGGCATCACCAACTCCCGAAAACCCAACCAGAATTCTACAAGCTCAAGTTGTTGATATTCCTCAGCGGAAAAGGTGAGTTACAAATTAAACCTCTCTGCACTTACTAAGCCGGTTAACGCATATTAGTAGTAGTCTCTACAACGAAGAACATCGCCAACCGGTAGAGCATCCCCAAGAACACTTTGATTCACCAGAGAGAGAGGAGCACATAGAAATTAGAGACTCAAGGCCAAGCATGCTATCTTCACCACAATCAATGTCTTCCCCTTCGACGGGACGTTCACGTTCTCGAGCTGGCTCCGTTTCTTCATATCTAACGAATGCTACATCTTTACCAGCGTTGCAGAAGACGGGTGTGCTAGAGGATGGAGAAATATTGGAGCCTTTGAATGAGGATGATGTTGACCCTGGATCTTTTGATCTTGTGGCAGCAACTGAGACTGGAGCCAAACGGTTTTCTCTCGAAACAAGATCAGAACAACTTTTTTCGACTGAGCACTTACGAATCATTTTCAGTGATCCTTCATTGCTTTTAAGATTCACTTCGTTTCTAGGCGCGCAGAGACCTGGTTCAATTCCTATACTCATCTACTATCTTGATGCTGTCAAAGCACTGAAAGCTATTTCATATTCCAATGCAATCGCGGAAGCGTTGGAGCCAATCTCGGGATTTGATTTTACTCTGAATGCGGCCTGCAAGACGACGAGCGTTGCATTAGAAGAGAAAGCTGCGAAGGCTTTTGACGTATTGGTCCGAGAAGATCTTCCTGCTTATATTACATGGACGTATATACAGACGGTCAGTATATCGATTCAGAGACGAATCACTGGGACTCTACCAGCGCATCTGAGAGAGGCTTCGGAGGGCTTAGCCGAAGTCTTCTGCTTGACTGATCCTTCTCGTCCTGATAACCCTATCGTATTTGCCTCCGAGGGTATGTAATGATAAAATCAATGTGAGATTCGTGCTAATTATATCCTAGAATTTCACCGAACGACACAGTACGGAATGAGTTATGTTCTGGGTAGAAATTGTAGATTTTTGCAAGGACCAAAAACAAACCCATTCAGTGTGAGGAGAATCCGGGAGAAAATTGAGTCGGGTCAAGAACATTACGAGACCTTCCTTAATTAGTAAGTCTAGTTCGCCCTGGATTGGATGTGGGATCAGGGCTAATCAGGCGATAGTCGACGTGATGGATCGCCTTTCATGAATCTTTTGATGTGTGCTCCACTATGCGATAGTAGAGGTACAATTCGTTATTTCATTGGCGCACAAGTAGATATCTCGGGTTTGGTTAAAGAATGCTCAGAGTTGGAATCCCTCCAGCGTCTAGTTGCTGCTGAGCAACTTGCCGAGGAGAGAGAAGCAGAGCGCGCTGCAAACCCCGATGTAAAACAGGAGGATCTCCCAGCTCCACCCCCGAAAGACGAATTTCAAGAACTGAGTGAAATGCTAAACATGCAAGAGCTGGACACAGTCCGAAAATGGGGAGGAAGGATGCACAAGGAAGCAGAGGAGAGTCACCTCGACGGCAATTTCCAGAAAGGAAATTGGCACAAGCCGAGATTACATATCGGAAATATAAGTCCTGATGTTATGAATCCGAACCCACATGCAGGACGTATCAGTGGAAAACTCGGTGGTATATATGAGAATTATCTCCTTGTTCGACCACACCCAAGTTTGAGGGTCTTGTTCGCGAGTCCTTCGCTCCGAGTGCCGGGTGTTTTGCAATCACCCTTCATGGCAAAAATAGGAGGCAGTAATCGTGTCCGTGATGAATTGACTAAAGCTCTTGCTGATGGTCGGGGTGTCACTGCTAAAGTCCGTTGGGTCACCAAAGACGATTTGGAAGGCCGACCTCGTTGGATTCATTGCACGCCACTTATCGGATCTAATGGCGCAATCGGTGTATGGATGATTGTGATTGTCGATGATGAAGCTTTACAGCAAAATAACAAAAGATATCGATTGGCACCAGCGGTAGATCCAAGATATGGAAGGTCAATACCCTTTGCGAGCAAGGCGGATATCGGTGTGGATTCTTTCAGGGATTTCTCGGTTATTCCTCACGGACCGGGTGAAGCGGGTGCAGGACATCCACCACAGACGCCGAGATCAATGAGATCAATGAGAGGTCTCGAAGGAGATGATGGTAGTTTGAGGAGTGGAAGTCCTTATACCTTGAGGATCGATTGATTTTTTCATCTCTCGAAGGAAGAAGATACGACACGTGGTAGGTGATCAGTCGTTGGTATCATTTGTTTATGCTATGATTCGCTTTGTTACGGCGAATTCAAGTGTGGTTACACTACTACTGTTATATGGGAAGCTCAGGCCAATGGATGGAAGAATGGGGTATGAGGTGGGTTTCTGACTTTTAATCATTGCGTTGCGTTGCGTTTTAGCGTTTGTTTCTTCTTTCCTTTTTCGTTTTTCGTTTTGCTGCCTTCACATATGTGGAATAAGCATGTTGTATGAAGCATAATGTATTATATGTGGAGTGTGAAGACCATGGTCTTTGTTAGTTGTTTTAGTATGATGTAAGAATATTGGGGATGGAGATGGATGGAGATGGATGGTGTAGATGGAGATGGTAAACGGGATGGGGGAGAAGGGAAGAGAGAAGAGGGAGGAGAGAAGAGAGAAGACGGAATAGAGAAGAAGGATGAAAGAAAAGAAAAAAGAGAAAATGGAAAAGAGAAAGAGAAAGAGGGAGGAGGGAAAATGAAAGAGAGAAAAGGGAAGAAAGAAGATTGTTATTAAAATAAGGGGTTGGTTAGTTTGCTTACTTACAAGAGGAGGAATCGGTGAGAGAAACAATATCCGTTGGAATTTGGCATATTGCACTCATTGCTTTGGCTATGGTTCGAAGAATTTGCTTGGCTAGGGGACTAGAGGAAGAACGAAGAGGTTTTTGGGCTGCGATACGATACCTACTCATCCCTAGCATGAAATATTACATTTAATCCTCCTTCACTCCAAGTATTTCAAAGTTTGAACTTCAGATTGACAGAACTTGATGTTATTATTATTTTGGAATTTACGGATATATGTAAGGTGATGATATTAGAGTATTATGATCATCGTTCAAGTAACTACTCGAGTATACTCGACTCGTTGAAATCTCAAAAAGATTGTTCATTGAAGGTTTGGTTTAGATTGAAAGTATTTGTATGTGTTGGGTTGGGTTGATGTTGGGTTGATATTAAAGATAATTACTCTAGAGATAGACGTGGATTTTTAATATAAGTGTACTCGAGTAAATGATTAGTTTTGATTTTTCAAGTAGGAAGATTGGAGAAGGGGAAGGAGAGGAAAGGGAAGGGAAGGAGAGGGAAAAGGGGGGATTATAGGGTAAAGTAATGTAATGATAGATGTTAATATTAGGTTTAGTTTTTATGTTTAGGTTTAGGTTTGTTGGGTGGGTTATTGGTTTGTAGAGTATTTGTATAAGTACTCGTAGATGATAGATAGTAATTAGTATAATAGGTATAAGGAGTTGTTGCGCTCGTTACGCTCGTCACGGTGGTGTGGATGGATATTCGAGTATGCTTGGCGGATTTTTCTTGTTTTGAATGATAGGATTGAAAGTTGGATGGATCCTTTTTATTTTTGTGTAAGGGTTATAGAGTACGAGTAGAAGTTCTTTTATTTGTATGGTTTGTATTTGTAATTATATTGTTTATGTACGTAGTGAATACATCGTATCTACTCCCTTTTACGAGTAATGTAAACGTTGGAAGTAATTAGACGTTCTTCGCTTAAGTTTGCTAGTAACCTTATTAGACGAGTAAAAAGTCCTTTTCTTCTTTATCCTTATGTTTTGAAGAAAGACTATACAATCTTACCAGATGAGCTTTATAGCATATGTATTAGCCTTAGCCTATTCAAAAACTCTGTCTTCTTGCCCTATTAGATGAGCTAAAAGTACTCCTATTCTTCGTACTTTGGAGAAAGATTCGATTCTCCCAATCGGTTAGCTATAATCTTAACGTATCTCTTCCTTGCTATGGGAGAGCTAATTTCTGTTTACAAGTCTGGAATGCTCAGAAGATAGTACTAAATTGGGCTAGTCTCGAAGTAAAGAATCCATTGTATTGTTGCAATAATTGATTAGATTGTACTATTGGGTTGTTCGTTTTAGTTTCATGACATCTATGGATTGAAGTGACTGAACCTTCGTTTGAATGCCAGAATATTTAGGCAATGATAGAATCACGTCGCTGGATCACGTGAAAGGTCTGTGCTTAAGCTGAGTCTCTGATTGTTCTTCTCAGTCCTGATCACCCCACCACGGAACTTGACAACAATTGCTCCGATTTGTCTACTAACCGAACACCACTACAGTATCAATGGCCCTTGCAGCCCCTCTAGGTATGCACTACTGTACTTCCTAATCTCTACCTGGGTAATCTTCCACAAACAGCTCTTTCTAACCTCGAGAATCGATACATAGTCTCCAGCTTTCAAGCATTCGAAGAGAGGCTCAGAATCCTCAGAGAACGAGCAAGAGCCTACTATTTGTTGACTGGGGAGTATCCTGCAGATTACTTCTGCCAGCTAGTGCGGGAGATTTGCCTGCAGTACAGACGGATTCGACTTGAATCGGCAGCAGCGCAGAATTGAGAAATGTCTGCGACGTATCCACCAGCTTCTCCTACCTTGGGTAGGAAGAAAGCTCTCGTTGTCACTGGTAAATTGCCCACTGAGACCTGCTCGAATATCTGTATGGAAAGCTGATAACTAACTCTTCTCTCTTTAGATCCGCCAAAGTTCGACCTTGAAAGCTATATCGCGAACTACCAAGGTGAGATCTTACTCCTTCTGCGGCTTGCAATCTTACAGAGATCTTTGTAGCTAACATTCCTTCTTGTTTAGGCAGAACCAGACTCGAGCGACTCTATCTCATCGGCGTCACCTCTACCTTCCTCGGCATCGAAGCACTGAAGCTATTAATCAGAGAAACAAAGGAAGGAAAAGATGTCTCGTTTTATTTGGATGCTTGGGCAGCTTTAAATAAGATTGCGCCCGATGAGCCAGAGGCTCAGCGAGATAATAAATGGATTGATGCCACAAGCAAGGCCAATGCTGCGGAGACGGCACGTTTGGAAGCACAATTGAAGGGCTACAAGAACAACTTGATCAAGGAAAGCATTCGTGTAAGTTTCTTCTCTTTAGCTTTCATGGCAGATACGGTGTAGAGATAGAAGGTTATAATACGGCTGGCTAATGTTTTTCTCAACAGATGGGAAACGAAGACTTGGGCAAACATTACGAAGCTACGGGTCAACTTGCACTAGCTTTTGACGCGTATTCGCGCATGCGACAAGACATCAGCATCCCGCGACACGTTATTGACATCTCCAAGCACATCATTGAAGTTTCTATTGAGAGGAAGGATAATATCGCAATTCTTTCCAACGTTCAGAAGATGAGGAGTACGGTTGTTGGCCCAGATGAGGATAAGCTTCTCAAACCATTCATTCAAGCCACTGAAGGTATCTCACAATTGCATGCTGGACAATATCTCGCCGCTGCACAAACCTTCCTACAAACACCTCCTGGAATTGGCACAAGCTGCAATACAATCATCAGTCCTAATGACATCGCTATCTATGGGGGTCTTTGCGCTTTGGCTACCATCGATCGCAATGATATGCAAAAATTGGTGATTGAAAATTCCGAATTCCGCACCTATCTCGAACTTGAGCCACACATTCGCCGCGCCATTCAAGCTTTTGTTGCTAGCAAATACTCTACATGTTTGGAGATTCTCGAGTCTTACAGAGCTGACTACATGCTTGATATCCACTTGCAGAAGCATGTTGATGAGCTTTATACTCGGGTTAGAAGCAAGAGCATCGTTCAATACTTTATTCCATTCAGCTGTGTCACATTTGAGACATTGAATAAGAACTTCGCTCCACCTGGAAAGACTATTGAGAAGGAGTTGGCAGAAATGATCAAATGTGGAGACTTGGATGCTAGAATTGATCTCGTCGCCAAGGTATGTTTATTTTTATATCTTTTCTCCCCTTGACCTAACACACCTTTCTCGTTTCCTCAAGCAGTCATACTTACAAATTTGTTACCAGACCCTCGTATCACCACCTAAAGCCACCCGTCAAGAAGTTCAACAAGAAGCGATCAAGACTGCAAAGCAGGTTGAGCGTGAAGCTAGGCAACACCTGTTACGTATGAATATCGTTGCTGCAGACATGGAGGTCAAGGGATTGAAAGAAAGTGGTAGACGCATTATGGGTAGTGGATTGACAGGAGAGTTGTTTGGTAATTGAGAAATTGGCTGGTGAAATAATGATACGAGATGACACGATATGATGACGATGATGGCGTTTTACACTTGATAGAGGTTCATTTGGGTTGGCGTCTATGGGCAATCATCAGATTTTCAAAGCGGTTCAGATATCAGGTCAGAAATTTGGTGGATATACAAATGCGGTATGATATGGTTATGGTAGTTAGTGATTTTCTCTCTTTGTTTCTTCCTTGAGGGATAGATAGAGAGAGAGAGAGAGAGAGGTGTTTTTCTCATCTGGTATGGGAAGAATCTTTGGACCTTGATTGTTTTATTTGAGCTGGTTTGATGTTGTGATATTGTGGAGATGTAATGTTGTGGAGTGGTGGTCTTAGGAAGATGATATTGGGATGTGAGGATGTGAAGATGTGAAGATGTGAAAAAGTATAGTTGATAGATATACAAGTATTGTATAGATAGTAGTGTAAATGGGGTTGAGAGAGTAGGTAGGTAGGTAGGTAGGTATATGATTTGGAGGTGGTTGGATGATGGGTGGATGATGGAGGGAGTGATGGAAGGAGTGATGGGTCAGAAGTGAAAGGATGGTATATGAGAGGTGAGAGGGGATGGGGAGAGGGATGGGGATGGGGATGGAGGATAGGGGATAGGAGATAGGAGATGCCTTTATATGGGTGGATAGATTGGTAGGTATAGGTATGGGTATGGGTATGGTATGGGATTCTTTCTTTGGTTTGGGAGAATATATGTTGGGTTATTTGGAGTGCTGGGGTAGAGTAGATGATGTGGGGTAGATGATGTGAGGAGGTATTGAGGGGCAGTAGAGTACTTGAGGAGGTATTGGAGTAATGTAGATAGGTGGATGGATAGATGGATAAATAAATGGATGGATAAAAGAGAAGAAGATGAGGAGAACGAGAGGAAAGGAGAGAAGGAGAGGAGGAGAGGAGATTGATTCATCGCTCGTTAATATCATAGGTATATCTCCTTCACCAAAGGGAAGATGAGCTTCAGTTCGAGTTCGAGTTCGAGTTTGTATCTTGTATCTTGTATCTTGTATCTTGTATCTTGTATCTTAATATACAAGTATATTGATGTATGCATGGTACTCGAGTAGCTACAAAGAGATATATTTGAATGTTTATTGACGCACGCACGGGGGTGACTTTGGTTGCTTTGCTATACGAGTAGGTTTCACTATGATTGATATTCCTTACGGCGGATGGATGGACTTGACTTTTTCTGTAAGTTGATAGACAGGTAGACAGATGCGCGAGATGCAACACGATACGAATAGCAATATCTTTATTGTAGTGGTAGAGTGTATATTGTCTAATATGCTAGAAGTGGCATATGTGTTCTACTGAGTATATGAGGTGGAGACATCTAACTAAGTATAGCGCTACACGTGATTACAACAACCCCTTTATAGTCGAATTTGATCATTAGAATCATATAAAGAAAAAGCCTTTTAAAAAGTGTTTTTGAAAGCTTTTTAAAATGCTTTTTGATACTAGTAATCCTGTATCTTTCAAACCTTTATATAAGCCCAAAACGCACTTTGATTGGTCTATTCCAAATCCAAAAATCTATATAATTGAACATTTTATAAAAACAACCATTTTTTCCATTATTTTCGATTTCCTAGTATTGTATTCCCAAGGCTTTATTAATTTTTGCGATAATAACCTATTATTGTTGCAATGTTTATATCTTCTTTTAGAAATTCAGTATTTTACAACTATACTATATTGCAATATAAAAGCTTTTTTAACGCTTTTCGAAATCAAAACCAAACTTTTTGCTGTGGATCAAAAATTCAAAATAGATTAATTGTTTTATTAAAATATTAGCTTTTTATTCAAAGTTAAAAATCTATACTATTTGTAATCTTTTGTTTTCAATCATATCCTTTCGTATAAAATGCCATTGTATATCAATATACTTAGCTTTATTGTGGAATTTGTTTTTTTGTATCTAATCAATGCCGCTTTTATTATCGCAATATAAAATAGATATAAATAGCTTTGAAAAAGTTCATTCTTTTAGATCAACAATTAGTTTTTCGAGCTATACAACCTTTTTTGCACTTTTATTTACAATTATAATCTTAGCTTTTATTATACAAAGTGCTATAGATTTTTGTCTATTTAAAGATTATATTATTGCGTTTTTATATCGAATAATAACTATTTTTTGTATCGATTTTCGATTCGCTTTTGAACTTTATATAGCATTTGTAAAAATATCGTAGGAATGTAGCAAATGCTATAATCGATTCGAATAAATTGTACCAATATCGATCATATTATCAAAGAATTCTAAAAAATGATTTGTAAGAATTAAATGCTTTTTTCCAAAAGTATACATTACTTTTGCGAATTGATTAATTGGGAACGCGAAATTGTTTTTTGTTTTATTTATCAAATAAATCCTTAATTCAATAATTTGTAAATATAAAGCTTTATTGCTTTTATTAAATAACTTTGCTATTGTAGTTGGTTTTAGTATAGTATTAATAAAAAAAAAAAAGATTCCGAAACATTGAATTATAAATTTTGAATTGTTCCAAAAGCTTTTTGATATATACTCTCTAATATATTTTGAAAAATCTTTAAGTTTTGTTCCACTCGATTTGGATTTTTAAAAAGATTTGTATCGATCCAAAATCTTTACATTTTTATTTTTAATTTATAATCTTTTTGATTATATTGATTACGGATTATGATCCCAATATTAGCAAATCGTTTATATAAAGTAAAATGTATACTTCTTTTCCAATAAACAAATTGGGATCTATTAATAAAGCTTATAAATCTATACTTTTAAAAAACAATTTAACTATTTGCTATTATACTTTCGAAGCTTATTTCAACTTGTAAAATGATTTCTTAAATTTGAAGTAACTATTAATAAAGTTTAAAACAAATACCTCTTTAAAAAATCGTAGGATTTTCATTAGGATTTTAATATTGGTTAATTCTTTATTCAAGAACGTTATATCGATATTTATATTATCGATTTCTAGGTTCTCTTTCATTGCTTTAGTAAAAAAAGTTTGCAATATAAAGTATTTTGCAATTTCTACAAATATTTCTGTAAAATCGATTTTATATTTTTGTAAGAATCCTTTAACCATTAATCTAGCTTTTCTTTTTTTTAACTTACCATTTTGATTAAATTTGTTCTATAGAATCTATTTAGATTTTAAAAGTTTCTTCTCTTTTGAAAAAGATTTATTAATTATTTTAAAAGTATTATTGTTTTTTAAATTAATCAATTTTGTTTTGATTATTTTTATCTATACCTCAAAATTCGAATCTAAAGCGTTTTCCAGATCGATAGCTTCAATATTGGTATTTGTATACGAATATACTATGTTAAAGTCCTTTGTAAAGTATTATACTTTTTTCTCTACAACTTCTTTAATTTCAACTCGAATTTGTAAACCGCGAGTTATAACTATTGTAAAAAAAGTCTTTTCTAAACAAGGATTTTATATAAAATCATTTTTGTTTGAATCTATAAAAAGATCTAACTTTTTATCTTTATAATCTAAACTTATAAGGACTTTTAACTGTTTTGATTTAATATTTAAATTTATAAAAGCTTTTAATCGTTCTATATTAATGTTTAAATTTATAAAAACTCTTACTCGTTTTGTATTAATACAAATCCTTTTTTGACTTTGTTAATCTTTTGTAAAGTGATTTCCCATTTGATTTGCTTTTTCTTTCGATTTTATCGAAGTCTCTTTATGATTTAATATACTTAAATCGTTTTTCAATAAGAATCTGTATTCATCAAAATCAACATTTGTCGTTTTTATTGTTTTTAAAATAAAGAGATTAAAAAGTTTATAAATTTGGCTTTCTTTTATATTAACAAAAAGATATTCTCTTTTTAGCACTTTTAATTTAAACTTTTTTGTAGTTTGCTCTAATTGTTAAGGATTGCAAACAAATATTGTATATTCGAATATTTTTAGTTTTTGTAAATTTGATTAACAATTATTATAAACTTTAAAAAACATTATAACTTTCGAAAACGTTTTAGTTTCTTCAAAAAGTAATGTTTTTGTAAAAAACCGATTCTTCAAATAAACAATATACAATATTGTAATTTCCCATTGAATCGAAGGCATTCCTGATTTTGCTAAAAGACTTTTTGATACAACATTTATATCCTATATCTTCTTCTTAACAACGCTATTTATAATATACTTTCCTAAAGAAAAGGGTTCAAATTGTATACCTCTTTTTAAAATCTTTATTTGGAAGGCGGTTCTAAACTCGCCCTTGCTATTATCGGTATATATTATAACGATTTTGCTATTAAACTTTATTTCGATCAATTTGAACAAATCCAAAAGTATTAATACAATTGTAGCCGCGGATTTATTAAAAGTATATTTGATCTATATAAACTTTGTAGTGTTATCTACGATTATTATAAAGTATTTATTGCTTGAAGAGGATATTTTTTGAATTTCAAAAAGATTACAATAAAAACAACATAAAATCGTAGATGTTTTAATAACTATATATTTATTAAAATGCTTTTTTATTTTTTTTACTAAATAAAATAAATATATCGATTTTTTTTTCGACTTTCGTTTTCTTGATAATTTTAAGTTTGTATACGCTTTTAAAAGCTTTCAAAGTTAATCATAATTAAGATAATTAAATCAACGATATATTAAATCGAATGTAAATTCGTAAAAATCAATATCATCTATAATAACAAGCTTTTCAAATATGAGATTAACAAATTATAGTACAAAATCTTATACAATATAATAGCCAAATACTTTCTTTGTTGTAAATTTCAATTGGTTAAATTTTCAACAAAACGTTAATTCTTTTTCGAAAATTATTTTGTATCTATTTTTGATAAGAAGATTAACAGAAATTAATTATATTGTTTCAAATTTCTTTATATATTATACGTCGAAAAATGTAAATCTATTAATTTGTACATTCCTATATATTATATTTAAAGCAAATGATTTATTCGCAATTCGAACTTTTTGTAATATAAACCATTTTGTAACGTTATTTAAAGTTTTAAACTAATTAATAAAATAATAAAAAGCTTTTAAATCGAGTATCCATTTTGAATCGTTATTATTTGCTTGAAAAAAGATACTAGAATAATAAGAAAAAGTATAATTGTTATTTAATACTATATTTGCTTTTGCTTTTTCAAAACCAGAATCTTTGTTATTTGCAAAAACCTTATAAACATATTTTTTATTCTTTTTAAATATATAACATTTCTTTTTAAAATATTCATACTTTTTATAATAATAGCATTAAACCTTTCCAACTCGAGATGATTCATTTCAATCGTATAATTCTTTTAATTTTCCTTTATAACCATCTCTACAATTATCTTTTCCATCGCAATTATTCCGTTTTTCTTTATTTAAAGGTTCTATAGCAAATGTGACGCTTATGCCGTAAAAGAGCTATTTAAAACAAAGTTAATAGAGTTTTTAGAATTTACTACTATTTGATTATACTATAAAGAAAAGATTGTTATATATATATAAACCGCATAAGTAGAATATATATACGATATATGCTCGCTAATCGAGCATATAAATCGTAATGTTGTATATATACACCAAAACGTTTGCTATGTCAACCAAATAGCGAAAGCGTGATACTATTCCCTTTTTCAGTAAAGCTTGTTCTTAAGCGACTATTCGTTAATAATCTTGTATTATACTTTATATGATATTTGCCAACCAATTAAATAAAGCAAAAAGCGTTTATTGTAAGCTTTGCAATTATTGTTGCAAAGTATATGATTGTATTTGCTTATTCCTGGGCGATAGTGTGCATATAAGCATTTTGCAACAAAATGAATACTTATTCGACATTTCGAAACAACAAAATAATGCTTATATTGAAAGAGCATATAACAAAAGCTTCTTTTCATTGTAAATCTAAATCTATATTCAAATCATTTCAATTTCTTTATCAAATTCATTGCTTTTCTAAATATATCTTTCTATATCGATAAATCGAACAATTTTATACTGAGTATAACGAAAGAGTTATCGAATGAAGATTTTATTAAAAGGTAAAGACAATGTAAAAGTGCGGCGAACGCGCAGGTAGTATTAGTAACGAAGCAATCGAAATTAAAAGTGTTTGTTGTAATCGAGATTCTTTTCTTTTCTTTTTTTTCTTTAGAATAAGATTATAAAGATGATGAAGAAGATTAAATGGAAAGCGATAATGGTTTCGATAAACAAAACTTTTCAATTGATTCTACAGATTAATTTTCCTTTTTTTTTTGAGCAACAAATAATAATACTAATTTAGTATAATGATAATACGTATTCGAGCATTTAAATCGCTAATATAGAATTTTATTAATAAAGGTTTTCTACAATAAAAGGTTGCATTGAAACAACAATAACAATAACAATAAAACCGAGTATCAACAACAAAACAATAATAGTAACAACAATAGGATCGAGCGTTTATAATACCGGTTTAAACCAATAACAATGGCAAAAAGCCTATTACGAAAATTCTAAGTTTATCGAAGAACGATAACAACAATATATTTGAAATAACATATTGTAAATTATATAAAGGATCTATTAAATCGTTGTTAAAGTCGTCAACGAAGTTATTGTTCGTTATTAACGATTATTTCGAAAACTTTGAAAGCGTATATATGTTATATATGCGGAGTTGCTTTGTAAGGAATTCAAAGGGGAAATATTATATTGTATTAAAACAAAAAGAAAAGCTTTACTTTTTTTGTTTTAATTAAAAACAAAAATATAAAAAAGTTTCGAAGAATCAATTGTTAAGCGATTTTCTAAGATATCGCGAAGCATTATCAATCTATAAACGAAAAGCAAAAACAAATTATTTTTTTCTTTAATCATTTTTTGCAACGTTATTGATAAAGAAGTAAATAGCTTTACAAATAGAGTTTAAATATAAGTTCTCGAAAAAAATATTAAAAGGAATTCTAATGAAAAAGGAAAAGAAGCGTATAAAAAAAATCCATGAAAAAGAGTTGAAGAGATACCGGGTATGCAAAAGGCTTGAATGGGAAAAAAGCGCGGGCGGGCATTGAAAAAGGTGGTTTTGGAGTTATAGTTAAAAACTAAAGCATTTCAAACGATATTTTGTTTCAAATGAATAATATTTCTTTTTTCTCTTTTAATAGCTTTGTTTATTTTTTGGTTAAATAGAGTAATAAAGATTAATTACTTTGTATTTACTTTAAAGATTCTTTCTTTTTTTGTATTATATCGAGGATCGCATTACTTTAATTGGTATTAGTAATAGTAGCGATAATTTAACGTAATATAAAGGCTTTTTCGAGTAATTGTAATTACGAAATGATTTGAAAGAAATATATTCGATTAGCGGCGGATATAGATTTGTTATTGTTAATATAATTGTAATTGTTTTTTTTATTTTTGTAAAGTTTAATTCATTTGAACAATAAAGCAAAAGAATCGAGCAATATAGGGTTCGCTTAATAGAAATTATATAATTTATAAAAAGCAGTTTTCAAATCAAAAGCGGAGTATTAAATAAAATCGATGTTAGTGTTAAACTAAAAGATACAATATTATAAAGAATTGTAGGTTTTTTTGATAATAAGAATTTTCTTTATTTTCTATTTAGAATTATTAATAATATTAATAAACGGCGAAGGTTTTTAAATCTAATTAAAAAAAAAATTATTATAAGCTTTTTGAAGCTTATCGAGCAAAAACATTAAATATATCTTTATAATAACGAAAAGTTCGAAACGAAAAAAGCTATTTACTTAACCTATAATTTTAAATCGATTTTGAATAGAGTAATTAAGTTTTTTGAAGAATCGCTGGATAGAGTAGTTCTTTATATTTAATCATATATAATTTCCAATATCGAAATCTATAATACAATAATGCAAGTTGATGAATTGGGTTATCTTTTTTTAAGTTCGAAAGATACTTTCCTTAATGTGGATAATAACTATTTGATTGTATTCAACGAATTTGTAGGCATTTTAGATGTTTATGTTTCTTGTTAAAAAGCTATCTTTGATATCCCAATCCTAATTATTATATAAAGGATAATTGTAAAAAGCTTCGAAAAGCAACAAATCTTCAAAAGATTTGTATAAAAAAATAAATTAAGCGTAATCCATTATAAACAAGAATTCCAATCAATTGTTTTAATAATAATTAACGAATAAACGTAAGCGTTATTGCAAATATTGATTATAGATCTTTGTTTAACTATTTATTTAAAAGTAATAAGCGATAAAAAGCTTAATATTAATATTTAATAATCGATTAAATTTTTGCTAGAATTTTAAAATAAATTGAAGACTTTTATCCGATACAATCGATCTAGGGGCTTTGTAATATCGATAAACGTAATATAGGTAAAGTTTGGTTTGTTTGTATAAATCAATTTCTTTATAACAAAAAATGAAAATGGCTTGTTTTATTAATCGATCAATAATTACAAGAACATTGTTGTAATTATACTTATTCTTATTGAAATTGCAATAATCTATAGTAACATTTTGCTATATTTGTTTAAAAACAAAAAGCGAATATAGCAAACCAAAAATACGATTTTGCGATATAGAATTGTATTTACAAATGTAGCAATTGTATATATATTAAGCAATTATTATAAACATATCGAGTCAATAGTATTGTTTTGATAACAAAAAATAGATCTTCTTGATTCCAGGATATACTATAGAAATTGAATCATGGGCTTTTTGAATAAGGAACGTACAGAGATTCTCCGAATCAAATACCATTAAGCGATCGTCGTATAATAATAAACCGTTCTAGAAAGCGAAATATTTGTAGCCTTTAAATGCTTCGACTTATAAAGCTTATAAACTATCAAAAGAGTAATTGACGTTAAAAATGCGATTAACAATATTAAAATGAAAAGCAATAGAAACCAAGTTTATAATAGATAATGCATTATCGTTGATCTCCTTCTTCAAATTATTCTACATAATCCTTATATCAATTTGATTATCCTTTATAAACTACTAAAAGCAATTCTTTTTCTTTGTTTAATTCTATATACAGTACTAACGAACATATACTAGCCAAAGATCAAAATTACACCAAAATTCAACGAAATTCAATATAAACACTTCAACGTTTAACATTATTTAATATATATAATCTAGAAGAAATTATAATAGTTTTATTGATTTTCAATTGAAGTTTATATAAAAATGAATCAATTTTTTTTCATAATTTTATTCTAAGAGAAAATAACAA
>NGKF01000016.1:136566-158857 GCA_002162555.1 Monilinia aucupariae | reverse complement strand
AAAAGATCGAGTTTCTTCGCAAATATAAAGTTGAAGAATCGTACCGTGGATACAATAATAAATTTGAACTAAGCGTTTTGTTGTTGCTAATAGACATCGAGCTTATTATCTCTTCGATTAGTGTTTTGTTATACGAATCGATCGATTTTTTTTTATTTCAAATCACTTTTCGAAAACAATAGATTCTAACTCAAAAAGTATATAAATGATTGTTCTGAGAGCCACTCGAAGTATCGATTAAAGTAATCGAACTTTGCTTACAACTCTAAAAACTATAATTTACTCAATATAATACTATAAAAACCTAAATCTATAATAAAAAATAGAACGAATGATTATTCTCAATCATTGATCAAAAGATTAAAAAAAGTATAATAAGTAATAGTACAACTCTATACGCCGTTATAACCTTTAACACTAATAGAAATTTTAAATAAATAATAATATAATTTAAACAATGAAAATAAAAGAATAAGGAGTATAATATCAATAAAAATATATTCATTTGTTTTAAAGTTAAAAAGAACATTTGATTTAAAGAAGTATTTGTTTTTGAAAAGGATATAAAATAGGGTTATAGTTTAACCTTTTATTAGTTTGATTAAATCAAAGAATTGTATATCTTTGATAGTATTTAGAAAGAAATCTTTGTTTAAACATTTGCTTTTAAACGGATATCTTCCGTTTAACGCGTTGATTCAACGTTTTTAGCGTATATTTAAGGATCAAGGTAATTCTTAGCATTATAGAAATTTTTAAAGGATTTATTATCGATAGCGATAATGGAATCAATAAAGATATTCGCCTCTATCTTATAGAAGCTTGTTTGCAACGTTTAAAAGCAAACCTTGAAAGTAAAAGAAAAAGCAATATTCCGAGTAAAGATTTCGAGAGTTGAACTTTTAAAAGTTCCAATATATCCCGCTAGAATGTTATATGGCGAATAGAACAACTTGGGCTAAATATATTAAACTACACTAATGCTAGAATAATTAACGTTTCGATTTGTTTGGAAAAGATAAGCCGATATTATAATTGTAACGCTTATGCCGTAAAAGAGCTGTTTAGAATAGAGTCAATAGAGTTCTTAGAATTTATTATTATTTAACTATACTACAAAAGAGAGATTGTTATATATATATAAACTGTATAAATAGGATATATACACGGCACATGCTCGCTAATCGAGTATATAAACCGTGATGTTGTATATATGCATCGGAACGTTTGCTATACCAATTGAGCAGCGAAAGCGTAATATTACTTCCTTTTTTAATAAAGTTTATCCTTAAGCAATTATCTATCAATAATCCTATATTATATTTTGTATAGCATTTGCCAACTAGTTAAATAGAGTAAAAAGCGTTTATTGTAAACTTTGCGATTATTGTTGTAAAGTATATAGTTATATTTGCTTATTCCTAGGCGGTAATGTGCATATAGACATTTTGCAACGAAATAAATACTTATTCGATATTTCGAAATGGCAAAATAGTATTTATATTGAAAAAGGGCATATAACAAAAGCTTTTTTTCATTGTAAACCTAAATCCATATTCAAATTATTTCAACTTCCTTATCAAATTTATTGCTTTTTTGAGTATATCTTTTTACATTAATAAATCGAACAATTCTACGCCGAGTATAGCAAAAAGGTTATTAAATGAAAACTTTATCAAAAAGTAAAAACAATGTAAAAATACAGCGAATATGTAAGCAGCGTTAGCGGCGAAGTAATCGAAATTAAAAGCATTTATTGTAATCAAAGTTCCTTTTTTTTCTTTTTTTTTTCAGAGCAAGATTATAAAGATAATGAAAAAAATTAAATAAAAAGCGACAATGATTTCAACAAACAAAGTTTTTCAATTGATTTTACGGGTTAATTTTCTTTTTTCTTTTGAACAACAAATAATAATACTAATTTGGTATAATAACAATATGCATTTAAATATTTGAATCGCTAATGCAAAATTTTGTCGATAAAGGTTCTTTATAACAAAAAGTTGCGTTAAAATAACAATAATAGCAATAGTAAAACCGGGTATTAATAGCGAAACAATAATAATAATAGCAATAGGATCGAGCGTTTGCAATGCCGGTTTGGGCTAATGGCAATAGCAAAAAACTTATTACGAAGATTTCAAATCAATCAAAGAACGATAGCAACAATGTATTTGGAACGATATATTGTAAATTATATAAAGGGTTTATTAAATCGTTATTGAAATCGCTTATAAAGTTATTGTTTATTGTTAACGATTGTTTTAAGGATTTCGAAAATGTATATATACTATATATACGAAATTGCTTTGCAAAGAATTTGAAAAGAAAATATTATATTGTATCAAAGCAAAAGGAAAAGTTTTGTTTTCTTTGTTTTAATCAAAAGCAAAAGTGTAAAAAAATTCCAAAGGATTAATTGTTAAACGATTTTCTGAGATATTGCAAAACATTGTTGATTTATAAACAAAAAACAAAAACAAGTTATCTTTTTCTTTAATCATTTTTTGCAATATTATTGATAAAGAAATAAATAACTTTGTAAATGAAGCTTAGGTATAAGTTTTCAAAAAAGGTGTTAAAAGGAATTCTAGCGAAAGAGGAGAAAAAGTGTATAGAGAGGATTCATAAAAAGAAGTTGAAAAGATATTAAGCATGCGAAAAGCTTGAACGAGAGGAAAAGCGCAAGCAAGTGTTAAAAGAAGTTGCTTTGGAGCTATAGCTAAAAGCCAAAGCTTTTTAAACAATATTTTGTTTTAAATAGATAGTATTTTTTTCTTCTTTTTTGGTAGCTTTGTTTATCCTTTGGTTAAATAAAATAATAGGGATTGATCATTTTATATTTATTTTAAAGATTTCTTTTTTCTTTATATTATATTAGAGATTACGTTATTTTAATTAGTATTAATGATAGCAACGATAATTTGATGTAATATAAGAACTTTTTTGAATGATTGTAATTACAAAATGGCTTGGAAAAAATATATTCGATTAGCGGCGAATATGGGCTTATTATTGTTAATATAATCGTAATCGTTTTCTTTACTTTTATAAAGCTTGATTTATTCGAGCAATAAAGCAAAAAAACCGAGTAGTGTAGAGTTCGTTCGATGAAAGTTATATAATTTGTAAAAGATAGTTTTCAAATCAAAAGCGGGGTACTAGATAAAATTGATGTTAACGTTAAACTAAGAAACGCGATATCGTAAAGAATTGTAGGTTTTTTTGATAACGAGAATTTTCTTTATTTTTTATTCAGAATTATCAATAATATTAATAAGCGGCAGAGGCTTTTGAATTTGATCAAGAAAAAGATCGTTATAAACTTTTCGGAGTTTGTTGAGCGAAAACATTGGGTATATTTTTATGATGATGGGAAGTTCAAAGCGGAAAAAGCTATCTATTCGATTTATAATTTTGAATCGATTTTGAATAGAATAATTAAGTTTTTTAAAAGATCGTTGAATAGAGTAATCCTTTATATTCAACTATATATAATCTTCGATATCGAAGTTTATAATATAATAATGCGAATTGATGAATTGGGTTATTTTCTTTTAAGCTTAAAGAATATTTTTTTTAATGTAAGTAATGGTTGTTTGATTGTGTTCAATGAATTTGCGGGTGTTTTAGATATTTATGTTTTTTGTTGAAAAGTTATCTTTGATATTTTAATCCCAATTATTATATGAGGAATAATTGTAAAAAGTTTCGAAAAGCGATAAGCTTTTAAAAGATTCGTATAGAAGAGTGAGCTGGGTGTAATTCATTATAAGCAGAAATTCTGATTAATTGTTTTGATAATAATTAACGAATAAGCGTAGATATTATTACAAATATTGATTATAGATCTTCGTTTAATTATTTGTTTAAAAGTGATAAACGATGAAGAGTTTAATATCAATATCTAATAGTCGATTGAATTCTTGTTAGAACTTTGAGATAAATTGAAGATTTTTATTCGATATAATCGATTTAAATGCTTTATAATATCGATAGATATAGTATAAATAAAGCTTGATTTGTTTATATAAATCAACTTTTTTGTAGCAAGGAATAGAGATAGTTTGTTTTGTTAATCGATCGATAATTACAAAAATATTGTTATAATTGTATTTGTTTTTATTGAAACTATAATAATCTATAATAACGTTTTGCCATACTTGTTTAGGAATGGGGAACAAGTATAATAAACCGAAAATATAATCTTGCAGTACAGAATTACATTTGCAAATATAGCAATTGTATATATATTAAGTAATTGTTGTAAATATACCGGATTAATAATATTGTTTTGATAACAAAAGATAAATCTTTTTGATTCCAGAATGTATTGTAGAAACTGAATCATAAGCCTTTCGAATAAAAAACATATAAAGGTTCTCCAAATCGAGCATCATTAAACGATCGTTGAACAATAGTAAATCATCCTAAAAAGCGAAATATTTGTAGCTTTTGAATGCCTCGATTTGTAAAACTTATAAATTATCAAAAAAGCGATTAACATTAAAAATGCGATTAACGATATTAAAGTGAAAAGCAACAAAAGCCAGGTTTATAATAAACAATACATTATTATTGATCTTTTTCTTTAAATCGTTCTGTATAATCTTTGTATCGATTTAATTGTTTTTTATAAACTATTAAAGATAATTCTTCTTCTTCGTTTGATTTTATACATTAAACTTGTTAATATAATGTATAAAAGCATTAGTAAAAAAATTATCTTTGCCAGGACGATACATAATAACAAAGTTATAATCAATTAGTAACTTAACTTATCGAATCTATTAAACGTTTAAAGCTTTAATGGTTATAAAGTATTCCAAAGCTTTGTAATCTATATAAACTCGAACTTAATAAAAAAAGCCAATTAGTTTTGATTTCTAATAACTAAAAAAGTATATTATCGACAATATCTTTTTATTATAAACCTTGTAATTCAATTCAATAGAAATCATAATCTTGGAGAAGTATACTATAAATAATCAATTGTTACTATGCTTTTGAGAAAGCACGCTAACAACTACTCCATCCGAAACATCGGTTTCAAGTATACAAAAAAGGTTATAATCGTAATGCTGGAGCAAAGAAGCGAAAATGAGCTTCTATTTCAAAACGTTGAATACATTGCAGTACAAATCGTCGAAATGAAACAAAGTATTGATTTTGATAAGCTTTATTAAAGGTTTAATTATAATATCGTAGTCTTTGATAAAACAACGATAGAAATTGCAAAAACTAAAAAATAATTGAATTCTTTTGATAATTGTAAAATATATTCAACTTTCAACTATTTTTATTTTCTCTGGATCAATTTTAATATTTTTAGTAAAAATGATAAATCCGAAATACTTAATACGTTTAACGTTAAATTTGCATTTCTTGAAATCGGCTTGAAAGTTAGCGATTTTAAATCGAGTTAGGATTAATTTGATTTAAGTTTAGTAATCTTTTTTATTCTTAAAGTAGATCAAAATATTATTAAGGTAAACAATGTAAAATATATTTAAATAATCGAAGAATATATCGTTCATATATCTCTAATAGATTGCCGAGTTGTTTATAAAGCTAAATAGTATAACTTTATATTTATAAAAACCGTAATATATGTAGAATATAGTATATTTTTTAAAAGTAGGATTCATTTTGATTCAATAAAAGGCTTAACGGATATCAAACTTTGTATAAATCTTTGCACCGGCGAAATATATAAACGTTTCGTTGATCAAAAGGAGAAAATATCGATTCTTGCAGATAAAAGAATTCAACAAACGAAAATCGATACAAAATCGAAATGTATTATTAGCTTTTCGAACGAACAAAACAAATATTGCGTAAAAAGCTTAATTAAACTTTATAAATCCTTTAACTAGATTATCAATTAGATATTCTTTAACAACTTCTAATTGTTTCAACAACATTTTATAGAATGGACTATATCTCAAAGCTTTTTCCTTTTCATTTTTCAATATAATTTTGTAATCGTAAGGACAATAAAGTGGTAGTATATTCGAATTGGTTTTGGAAAAAACCTTTTAAAAAGCTTTATATACCGGAGAAATTGAAGATTCTTTGTTAACAATAATAAAAGCGTTGTTCAAATGTAATTAAGATTCAATATACTAGTAAATGTTTATAACAACTAAAAACTGGTTTTTCTGGTTTTGTTTTTATCGATATTTTTGTGTAACAACTTTGATATTGTTGAAAATAACAACGAAGAGTTTGTTGTGTTTGTATTTTTTATACAAAAGTTCGAATTGTATAAGCGTAAAAGCGTAGATATCGACAATATCGAATAGAAGATAAAGCAGCGATTTGTAAAATTTCTATAGCTTTGCAATATAAGCTTTTTTGAGCAATTGTTAAAAAGTTTTTTCGAATATTTGTTAAAAAAAAAAAAAAAGAGAAAGATCAAGTTTCTTTATAGATATAAAATCGAAGGGTTATACTATGGATACAATAATAGATTTAAATTAAATATCTCGTTATTGTTAATAGATATCGAGCTTATTATCTTTTTGATCAATGTTTTGTTATACAAATCGATTAATCTTTTTTTATTTTAAATTATTTTTCAAAAACAATAGGTTTTAATTCAACGAATATATAAATGGTTGTTCTAAGGGCCATTCGAAGCGTTAATTAAAATAATCAAATTTCGCTTGCGATTTTGAAAGCCATAATTTATCCAATATAATATTGTAAAAACTTAAATCTATAATAAGAAATAAAACAAATGATTATTCTCGATCATCGATCGAGAGATTGAGAAAAGTGTAATGAATAATAGCGCGATCTTGTGTATCGTTGTAATCTTTAATATTAATAGAAGTTTCAAATAAATAATAACGTAGTTTAAACAATGGAAATAAAAAAGTAAAAAGTATAGTATCAACAAAAGTATATTCGTTTGCTTTAAAGTTAAAAAAAGCATTCGATTTGAAAGAGTATCCGTTTTTGAAAAGGATACAAAATAGGATTATAATTTGATCTCTTATTAGTTTAATCAAATCAAGAAATCGTATATCTTTAATAGCATTTAAAAAGAAATCTTTGTTTAAACGCTTGTTTTTAAACGGATATTTTTTATTTAATATGTTGATTCAACGTTTTTAGTATATATCTAAGGATCGAAATAATCTTCAACGTTGTAGAAATCTTTAATAAACTCGCCGTTGATAGTGATAACAAAATCAATAAGAACATTCGCCTTCATCTTATAGAAGCTTACTTATAACGTTTGAAAGCAAGCTTTGAAAGCAAAAGAAGAAACGATATTCTAAATAAAGACTTTAAGGATTGGATTTTTGAAAATTCCAGTATATCTCGCCGGGGTGTTATATAGCGAATAGAACGATTTAGGTTAAGCATATTGAATTGTACTAATGCCAGAATAATTAACGCTTCGATTTGTTTAGAAAGAATAGGTTGATGTTGTAATAATGAATGGCTTTTTAACAAAAGCAAGCTTTCGAGAAGTGTGATATCTATTTCTTTTTTGTATAGAAATCTTATTCTCATTAACCTTGATCAATTTATTGGTTAGCTTTTTCATAGTAAAACAATTGTTTTTGTAAAAAGCTATAATTCGAATTAAATGATCGAAAATCTTGTTTTCGAGATCTTTAAACAATTAAGTATTGTCGATGATCTTGATTTGAATTGTTAAAAGTTTGAAAGTTCTATATTATTTTAAGAAATGATTATATCGAATAAAAAGATTGTTAAACATCTTTCAATAGTTGTATTAAATACAAATATGTTTAATCTTTATAAGATTGTTGTAAATTGTAATTAATTAATATATTAATTTTATGTTAATAAAATAAGGAATTTGTATATATAATGTATAAAAATGCTTTTAAACTTTCAATTCTATTTGGTCTATAATATAAACATATTAAACCGTTTTTGAATTAAAAATATTGATATATAAATCAAAGCGTTCAAAAACAAATATGCTTTATAAACTTATTCGAGGTTTTATATTATCGTTTAACTTTTTGGTAAGATATCACGGAGGATAGCTACGAATATATGAGAGGATATCTAAAAGAGATAAAGGTATAGATATAAAACAATGATTGTATTATTATCTGTCTTTTTAAATACAGGATCCTTTCGTTCCTAATATACCTATATTCACGTGATTCCATGTGATCATCATCTGACTCTAAGATCTTAAGGATCTATAGTATAATGATCTATAATATTATAGATTTACAATATAATGATCTCTAATATTATAGTATACTAATAATTATAGATCTAAATGATCCTAAAAAAGATTAATATACTAATTAAAAAGATTCAATACTACATTAATATAATAACGCATAAAACGTTTATATTAACCTTAGAAACTTATTCAATTAGTAATATACCAAGCTTTTAATGTTTCGAAGCTTTTTAGTTCTAATTGATCGAAAAGTGGGTAGAATGCTTATACATCTACTCTCGAAAGATCCAAAGCCTATATGAAATCATAGTGTTTTATAAACATATGATTATTATATATCTTATACTTTTAATATGATATATTCCTTTAGATTATATACACAGTACATAATTTAACTATAAAGCAAACAAAATGAGTGAATCTACAATTACGCGCTATTCGCGTAATCCTTTGTTGATATAAATAAACAAACGGAAATTAATTTAATGATGTATATACAATTTCTTTATAAGTAATTGTATAAATAAATAATTCTATGTGATTCCATAGATGCCTGGATTGTCGATTTTATAGATAATAACGATTATGATTGAAAGCATTTATTGTATATTTATTGTATTTGATTATTTTGTAGCGTATTGTTGTTTTGTTGTAATTTCCATCGCGTAGGTATTTAATTGTAGCTTTGATCCTTTAATCCTTTGATTTTTTAAGAATAAGCATCAACAACAACAATAACAATAACAATTATATTAATAACAATATTATTAATAACATCATTATCAATATGCTTCGTTGTGGTCGCAACTTCTGGGCCGGGAACCTTTCCCGTACTCGGGAAGCATTAGCTGCTTTCCGCCATCGCGCCGCCTTTGCTCCTCCTGCTTTTGCTTTTGCTTCTCTTGCTTTTGCTCTTGCTCTTCCTGCTCCTGCTCTTGCTTCTCCATCTTCTTTTTTTGCTTTTTCTACTTTTTTTTTTGATCTCTTTGCCTTTCGTTTACCCTCGAAACCTTTTCTTTGTATCCCTGTTCTTTTTCCCCTTTGCTTATATCGTCGCCTTTCGCCCCTTTGTTCTTTTTTTTTTTATTCCTTCGATTCTTTCCTCTTTTGTTCTTTCTAAGCCGGTTTCTTTAGTAAAGATGATAATAAAGATAAGGATAAGGATTAAAGTAAAAATAAGAATGAAGATTCTTTGCTTCGTTGTAAAATAAATATTATAATTATTTAGCAATACATTACTTATATTTTATAGGATTTTGATGGGGATCTTGGTTTTGATCTTATAAGGGTTGAATAAGGTAATGAGTCGGGCAATAAAGGGTCTAGAGTGGTATTTTTCATTTTTGTTATTCCTTCTACAGCGGCTTTTTATACCTCCGTCAAAAAGATTTGATTTAAAAAACCAAAGAATCCTTATTTATATATATAATATATAAAATCGTTGATTATTGAGCAAGAAAATAAAATTTGCTATAAAAATGTAGATTTCTAAAGAGTTCGATATTATCAATGTTTTATATATATATATCAGTTTTTGCCGGTATATTTGTATACAATAGCGAATAATTTTTTGGCTGCGAAGGCCGGTAATAATGGAAAGGTATAATACCTTTTTTTTGCTTTATATTATAATTATTAACTATGTAACTATAGAAAATAAAGCGTTTCCGAGCTGTTTTTCGAAGCGTTTTGAAATACATTGATTTTCAAATGGTTTCGGAGTTGGCGTAGGGTATATTTATATTAAAAGCGAATACTTTTAAAAACGGGTATGCTTTAAAGAATTATTTTGTGATGGTAAAGATAAAGAAAAAAAAAAAGAAAAGAAAGATGAATAATAGTAGTGATAGAAAGGTTGCTTGGAAATAAACTTTTTTGGGGTAGAGGTGGAAAATGAGGATTGGTGTAATAAGGTATAAAGGGAATATTATAGTAATATTAATTTTGTTTGAATATTATATAATTATCGATCATTCGATAACCTTTATAATTCGATCTTTGGCGTTTTGTATATTAATTAGTTTAACAAAGTGTTTAAACTTCTGCTTAATAAGATTCTTAATAAACCCATTTACTAGCATATCGATAATTAGCAAATATATGATCAAAAATCGCTTATTAGCGTATTTTTAACAAAGTCATATATTCTGAATATCCATATACTTAAGTTTAATAAAGATTTTTTCATTTTTATTAATTATTAATTGAATTGTTTAAGTATTATTGCAAAAGATATTAATAAGCTCTTTTATCAATACTTTGATTTTCTTTAGAAATTGCAATATTACTATTGCTTTTTTAGTTGATCTTTCTATATCTAATAGTTTTGCTTTTGTAATCGAAATAGTAATTGTATTTTGTTTTGTAGTTTTCTATACAATAATATTATTATACAATATGATTATATAACCTTGAGAGGATCTTCAAGTAACCGCATCATTTGCAAAGAAAGTATTTGAAAAAGTTATTATTTGAAGTATATAATTATCCTTATAGTAAATAAAGAAGTATCGAAATCTGTATAAATATATAATATAATGATTTGCTGCTATAAAGTGATTCTTTAAAGGGTTAATACTATATTCGCTTAATTTGAAGGAAAGAAACGCTGAATCGGCTTTAATTGTTATGGTTGAATATAAGATTAATTCAACTTTTTTCTAATATTTCTTTATTTTAGAAAGAGAAACTATATCTTTATTCTTCTCGAATATTATAATTGGAAATAGTATAATTACTTTTTCTTTTGTAAAACCAAATTTGTAAGCGATTTTGTTGATATAGGTATTATATGTTAATTATAATTTCTTAAGTTATCGATTTTTAGTGATTCGAATCTCTAGAAACTATTAAATATTGCTGAGATCTTTAAGCTTATATCTAGCTTTGATTCTATTCATTATTTGATCTTTTTAATATTTATACTTTTTGTAATAGATCATTTGGATATCGTTAACAAAGAACAAAATGAATATATAGAAATCAAAAGATATAAAGATATAAAGCTTTTTTTTGTATTTTATTATTTTTAGGTTGATAAATGTGTTTGTAAACTTTTTATATCAAAGTGCAAAAGAGTTTTTTAAACTATATAGCGCATGATCAAAAGTAATGAATTTATCAAATACTTTATATTCATTTAGTATATGGTATATAATTGGATTTCCAATGGGATCTCGAAATGTATTAACGAAAGTATTTACAATATTATATTGCTTCGTTTCAAAATCATTTTTCGCTATTGTTGTTATTATTATACGAAAGGATCGCGCGGCAAATGTAATTGCGTAAATCGATTCGATTATTGCTATATCCTGAAGATCTTCTTTAACTACTAATCGTGATCTGCAACGATCGATATAACTATTTTGATCATTTTTATAAGTAAATACCCATTGAAATGGAATAAGCTTTGATTTAGTCGATATTGTTTCAATTTCTCGCCAAATGCTCCAATTCTGTAATGCTTTAATTTCGCGATCACAATCTATTTTGAACCAATATCCAAATATATAAGTTCTAAAATTATAAAAGAACCTCGATAGTGATAGTATTGCTGATTTTAATATTTGTAAAAGATTCGTAACTTTGGGTTGAATCAAAAGTGTAATTGTTGGTTTATATTTTATTGCGATAACTATTACGTTATATATAATAATAAATTTACTATTTTGTTCATTTAGCTTATTCTTTTACTTATTAAGTTAAAAAATATTATGGAATTTATTTAATTATTGAAGTTTATTTTTAAATCCATATGATTAAGCAATTACAGTATTAATGAAAATGTTAATCTTGTAATAACTATTTGCTCATTAACGTAAACAATTTAAGCGTTTGATATAATCTATTGTTTAATGCTTTGTATAATTGGGGATCATATCAATATTGTTAAACGTATCGAATTTAATATATTCTTTAGTATTGATATTAAATTTAAAAATCTTTATCTGCAGGGTATATAATCGTTTAATAGCTCTATTAAATATAAATGGCGAAAGAGATCTTTTAAACGTATTCCTTTTTATAGAAGGCAATATTGTATCTTTCTTTTTGTTATTGAGAATTGAGTAATCATTTGATTTACTATTCTCGAGAATACTATTTAACATTGATATTAATGGTTTTGATAGAATCGCTGATTCTTTATAACTAAAGTCTATACAAACCTTCTGTAAATTAATCATTTTAAATGGACTTTCATCCTTCGTTGTAAATATAATCAATAAGGATTTTGGTTTATTAAAAACCAACATTAATTTATTGATTCCTATAACTATATCGGGATTTAACAAAGTGCCATACTCATTATTATGAATTGAAATAAATAACGAGGATTCTATCACCAAATTCTTTTAACCCTCCTGATCTTCAATTACTCTTAAAATCAAAAACCTAGAGCGTTTTTTATAATTAAAACCAAAAATACGTGTGGTTTCGAACTCTCTTTGTACAAGTCCTTCGGTAAATTCATTATTCATATTCTCCAAAATGGTACTATCCGGCGATTTCATTTATTGAATGTTCAATTTGATAATCAAATCCTTAATCATTTGAATTGGTATAGCATTAATAGTTTTGCTACGAAAATCGTTTCTATAAACAAATCTTTTATCGAATTTGATATTTCGTATAATAATAACTTTATCGAGTACAAGGATCCAAATACAGAAGATTGCTATAATAAGAATATATTCGATCAAATATTCAATATATACTTGCGGATTAGTTTTATATCATTTTACTTTAATTTTAGTTTCTTTTTCTTTATTTAAAGGATATACATAGTAATTATACCTATATATCGTACTCCAATCGGAACGAAAATCGTTAATAATTTTTTGTAACATCGATGATGAATACTATCTATAGTATTGCCTGAACCAGGAATCAATTATTTCGTTAAAGCATTTCCAACCTTTTGTTTTCAATGGATTAATGTTATATAAGTATATAGCGGCAAAAGCAACCTCTATTCATATTTTATTCGGCAATTTAGTTGAAGTGTATATTTTAATTTGTTTAATGATGATTTCTTATCCTACGCGTTCCGTTTCTCCGTTAGGTTCATATGTAAGGAAAAGGGAAAGTTCAAGTTTTATATCCTTTTCGAAAATCTATCTTTTAAACGTAATATTATCTTTGATTTTTATTACGGATATATTATTGTTTTGTTTGATTACTATAATATAAAGACCATATTTGCGATAGATCTATGTAACAAAGTTTTTTAAAACTTTAAAAACTTTGTTATACGTTTTTTGGATTAATGCAAAAATAAAGATTTTTCTATTATACATATCCTTAATTATTAGTAATCATAATACTCCATTATAAACATGGGGAAAATCGAACAAATCCCATTGAATTTTATAAAAAGTTTAGATAATTGATAATTATTAAATGAACGTGAAACAATCTGTTTAATATGTATATATAAATAATCGATGCATTTTATTTGAGTAATTCCCTTAATCCATACTCCTCTAACCATCTTAATTAAATATTTCAATGTTTCTTTGTTAAAATGCTTTAATCTTTTATATTACAAATCGTTTGATTTTAATCAAGGTTTTATTATTTTGCATATTCGAAAGAAATATTTATTGATCTTTTGGTTTTTGATAAGCATTATAATATTTATATTTACAAAAAGATTAAATTCATCAAAGTAGTTGAAACAAGTATTATATTCTAAAAAGATAAGATTATACTTTTTAATATATTAAGCGATAATAGTATTATTAATTCAATCGCCGATCCTAATAATAGTGTTAAATTTATTAAACCAAGTATTTTTGTTATAAAGTAGGGTTTTGGATATAAGATTAGTATAAAAACCAAGAACAAATGTAATATTAATCAATATAAGATCCGTATTATTTAGCAAAATTCTTTTGATTATCTTTTCGCTACAATCAATTATTAGCAAGCTTAATAATCCTGCCTCAACATAATCCAAGATATTGTTAAGAATATACTTTCCGCTTACTAAAAGGCTAGTATTGTTGATAATATGCATAGCATTACAATTATTCAATAAAGTACAATTTATCAATATATGCATGAAAATGATTATAAATGTAGTAAAAGCACTAGTATACTTGTTTAGATTAATAATGCAAAAAGCAATGTTATAAAGATCCTTTTTTTGTAAAGATCTATAAGGTTAATTAGCCTAAGTATTAATAATCCAACCTTTTTTGAATAGAACGCTTTAAAGATTGTTGAATCTTTTTTTTTTGATATGTTCATTGATCTCCTTAGTTTGCTTCTCAAAAATAGCTTGAGTAGATTGTTTAATATATTTACTAGTAAAAGCTAATTTAATAGTTCGGCATTTTTCTAATTTAAAACGATAATTGTATTCAATTGGTTGATTATCTTTACAAAAATAATATTGAATGGCGTTTTTGGCTTTTTTAGATCCGGTAGTTTATTGAGGTGTAGATCTAAAGGTAAAGAAGGATTTTTTTGGTAAAGGATTATAGATTATACGATCTATATAATCGATAAAGAGATTATTATATTGTTCTAAAGTAATAGTGTAACATTTTTTTTTATTTTCAATGTTTAAAGTAATTAATTATTGTTTTGATCAATTAAATGCAAATTTGCTTAATGATTCTAGGAATTATTTATATCCGCGGATTTCTTGAATCTCTAGAAAATTATAAGCTGAAGTTTAAATATAAAAAGATTTCTATTTTTTATATTATTTTACCGGATCCATTTTATTAATGCAAGTATTGTTTAAATAATCGATATACTTAATTTAAATGATTTTTAGGATTATTGAATCAATAAAAATAATCTTTATATGTAAATGAGCAATGATTTGTTTTAGGGTACAATTTTGTATAACATTCTGGGAGATTTCTAAAGCGTAGAATAAATCGATTATAAATATAATTCAGTCGAATATATAGTGAAAGTTATTATGATTTTGGTTATATTTACTTTTCTAAGTTTTATAGATCTTTTCTATAAGTAAGAAAGTCTTTAAAAGATCCTTTAATATAGTAGAAACAGGATTTGCAAAGAGTTTAGGTTTAAGTATTTCATTTATTTCGATATTGGTATTAATATATCGATTGTAGGTTTCAAGGTTCATAGTATATTGATTATAGCGTTTATGATTCTCTTCAAAAATTATAATATCTATAAAAAAAGCTTGGGGTGGATTAGCACTCAATCAATTACGGAATTAGTAATTGGAAAAGTTAAGGGTATCCGGATCGATATTGTTCCAGATATACTTAAAGTAACTAATGTTTTTAAATAATAAATACTAAAGGGACCAATTTGTTTAATTATTGAAAGTGATATTTGATATGATGAAAAGAATAATTGTAAAGGATAGAAGAAATATAGTAGAAAATGATTGGGGATTAAGGGGAAAAGAGAAGTTGTATAATATCGATATTCGAATTGTAGTTTTTTGCAAAGATTTCGAACACAAACCAGACTCATAATTATTACGAAAAATAGCTACAAATATATGAGAGGATATCTGAAAGAGATAAAAGTATAAATATAAAACAATAATTGTATTATTGTTTATCTCTTTAAATACAGAATCCTTTTGTTCCTAATATACTTATATTCACGTGATTCCACGTGATCATTATTTAACTCTGAGATCTTAAGGATCTACAGTATGATAATCTATGATATCATAGATCTACAATATAATGATCTCTAATATTATAGTATACTAATAGTTATAGATCTAAATGATCCTAAAAGAGATTAGTATACTAATTGAGAAGATTCAATATTATATTAATATGATAACGCATAAAGCGTTTATATTAACTTTGGAAACTTGCTCAATTAGTAGTATACTAAGCTCTTAGCGTTTCGGAGCTTCCTAGCTCCAGTTGATCGAAAAGTGGGTAGGGTGCCTATGCGCCTACTCCCGAAAGATCCGAGGCCCACGTGGGATCACAGTGTTCTATAAACACGTGATTATCACGTGTCTCATGCTCTTAGCGTGACATAAGATTAGTTACTTTAGAGTGATATAAACAAATGAAATGAAAGGAACATAAAGGGTTTGAAGAGCTATGCTTGCGGATAAAGGATTGATTACTTTTAGCGTAACGATTATTATCAGATTCGGAAAGCGAAAAGCTAAGAGCAAGATTATTAAAGTTGTCGATTTGTAATCTCCTCGAAGTTCTTTTACAATTTCTATAAAATTAATATTGTTCTTCTATAATAAAGTATCGATTAGTTTTAATAGAAAAAAGAATCGTTTTAAAAAGAAAAAAGTTGAAAGAAAGAATAACAAAAGCAATACTATATACAACTTTATTGTATAGTTGTTTAATTTCTATGATTTAAATAAAAAGAATCTCTCGCATAGCATATTCGCTTTTGCAATCCTGAAAATCGAGGATATACAAAATAAAGTTGCGAAGGGTACTTTTTGAAATAAGAGTAAATCGTAAGGGAAGTATTCATCGCCAATATTATTTTCATTCTGCAACGACAATATATCACGATACAGCGCCGCATAACATAAAATACATATACGAAAGAGATACAAAGCGCTCTCTCAAGCTATTATAGCGGAAACGGGCTTTACTATATTAGCGAGGGGATCGCGAATGGTCGACAACGATTATATACAGCAACAAAACCCTTTTTCGCTTATCCCTCTTCAAAATCGAACTAAAGAGAGATTTAGGAACATATCGCTTCCTCTTATTGTATTCGGGGGGTTTTAATGATCAATGGCTTTTCAAAAGGTTAACGGGTTTTTATAAGAGGTCGAATAGCAAACAGCAATTTGTTGCAAATATATGATCGCATTCGTTAACTTTCTAAAAAGGATCGTTAAAACCTTTACCAAAGAAAAAATGCATATTATTACATCGATTTAAGAAGCAATCTTAATGTGCGTTGTAAACGTTTTTGTAATAAGTATAACCATAAGCTCAAAAATCCTTAAAACACAAAAAGGTATAATAATAACCGAAACATTTATAATGTAGATAGAAATCGTAAAAACCTTTAAAACTAACGGGTTATTGATTGCTTTTCAAAACGAAATCTTTAGAGCAAACTTTGCAAAGAAAAACGTTGCCAAAGTAACAAAAATAGATAAACGTATTTTTGTTAGATATACCCTTTTCGCGGGCCTATGTTGCGATAGCCCTTTTCTGATTCGAGAGAATCTAATTAAAGCTATCCCGAGTATCAAAAACGGAAATATCCCGGAGGTAATAAAATGCAAATCAAACTAAATATTACATTTTAAATCCCTAGAGATAAGGGATGCTTTAATAAAGAACATTTACAAATCAAAGATTTGTAAAATTATTGAAGCTATACACTTTGATTTTCCAAAGATATAGTATAGCTATCGCGTACATTTAGTACCAAACACTTTGTTCAATGCGATCGATAAACGGATCAAAGTTATTAAGGAGATGGTAAAGAAAAAGGCCTGGATTCAAATTGGTATCACCTCGATAAAATGCTTCAAAAGCTTTGGAAACGATATAGAAAACGTTTGGGTAGTTAATTTTACTATTTTAATCGCTCTTTTTCGTTTATTTGGAGTTACCCCTCTCTTTATCCTTTTACCCCCCCGCAATCAAATAGGGCTCCATAAACAAGGTTACCAAACTTATTGCAATATCTACTATTACACGAAACTTATACGATATAACAATTGTAATATTGCAAAAGCTAAATATCAAAGATTAATGCATAAGCTATACCCAATGCTTGCGAAGTGTAACGGATATCACGGTCCGTTTCCAATAGAATACAAAGGCTGCCCGCTAGCGCTTTGTAGCATAGTTGGAAATAAACCATAATGCAATTTAATTAAAGCTTAAATGGAATTGATCCGTAAAAACAACTAAACAATTTAGAAAGCGTATACCTTAGGGATAACTACAAATATTATACAAATAATATATACGTTTCAAACAAAGGCTTAAAACTCTTAAGCGTCCCAAAATACGCAAAGCTCTATATAATTGGGCATCGCTTGGATTTTAACACCTATTTACATTAAGATCTAGATACCAACAATTTCAAAGAAAACAAGCGATAATGTTAAATGTACAACAAATATAACAACGTTACAAAATAAAGTATCGAAATGTTTTAAAGCAACCCCGGGTCAAATAAATCTAAAGCTTTTGTTACAAAACAATATACATAAAGTTTGCGTTAAGGATGTAATAAATATTAATAACAACAATGCCGTAATGATTATATAATTAATTAAAGCTACCAATCCTTTTAATAAATAAAAGTCTGAATTAATGCAATAACGAAAATTGTAAGAATAATTCAACTTTATATATAACAATAGTATAAACGAATATAGAAAAGAAAACGGGAGTATATAATATTTTGTTTTAGCTCGTTTACAAAAGCAAAACGGATATAGTTTATATTCAAAAACTCTGAAGTTTACCAAGCACCAAAATATAAAATCACTCGGTATACGAATACTATATCCTTTACAATTCGTAGGAATCGAAGAAGGTAATCGAAAAGAAAACCAAACAATTAAGGACTATGTTATATATACGGCGAAAAACTGTAATACAAATGTAACAATAGCGTAGGGAACATTGTAAAGATGTAATATAGTTTGAAGTAAATAATTACTATATAGTTAATATCTATTATGAGTTTAATACTATAGTAATAATACATTATACAACAAATATCACTTCAACGCCTTATATATTGATTAAAAAAGACTTTAACGCGAAATACAACATCTACAAACCAAAAATGCTATTAATTATTCAAAAAGCCTTATTTATTAATTGATTACAAAATATTGATATAAACTTTATTGATAAAATAGGTATACTTATCTATTGTACAAAGCATATAATTGATTTTACTTTCTTCAATATACCTTTCGCAAAAACGATAATGCGCCGGGATATAGATTGCGGATCGGACCACTATACACAGATCATTACTATTCCAGGACAAAGTATAATATTTAACAAACGTATTGGATATAAGGTTACTGAAAGTGGCTTATATACGTTTATTAGTTTGATGGAAAGCGGAGTATATTAACTACCAAAAATTGGAAATATCGTTATAAATACCAAACTGGAAATAGCCGCGAAACGATTTATTAATTTATTTCAATGATCGATACGGATTGTAAAGCGCTCAGCGAGTGATCGGGTATAATTAATGTTTTAATGGATCAACAAAAGTATAATGATATATAGTTTATATAAATACTCTAATAAAACTTTCGAGGATAGAAAACGGATGTTTATTGCAATGCGCAAAGCGAAAAGAAAATATTGAAGAAAAATGATCAATAATACGTTGAATAATGTAGATCTGTATAAAGTAATAGATTGGTATAAAGCAATCCTCTTTTTTAAAGCTTCGCTATTTGTAGTTAATAATTAATCAATCAAAAGTACAAAAAAAAAAGTATAAGCTTTATTAAACAAAGTATTGTATAGATACAATAGCATTAACGATTTAAAAACGGATTCGATATTAAAAAGTTATGTTTCTATTTTTCTTTGGAATATTATTGTATCCTTTAAAAAAGTAAAACGGAATATTATTGAGGTTTTAAATACTTTGCTAAAAGCTAATAGGATTATAATTAAATTTTTGAAAGTTTATTGAAATAGTGTTAAGGAATATTTATGTGATCTTTTCGAATATTGTTTTAAGAGAAACTATTTCCTTAAGGTTTAGCGATTAATCAAAGTAGTAATACTACTCAAAGTCGGCAAGAAAGATAAAAGTTTCGTATGCTTTTAATGTTCGATAGCTTTATTATTCTGTATAAGCAAAGGTTTGAAACGAACCATTACGAAACGGGTAGCGTGGATATCGTTGATGCACAGTACGCTAAATCCTTAGTATTGCGGGGCGTTGCTTAAACGATCAACTATAAACCTAATTATAACATTTGTATACGATATGGAATGCGCTTTTGCCAAGAAATAAGAGGTTACATTGATTACAATGGACATCCAAAACGTATTCGATATATTGCTACCCTAGTGGTTACTAAAAAGGATATAGGATCAAGGTTGGCTTACAACTCTTTTGAAAATGGTTCAATCGTTTTTATAGGATTACAAAATGATGATTAGATTAAAGAACATATATATAAACAAATCGCAGGTATAATACAATACTCTTTAAAACTTACCTTTATCTTCAATGTTTTATATACTTTATTTAACGAAACTTTTAAACCAGGATTAAACTCTTTGCTTTAAATACGCAAACGATATTGCATTTTACAAAATAAACAATATATTGAAAAAAAATACTATAGCGATTACGCAAAATATGTAAAGAATCGAAATGTAGGGATAAACTAATAAAATCGCCTTTGTACTAGAAAAGTTGGAGATAATATATTTTACTTGTAAACGTTATATATACGCTCCGGAAGTTGTTATCTCCTCTACATTAACCATACAGCTTATAATAAGCGCACTGAACAATACAAAATAACTAGTATTAAAATAGCTAAGAGTATAGCTTAATTGCAAGTTTACGTTTAAAAAGTATATTGCAAAACGAATGGAAAAGGTATAGAAAATAACATTGCATATCAAGCATCTTGCTAATACGCAATATAGGCCTTCTGCGGCTTTCTTATAAAAAACCACGATTATATGCATTTTGCTTTTGTTATTATACAAAGCAAAAGCGTAGTACCCGAGATAAACGAAATTGAACATAAGCGACGGCCATTTACAAAGCATTACAATAAGCACTTATATAGAGTCACGTATAGCGAAAGCGAACAAAATGATTAATATAGCAATAAAAAGTGTATTGCCAATCTGAAGAATTACATTTATAATGGCTGGTCTATACAATATAAATTTTTCGTTTTGCGAAATAGTTTTAGAACATATTTATATTAATATAACTTTTCAATTTAAAAGATTGGATATACACCATCTGCTCATTATACGCTTAATTGCATTAAGACATTGTATGCAACGCAGTATAAGGCTATAAACAATAAATCGACTACTTCCAAAAGCGCTTTGTTCAATTCTTTCTTTTTTGCATTATACCCCTGGGTATAGAACAAACTTTATAGAGGGGATAGATAAAGAAATAATGGCGAAAAGCTTTGTTAATTAATAGAACGTTTTATCCCCTAATACGATTACTATCTTCTTCGATGGGTCCGAATTATACAATAACGCAAATAAGCATATAGATTACAGTTACGCGATCTATCAAGGATAAGATCTTGTCGCTATCGGCAAAAATGCGATTAATATACTTTTACATATCTTTGATACAAAAATGATAAACGCTTTGAAAAGGTTACAAAAAGCGTTAATATTGTTAATTATTATGGATACACAAAAATGGTTTTGTATCGATAACATTTCAATGATATAGTGCAAACGCACAAATGCTTCGAATACCTTACAATAAACGTTTTTAGAAAGCTATAAACTTATCGATTAGTACGCGATTAAAATATAATGGTCCCTTGGGTACCAAAGGATTACTAATAACAAAGCGGCGAATAAGTTAGCAAACGCAAGCGCGAAAAGTGATATAGTAGATTCAGGGTTTACCGCGCAATCAACAATTAGCGGGATAGATTTGATAATACAAGGTTTAATCCGTAATACAACGGACGATTAGTGGGACAAAAACGAGTTTACGCTAATGGGAGAATATTGCAAATAGTAATTAGATTATGCGTTTAAGGAGTTTATAGAATTTAGATTTGCTAAATCAATATTGTATAGATTACTAGCGTTGCAATCTAGGCATAGCGATTTTGAAGCTTATCACAAACGTTTTAAATACAAAAACGTAGAAACCTATTGTTTATACGATAAAGCTAAAACCTTTAAATATTTTGTTTTTTGTAAGATCTTTATTAGAAGGTTTTACTTATAATCGCTCAAACCCGTTTGCTTATTAGCGATCGCTTAGAAAGGGTACGATTATATATAACAACTTTTTGCTTTTTTAAAAAAGTTCGAATGTTTTGTTATAATAACACAATATTTTATGTTTTGCAATCGAAAGCTTAATAGCACTCTGGATAATATTCAATGTAATGTTTTATTCAATCCTTTTTTT
>NGKF01000016.1:120766-136561 GCA_002162555.1 Monilinia aucupariae | reverse complement strand
CCCCCCCCCCTTCTTTTTATTCTTTGCTTTATTTCGAAGCTTAATCTGAAATGCGATTTATAAAGCGCAGTATAATACTTTATACAATGATATAAAAGCTGTAATTTAATATAATAATTGCTCTTTTAATATTCTTTATCAATACAATTATTATACGATTTAATACTTATTCTCTTTAAGTATAACAAGCAAAAGCTAACCTTTTCGATATAGGATGTTCCTTTAAACAGCGGAAGAAAGTTGTTTAACAAAATTAGAGTTGTAAAAGATCGCCGGAAGGAGGCGGTTTCAATGCTTTAATTTAGCGACGTTGTATGATATATATTTAAGTGATGAGCTTCTAAGCCTACGATCCATTAATGTATCACTCGTTTCTAGTACCCTTCGGGAGGTCAAGAGCCTAGCTAGCTTATATAGACGTTAAACATAATAAATAAATAAATAAATAAAGGAAGTATTGTTTTTTGTTTCGTTTCTTTACCTTTTCCTCGATTTTGATTTCGAATAGTTATATTAAAAGCAAGTTTAAAAGTAAAACGAGGAGCTAATAGTATAGATACAAAGCTTATTAATGCAATATTTTGGTTAGAAGATACAATGGTATCAATATTGAATTTACTAGAAAGAGAACGAAATATATCGAAAAGAAAAAAAGAGCAAAAGAACTTCTAAAAGTAATAAGAAGTATATTGTTATTAGATTAGGTTTAATATTAATTTTTTTCCTATAGGTAAACGATTTCGTTGTTTGAGAGTGTTTTTAAGAAAGTATTATCGAAAGAGGTATTCTTTTAAATAGTTATTAAATGGTTGGGATGATTTGATATTTGAATAATAAATAATGTAACGTTTATATTATAAAAAAGCTGTTTAGAACAGGGTCAATAGAATTTTTAGAATTTATTATTACTTAATTATATTACAAAGAAAAGATTATTATATATATATGAATTGTATAGGTAGAATATATATATGGTACGTGCTTGTTAATCGAGTATATAAACCGTGACGTCGTATACGTGCACCGGAACGTCTGCTATGCCAGCCGAGCAGCGGAAGCGTAACAATAATAAATGGTCTTTTAGCAAAAGCAAGTTTTTAAAAAACGTAATACTTGTTTTTTTTTTATATAGAGATTTTGTTTTTATCGATCTTAATCAATTTATCGACTAGCTCTTTCGTAGTAAAACAATTATCCTTATAAAAAGCTATAGTTTGAACTAAATGATCGAAAATCTTGTTTTCGAAATCTTTGAATAACTAAATATTGTCGATAATCTTGATTTAAATTGCTAAAAGTTTAAAAGTTCTATACTATTCCAAAAAGTAGCTATATCGAGTAGAAGGATTGTTAAGCATCTTTCAATAGTTGTATTGGATATAAATATATTTAACTTCTACAGAATTATTATAAATTGCAGCTAACTAGTGTACTAGTTCCGCGCTAGTAAAATAAGAAACTTGTATATATAATGTATAAAAATACTTTTAAACTTCCAACTCTGTTTAATTCATAATATAAACACATCGAATCGTTTTTGAATCGAAAGTATTAATATATAAATCGAAGCGTTCAAAAATAAATATATTTTACAAACTTGTTTAAGGTTCTATATCATCGTTTAGCTTTTTGATAAAATTAATTACTTTGAAATAATACAAACAAATAAAGTAAAAAGAATATAAAGGGTTTAAGAAATTGTATTTACAAACGAAGAATTGATCATCTTTAGCGTAATGATTATTACTAGATTCGGAAAGCAAAAAGCTAAAGGCAAGGTTATCAAGGTTATTGATTTATAATCTCTTTAGAATTCTTTTACAATTTTTGCAAAATTAATATTGTTCTTTTATAATAAAATGTTAATTAGTTTCAATAAAAAAAAGAATTGTTCTAGAAAAGAAAAGATTGGAAAAAAAAGTAATAAAAGCAATGTTATATACAATTTTATCGTATAACTATTCAATTTCTATAATTTAAACAAAAAGAACTTTTCGTATAGTATATTTGCTTTCGCAATTTTAAGAATCGAGGATACGCAAAGTAAAATCGCAAAGAGTATTTTTTAGAATAAGAATAGATCGTAAAGAAAGCATTGCTTTTTGTTTCGTTTTTTTACTTTTTCCTTAACCTTAACTTCAAATAATTACATTAAAAACAAAACCAAAAATAAAATAGGGAACTAATAATGTGGATACAAAGCTTGTTAATGCGATATCCTGGCCAAAAGATACAATAACGTTAGCATTAAATTTGCCGGGAAAAGAATAAAGTATATCGAAAGAAAAAAAAAAACAAAAAAACTTTCGAAAATAATGAAGAATATATCGTTGTTAAATTAAGTTTAATATTAATCTTCTTTTTGTAAATAGACGGTTTCGTTGTTTAAAAACGTTTCTAAAAAGATATTATCAAAGGAAATATTCTTTTAAACAATTACTAAATGGTTAAAACAATTTGATATTTGAATAATAAATAATATAACGTTTATATTGTAAAAAAGCTATTTAGAATAAGATCAATAGAGTTCTTAGAATTTATTATTATTTGATTATACTATAAAGAAGAGATTGTTATATATACATGAATTGTATAAGTAGAATATGTACATGGTATATACTCGCTAATCGAGTATATAAGCCATAACGTCGTACATGTGCATTGAAACGTCTGCCATGTCAACCGGGCAGCGGAAGCGTGACAGCAAATGCAACAGCTTTAATTAATCTCTCGATTGTTTAAAAAAGCACTATAATTTTTTCCAATGTTTTTTCAAATATATTAACGTAAATGAAAATCGCCGCTTATATATTATATATTAATATATATGCTAAAAACGTATCCTTTACCATTTTGTTTGTTATTAACTTTTTTGCATCAATAAATGCTTATTGATATAATCTTAATTTTGTAAAAAAAGTTTGAATAGTTTTGTTTTTGTAGTTAAACTTTTCCTTCAAAAACGATCTTATTGTATTTGCTATATAAATAATATTAAAAGTTCGATCGTAAATCAACAACTTCTTTTAAACATTAATAGGATCTATATTAATATAGCCCTTTTTTATTATACTGCGATAAAAAAGTATAAATTCTAAAGTTATAATAATCATAGCGATACTCCTTCTCTTTATAAAAGAAACTAATACCTTTTCAAATTCTATCTTTAAAACAATTATTTTTTGTAATATTATATCTATAATTCTTTAACGATTTTTTGTAATAAATTCATTTATTATAAGCTTCTCTAAAAGTTCAAAAACAAATTGTTTTTCTTTGTCAAATGCGATATTATAGTAATTCGCGTTTGCGAGTACTATCAAACAAAAGTTATAGTAATCCGTATAATTATCTTTTATAAAAACAATAATAAAACCCTATTTAATTGTAACTATACTTAATATAATAACGTTGAAGAGATATTGATAAAAAATAAGGTTTTTGATGAAAATTTCGATAATGAAAATAATGAAAATGATGAAAATGTGATTTTTCCGGCGGAAATAGGTAGAAAAGCGATCGTTTTCTTTCGGAAAAGACATATATTATCGTTTCAATCAATAAAATGATAATCAAGTTGCTTCAGTGAATATGCAACACGGGGTCATAACTTATTGTAGTAGTAGAGTATATATTGTCTAATATGCTAGAAGTGGCATATGTGTTCTACTGAGTATATGAGGTGGAGACACCTAACTAGGTATAGCGCTACACGTGATTACAACAATCTTATCCACTCGATTGTATTCCTCATTCCCTATTCTATATTCTATATTTTCTACTTCGTCCCTGGACATTGCGCAGGCATATATTTAAAAGAAGCGCATTGACTTTGACATTACGAATCTTGACGGGATTATCTTTTAGGTGATACTCGTAGTTCCATGTCGATCTATGCGATGCAGTACTGGGTATTCATAGGTATGTATGCGTATACATACAAGTCATGTAATGGGGCCAGGGGAATGTTTGTAGTACGAGTACTAGAGAATAATAGAATGCGAACAGAATACAATTTGAAAGAAAGGAGAAGATGCGGAAGGAAAATTGAAACGGAGAGGTTGAATACGGGATGCATATACGAGTGTAAAGAAGGCAGGACGAATACATATATATATATATATACGACGGTTAAATTCCAGGATTAGATAACTATACGATAAGATCATCAGAATTGGGATTCGGATTGTATATATCAAATCCGATTCCCGAACTTATTCGAGGGACGAAGGGGAAAGGGAGGGGAAGGGAAGGGAAGGGAAGGGGAGAACTAGTGAAGCGAGACAAAAAGAAGCGAGGCAGAAAAAAAAGAGACAGGCACAATAACAACAATAAAGACCTTGATGAGAAAGCCAAAGTCCTTGTACTTCCATTGCAATATAAAAAGCGAAACAAAGACGAAGAGAACTATACTCAGCCAACATTATACGAAGCAATCAACAGCCCCCAAAAAACCAAAAGTTCAACAGCAAGCGAAGTACACAGCCCATCCAAAAGGAGAATATTGCACCGAGAATAAGAATCCTCAACGCACGATCCATCGATGGCGAAAGCAAGACCCAGATCATTTTACGAGCACCGACAAACATATTCAACAAAGCGAGAGGAGCGGCGCAAGCATTGAATTTGCGCCGATCAACTAATCCTATTGCTCATTGCTCATTGCTCATTGACACGGGATTCCAATTATTATATGGTGGGTGGCCTACCTAGTTCGGAAGACTCAGGAGGAGAATAGATGATATCGATTTGATGGCACGTCGATAACCCGCGAGCGGAGGGGGATTTGGGGGATCGGGTGGATCTATGGAGGAGTTCAGTCGGGCAGATGCTATGCTATGCTATGCTCAGATCAGATACCGACCAGACATACCAGGCACCCCAGAAGCTCCAGGACCTCGGCGTCAACAATACGATAGATAGAGATCAAAGGTACCGAATAGGCGGTCGATAGGGACTAGACCAGAGTAGAGGAAACAAAGCTTGGGTTATACGAACGAAATGGAAAGAATCGACGGACGGAAAAGGTGAGGATCACAGCTTGGCGAGCCATTTCACCTATGCAGCGACGACTAGCATGTGTGGCCAACCCACGCGCTAGGAGCTAGACATGCATGCTTAAAGTTATCGCGCATAGCCTTCCTTCCCTTCGAGCGATGATAACCGCCAGCTTGAATACAAAGTCCATGATGAACCCGCACCTGCGCAAAGTCAAGCGCAGAGCCAAGCTTCATGATGCTAAAGAGCCCAACCCCAGCCGATATATAGAAAGATAGATCACCAAATAGAGACACACGTCTCCACCACTCGTCAATAATCCTCGGTTCCGAATCGCTTCTGCGCAGGTGGTGGCTGGAGCTGGAATGAATCGACAGAGCATTTCTTTGCTCCTGAGAACCCGTTATGGTCCCATTCCATCCCATGGCATTTCACCGTTCGAGAGCATCTCTATTCTGTAGACTAGCGCCTACCAAGGGTGCGTGCGTGCTTCCGTATTCCTCGAAGATATCCTTGGGTGTCTTGCCCGGTGTGTCTGTCTGTATAGCTCTCTTGGCATTGATATCATTTATTATATTTGCATATCTTTCAATTCGTCAGACACTTTTCGAAAGTTGCCTCTTTTGTTGATCTTTTGCCGTTGATCTTGTTGTTGGTCGCTTTCCCATTTGTACCTTGGTAACTTTGTGCGATTTATTCGAAATTTTGTTTTGCGATGAAATTGTTTTGATATTTTCCCCCCTTTTTTTTCCTTTTTGTCATCTCCCACTTGCTTTGGACATCACTTGAGGTTTTGCGATTGTGGAAGAGGGGGTATGTATATTTTCCATTGGGTTGCACATGGAAGGATTTGATTCTTTATTATCATTACTAGGCTGCGCAGGTATGGGCAAATGGGAAATCAGAAGATAAATGAATAAATTCGAATCGGATGTGATTATGGGAGATGATGAGGATGAAGATGTACAACCACTCAGCACTACCGAGTTAACAAAATGATCATATCTCTGACGTCTTTCTTCTGGTGTTGCTTGTCTTGCAGTGTATTCATCCGTTCCGAAATCACTGTGTTTTCGTAGGCGTATCTGTTGTCTTTTTTAAATGTTCCCATGGGTTTTCGCTCCAAAACACTTTCGAACTTGAATCCAAAGCTGTAAGGGGTGGAGCAACTATCTGCAGAAGAAGGTATTGCTTTTGAGGGTGAGGTCGGAATTAAAATTGGATCAAGGCGTGAAGGAAGAAGTATTTGGGGAAGAGAAATCCGAAGACATTATAATTAATGTAAGAGGTTTGTGATATTGTTGTATGTATTATGTTTGTTGTAAGTTGTAAGCTGTATGCTGTTTTTATTTTGAGGTTATTGATGAGCTTGATGCTTGATGCTTGATGGGCAACTTTAGAGCTAAGAAAGGTATAAATAAGGCTGTCAATTACATACTCGAGTAGTACTTGTACTCATAAGTAAGAACCATGGTCTTACTATCTAAACCTTTGATTCACCTGGCGATTTTATTCTACTCGAATAGTCATACTCATACTCATACGTGAGTACTCTAGAACCTAATCCATTTCAACCCAACAACCTCGATCTATTCATATTAGAACTTATACAACGACAACCAAAACCAAAACTACAACCACAACATCAACAATAACACAACTCACTCAAATCACCAACTAACCAATCAACCAACCAACTAACTAAGCAAATAAAGTAAAGCCTAAGATTACCCCTTAAATCCTCAAATCCTCAAATCCTCAAATGAAAAAAGAACCCCATCGAGCATCTACCGACAGCCAACAAAAGGAGATCCTAGCCGTGGCAATCGATAGAGTAAAAAGCCAGGAAAGCCTTTTTGAGCGAGAGGGGATGAAGAAATTTGAGAAGCGAACAAATAACGAATAACGAATAACGAATAACAAACGAAAGATTCTAAAAGAGAGTTTATACATCTACCTAGTTAATTAATGAGCGATAGAGTACTCGAGTATACCTGGCACGTACATCATATATATGCATGTATGGTTTGGAGGGGGGGAAGAGGCTTTTCTGTTGTTTGTAGAGTATGGATGGAGATGTACTCGAGTACTACTTGTAGATAGATAGATAGATAGATGTTAGGAATTATAGTATGAATATATGAATATATGAATATATGAATATATGAATATATGAATATATGAATAAATGAATAAATAAATAAATAAATAAATAAATAAATGAATAAAGAGTTAATACTTTGAAGGAATAGATCAATAGATTACTTGTACTTTATAAATATATATAATCTTACACTCGAGTAATACGAGTAGTTAAAGTATACTCGAATATATATATACATATACTAAAATACATACATCATATTAATATACATCTACTCGAGTAAATACATTCATAGTAAAAGATATTTATAACAAAGTATCTCCTCTCCAGGTAACCAAGTAATAATCACAATCACAATGAAGAAGAAGAAGAAGAAGAAGAAAGCAACTCAACGTCGCTTATTCCCAAGTCGCGATTTTTTTTTTAGCAATGGGAAGTATGTCATCTACTACTCTTACTAGTACCGTTGCACTCCATATTATACCAGTATTTATAATTAGAAACCGAAGAAAAGAAACGCGACAAAAATAAACAAGACAGAACAGAACCAAGTTTTTCGTCAAAAAAGAAAGAAAAATAAAAGCAAGAGAGAGAGAGAGAATCCTATCCACCCAGATCCAAAAACCACTAGAGGGTATGACGAGCATTGGGTACCTATCTATGTACTTAGTATGTATCTACTCGCTTAATTGTCTCAGGGTCTAAGATGGTGGGTCGGGATAACTTTATGGATGGATGGATGGGTGGATGGATGCCCAATGATGCTTCTTCCTTCAAGGCTCCAGAGCAAAGGATTAAAGTACGTATCGTAGTAACTTTACTCGAGTATCTATAGCGAAAAGCTTGAGGGGGAAAATATAAAATATATATATACGAAGTGGTGGTAAGTAAAATTAGACAGGCAACCTAGGAGGTACGTGCGAAAGTTTGATATATCATTTTTATTTTATTTTTAGAAAACTTTATTGTGATGTTGTGGTATATAATTATAATACTGGTAACTACCTCGGTATATAGGTAGGTAATAGGTATGTAGGGGAATAGATAGAAAGGTAAGGTAGACAAGGTAGATGATAGATGACTGCGAGATTATATATCTGCTTTGGATTGGAAAAATTTAACGTAATGAGAAGAAAGGAGGAGGAGTATACTCGTATACGTAGTAGGATCTGTTTCCGCTTCTCTTTCCGCTTCATCTTTTGCTTCCTAAAAAGGCTATGTCGTCAGTAAGAGGAATAATGATGTTCTCCCCCCTCGTACCCCCAAATTACAGGGGAACTATGAATAGCTACCCACCCATGGTATGAAGAAGACAAAAAATTAACCGTGTAAAGTTTCGGAGATAGATGGCTAAGGTATAATATAAGGGTGGGAAAATCATCCAAGATATATACTATATATGTGACATTGAGGTTGAGAGAGAAAGAGGAGCCTCTCCCTGGACAAATGACGTATGTCATCTTTCTCTCTCTCTCGCGTTAAGCAATAGCCACTTGACATTAACAGTGCACTTAATCATGACCTTGCGTGCCACGCATATGGCGAAGCAGGCTCTTTGGTAACTTATTTGTAACTAACTAATATAATATTGAACGCCCTCTCAACGGAATTCAAGCTCTTGCCCATCGAATTGATTCGTCTTTTCCGTTGAGGGTATTTGCTTTCTTTGAAATATATATATACTACAAGCGAGCCGGGAGAACTTCTACAAGATTGAGGCAAGAACTGTATGAGTATAAAATATTTTGGATGATGCTTGAATAGGATATACAGCATATGGAACTCTCACCATTATGCTATTGATCTAAAAAGGGATCGAACCTGGTGATTGGACGGGGGAAGCTTTCTCCTGTCTATGGCTGCATGTTCTATTTTTGTGGTGGTGATACCTCGCTATTGGTATTGAGGCAAGTAGATATAGATCGCAGGGTCAATCTTGGATCGGGTCGAATATAAAGATTCACCCTCCCCCCGAGTTTCCGCAGCAGAATGAAGAAGAGCCCAAAACTTAATATGAGGTAGACGTATAGCAGCATAGGAACAAACAATTAAGAAGCATGAGAGGGTAACATGCATGCAAATCCCAAGATGGAAGATGACAAGCAAGCTCGCCACACTTATGGCGATCAAGAGAAAGAAAGAAGGAAAGAAGGAAAGAAAGAAAGAAAGCAAGACCCGATCCTCAAAACCACCACAAAGCTTGTAGGAATGAATTATATTGATGTAGTAGTAATTCAGGCCGTAAAGCTAGACCGGAGATCCATGGATGTGCAACAAGGAAGGAGGGGGGAAATATATGCTATGGAAGGTATACTCGTATAGCCCGCTGACATTGAAAAGGTATTGGCGGTGGAATCCGGGTCAATCGAGAGTACAATAGATACTGTATTCCCGCTTCTCGATCGAGCTTTTTTGTAGGTACTCTATAGAGATCACAGCTTACGAGAGAGGAAGAGAGGAAGAGAGGAAGAGAGGAAGAGAGGAAGAGAGGAAGAGAGGAAGAGAGGAAGAGAGGAAGAGAGGAAGAGAGGAAGAGAGGAAGAGAGGAAGAGCGAGAGAGCGAGAGAGCGAGAGAGAGGTTGTTATAAATCGAAGAAACCAAAGGCATCTATCTCAACGGGATATCGTTCATATCTCGGCAAAGACGATAACAGGGGGTCAGGTCGTCTGCCGAAAATAAAAACCTGTGAGAAATTATCATTGCCCACCAGGCCCAGGTGAAGTATAGTAAATAGCTAAGGTGCTAACCTGTTTTTTTGTTTCCCACCATGAGATATAGCGGGGTATGATGAGTTGATTGAAGCATGTGATTAGCAGGATGCCAAATCCTCGGAAAATGATGAAGAATGGAGAAAGAGGAGAAGAAAAATTGAAGGACCAAAAAAAAGCATGTGAGGAAGTTTTTGAGGGGATTCCTAAATGTGGAGTCCACCGGTGGTCTTTCTTTTTCCTTTTCTTCTTGAATTCAGTGTGGTTTGCGATGTGATGTAATCATGATTTGCAATTAGATGTTAGAAGTTGGGCGGACAAAGTCATTCTTCTTTCTTTTTCCTCTCTTCTTTTTCTTCCTGATCTAGGCACAGGCAAATGCGAAGCCAAGGAAAAGCAGGGCGTCTTTTGAGGCTGGATCATTCATCCTTAGATGGCTGCTGTTGGGCTGTTTGGCGGGGCCAATCGAGTCTTCTAGTTGTGCGTAGGTAGTAGGATAGGTGGATAGGCTTGCGAGCTCCGTGGCGAACGATGGGAATAAATATACGAGCATAAGATAGATACTGGACTGGGCTGTACTGTCCTCTCCAAACTGGAGGAAGGAGTAGCAAAAGACAAACGAGATTACGGTACTGCATTCACGACAAAATCCAGAGGTAAATGTATGTACGAGTCCTTGGGTTGGTGGTTGTTGATATGTAAATACGGACGAGTAGGTGACTACTGTGCATACCTACCTAGTACGCGAGTAGTAGCTCTAGAGTACTCGTAGATTTGAAAAGAATACCCTAGGAGGAGTGGAAAGGGCCGGAACTACTACTGGTCGTAAGTACTCGTAAGTACTCGTACGAAGGAGCATGGTCGGTCGAGTTTTAAAAAAGACTAATTCGTAGCTTCTTGGATTGATATCGTTATTAGTACCCTACGAGTATATCGGCGATGATACACTCGTAAGCTAGACGGCTGTCAAAGTCTCAGAGAGCTTGAGATCTTGACTGAGGGTTTCACCCTGTAGTATGTAGGTATCTAGGTGTTCTACTAGAATACTATCTATAGTACTCGAGTATTGTCTATTATGATGATCGAATTTTATACATCATTTATTACAGAGTCGGATAGGATGTTATTCCAATAAAAAGTACCGGTCAAGGTTACGGGGTATTGATCAGTAGTAGCTAATTAGTATATACGCTATATTATGTATTGATATTTTATTTCCAATAGAGCTGTTGGGAGATGCAACGATAGAGCAGATGGCCATCTCGTGGCTCGGTCTCTCATGTTGTAGTAGGTTTAAAGGGGGATAGTACGAGTGCGAGTATTGGTAGAATTGAAGAAAGAGGGGTGAGTGGTTTGGTTTGATGCTCGAGTATATATACATGTATGAGTAGTAATAACAAAGCCATTATCAGCATGGTTGGTCATTGTTCTTGAGCAATCTTGATATTACTCGAGGGGTATCTTAATTCGCAAAGGCACATTCCCAAGGCTTTTGGTGGCTTGTCGTCGTATTCCAATGTGTGGATCTACTCGTACCGGGAGAGGATGGGGGGAAGAGGAACGGTGTGCGTGCAAGTTTGTTTGGCGGTTGATTATTGCATGAGTATATCTGGATGTTGTATGTATGTGTCTCGTACGCAGGAGGATTCGAGACTCGAGTAGATGGAGGGTTACTAGAGTGGTATATCCACGGATAAGGAGGGTTAGTTGGTCTTTAAAGGGTTGAGCAGATCTGCTTTGATGATCGGTAATTATTGAATTCCGAAACATGAAAGCAGCCGGCTGGTGGGCCGTAAGAAGACAGATAGATACTGGTGATACTTGGAAGTTGATTGCATAAGCGCTTGAGGTAGATCAACAGTTGGATCCTGGTGCATTGCATTATGCTTGCTGCTCTCCAGCGGTTTGAGATCAGACTGTCCGGTACAGTCAGTAATGACTACTCGTCCAAGCATTCTTGGAGGGGTGGTACAGCCTCGTGATAATAGAGAGGGAAGAAGCCATGCATGATTAGGATTTGATGGGAAGAGAGGTTGTTGGGAGGGAGGTGAGCATCATGATTGCATGATCAAAGAGGAGAGTAATGCGAGATTATATATTGTATTTCTTTTCACCTGATACGCCCACCTGCTTGATAGAATCGAAGGACTCGAGTATATACACGAGTATATGTACATATACTCGAGCAGACAAAGAACGATAGATGGATCCAAAAGGACCCTTCAACATTCCTCTCATCTTCTCACTCTCACTCTCACTCTCACTCTCATCGTTACCATCACCTTTTGCCCCTCCTCAGTTCTCTTCTGCCATCCCCATCCTTCCCATCTACTTTCCCTGATTCAACCCAAGAATCCTACAATCAATCAACATCCCAAAGAGAGAGAAGAACAAGAAGATTCGTATGATTTTGAGTACTAGTTACTAATTAGCCCTTACTTATATTCATACCCAAAAAGTAAATTACAGTATTTCTTTTACCAAAAAGGAAATCCGGAACACGGACATATCATAAGAAAATTTAATTTTTTCCCTTCCATCATCCATTTAATATTACATATTGTGATTATTTACACTCTTTTTTTTCTGTTCCTGACTCCACTACTACTCTGTTGGTGTTCTCGAACCTTGGATCTTTCCCCCCCCAAGTGATAGACGAGAGAACGCGCTTGTTGGAAACAAAAGAGTGTGTTGTGTGTATGTGTGTGCGTGTGTGAGAGAGTGAGAGAGTGAGAGAGTGAGAGAGTGAGAAAGCAAGAATCCGACATCCTCGTTAACAACCTCAAACTTCAATCCATTCCTTGACAAGTAGAACCACCAAAGCAAAGCAAAGCAAAGCAAAGTAAAGCAAAGCAAAGCAACCCAACCCAACCCCAAGAAACTTCTTCCAAGTCAACACAACAGAGATTACCACTCTACTCCCTTCCTCTACGAAACTTCTTCATTTTTACGAAGACAAAAGACCAAGACGAAGACAAATATTATCGCATTATTTGCGACAAGCGGCGAATTGATCAACAAGTACAGGAAAAAGAGAGAGACTTGTGAATAATCATAACAAATCATATACTTCCTTACTTACTTGTTTACTCACATTCTACTCGACTCTGGTTCAGCTTAAGGTTGGTGACTTTTTTGAGCTCAATTCTCATCAACACGGTCAACACGGTCAACACATCATCATCACATCAAGACATCAAGACATCGTTGTATCAAGAATCATACATACCTCTTAAAGGCTACCTTTGACGCGCCTTTCTTTCAAGACTTCCATTGAGGCCTCTTTAACTTCATTGTAAGTTGGTTGAATCTTCACTTTCCCGGATTTCTCGTTGAGCTTTGGCTTTGGCTTTGGCTTTGGCTCCAGCTTCACCCTCACCCTCACCATCACCTTCAATACAATCAAAAGGCATCAAGTTGTATCGATCCAGACTAATTTATCATGCGCCATAGACCGAGAAGTGAATTAAAAGCCATAGCCTCAACAAATTTACGACCTTAAAATCCCATTGTCTTTCGACATCCACCAGCTGAGGATTACATCAACACCCCCCAGTCAAATTCTCCTGAAGGAGAACAAACGCGATGGCAGAACAAGACGTTGATCTCGACTCTATCATCGATAGACTGCTAGAAGTTAGAGGCAGCAGACCAGGTAAACAAGTCCAACTTCTGGAACAAGAAATTCGTTATCTTTGCACCAAGGCTCGCGAAATTTTCATCTCTCAACCCATCCTCCTAGAGCTTGAGGCACCAATTAAGGTATGATACTGAGTCTTCTTCCCCTGCATGCGCCAGACCGGCAAAGCCAAATGCTGACTAGGTGGTTTGGTTTTTAGATATGTGGTGATATCCATGGCCAATATTACGATCTCCTCCGATTGTTCGAATATGGTGGATTCCCTCCCGAGGCAAATTACCTCTTCCTTGGTGATTATGTCGATAGAGGCAAGCAATCACTCGAGACGATCTGTCTGCTCTTGGCATACAAGATCAAATACCCAGAAAACTTCTTCATCCTCCGCGGTAACCACGAGTGTGCCTCCATCAACAGAATTTATGGTTTCTACGACGAGTGCAAGAGAAGATACAACATTAAGCTATGGAAGACATTTACTGATTGCTTCAACTGCCTCCCCATTGCGGCAATCATTGATGAGAAGATCTTCACTATGCACGGTGGTTTAAGTCCAGATTTGAACTCCATGGAGCAAATCCGACGTGTCATGCGACCAACTGATGTAAGTTCACCAGCAAAAGTTTTTTTTTATCATTTGCCAGCTCTCAATGTGCCATGGGAGGAGGCCAGAGCTCTTACTGATATGAGATTAGATTCCTGATTGTGGTCTCCTGTGCGATCTTCTCTGGTCCGATCCAGACAAGGATATCACCGGCTGGAGCGAAAACGACCGTGGTGTGTCCTTCACATTCGGTCCCGATGTTGTTTCTAGGTTCCTACAAAAGCATGATATGGATTTGATATGTAGAGCTCATCAGGTCGTCGAGGATGGTTATGAGTTCTTCTCAAAGCGTCAATTGGTTACACTCTTCAGTGCGCCCAATTACTGTGGAGAGTTTGATAATGCCGGAGCGATGATGAGTGTGGATGAGAGTTTGCTATGTTCCTTCCAGGTAGGTCCCAATCACATTTCCCTCATATTTGTGAGTGTTTCACTAACCTTCCCGTTGCAGATTTTAAAACCAGCGGAGAAAAAACAAAAGTACGTCACAACAGGTGGTCTTGGTGCCTCCAGCAGGCCCATCACTCCGAGGAAGAAATAAAAAATGATCAATTACGAACTTCCTTTTGTGTAGCAGGTTCGGACGCAGATAAGCTTAATTCGCGATTTTCCACGCAACGAATATCGCCCTCGATCAACATGCGCCGCCCCTCGATCGCTTCTCTTTGGGATTCGTCATCTCACCAGACTTTTGCAAGTATCCTCCAGACCTCGATCTCGACTAAACATACCTATTTGCGCGACGCCTTCCACACCCAACCTTTCGTTTCCTTATTTCTTTCCTTACCAAACGCGACTCAAATATGTACACAACAACTTTTTCCATTACGCTTTTCGACCACTAACACTAAGGATTCCACTCGATATGCTTTTCCCAACGAATTTTCGGCCGAATCACGACCTCTAGCTTTAGATTGACATGCCATCATTTTCACGACATGGCGATAGATACATGGAACGTTGTTCAGGCGAGTTTCAATTTTCGGGTATTGGCATTCGGATATGGCATCTCGTTTCTCATAGAAAGGCGGGTGGGGAATTTCAGGTTATGGCTCAGTACTGCTAGCTCTCAATATTTGTGTTCATACATTTGAGAAAGGGGCAATTGGTTTTGCCAGACAGCGAGATGAATAAGGGGAAGGGGAAGGGTGGGTGTGCATGGGTTGAGCGCAGAAAGCAGAAAAATAACTCAACACGATGCGAATTGTACCTTTGTTCTATGTAACTGACCTTTTTTTTTTACTACACTTCATGATTCTTTCACGAGATGGGTAGATGAGCTATGCGTGTTGATGATTTAATTTGATGAGTGAAATGATTATGCTAAGGGATTTTGAGTATGTATGAGTAGTTGGAGAATGTTGAGAGGATGATCACGGGAAGGTAATTGATCCACCTATCAGTACTACTAGAGTAGTATGATTTGTGATTTACGAGTACTCGTATATGAACTGGATCATGAGTAGAGGTGGGAGGCGGGGTTAACATTACACGATCGGGCGAGTCATACTTACCTGTCATGCATGGTATAAGAAATGGATATTTATTTTCTTTTCACCTTTTTGTCGGAAGCCTTTTGTCGGAAGCCTTGGGTGAGGTTGCATGGGTGAGGGAGGTTGCGTGGATTGAGTGAGGTTGATGGGTAGATGGATGAGTGGTAGATGGGGTGTTTATATTTCTATTTCTATTGAGGGGATGAGTGTGGGAATGAGAGTGGGATTTGGAGGGGATTTGGAGGGGGGG
>NGKF01000016.1:25158-120558 GCA_002162555.1 Monilinia aucupariae | reverse complement strand
TGGGAGTTTGGGAGTTTGGGAGTTTGGGAGTTTGGGAGTTTGGGAGTTTGGGAGTTTGGGGGAGTTTGGGAGAGTTGGAGGAGTTGGAGGAGTTGGAGGAGTTGGATGAGTTGGATGAGTTGAATGGGAGAGATAAGTATAAAAAAGTAGAAAATGGATGGAGAGAGAAATGGTATAAGAGGGTTTGAGTTGGGGGGTAAGTATAAAAGGTTGGAGGTTGAAGGTTGAAGGTTGGAGGTTTGGTTTTATGAGTTTGTATTTGGTAGGAAGGGGGTTTGGGGGGGTTGAGGATAAGGGGTGAGGGGTGAGGTTGAGGTTGAGGTTGAGTGGTGAGTGGTGAGTGGTGAGTGGTGAGTGGTGAGTGGTGAGTGGTGAATGGTGAGTGGTGAGTGGTGAGTGATGAGTGGTGAGTGGTGAGTGGTGAGTGGTAAGTGGTAAGTGGTGAAAATGGAGATGATAGATAGAGTTTGAGTTAATGATTAAACAATATATATTCTTATATACTCAAGTAAAGAGAAGAATATGAATGATGTTTTGATTATACTCGAGTATTATGTTAAAGATTATTAGGGGTAAATAAATAAATCGGTTTGGTTTGGTTTGGTTTGGTCTTGTATGAAATTGGATATATATCCAAGTTGTAGGGTGGTTGTATGTTGAGAGTTCTCTATATCAAACATATATGTTTTTAGATATTTTATCTTCTTTTCTTCTTCTTTTCTTTCCTTTCCTTTTCTTTTCTTTCCATTTACTCTTTCGCTTCTTCAATCCTTCATATCCCATACCTCTTCCAAATCAACATGAACCCTTATCTCCTTCTCCCCCATAACTCTCCACATATTCTTCAATTGTCGATTGAGCTCCTCATCTCTCACCCCTTCCCTTCCACCTCCACTCCCTCCCTCATCCATCCCGTCATCGCCATTAACAATAATTTGAAATCCGTTCATATAAATCCCCTTGCACCATGGTACTTTCGCTACGGCCTGTTTCCAAATTTCGACCATTCCTTTCGCTTTTTGGGTATGAGCTTCTCGAATATTCTGTTTGTTGTTGTTGTTGTTGTTGGAGGTGAGAAGGAGAGTTTTGGAATTCAAGGATGAGGGTGATGATGAAAATGATGTGGTGGGAAGAAACTGCGGATACAAATCTAGGAACAAAAGATAGAGTTTCCAAAGCGAAGGGGAAGATGAGAGATCGGAGATAGGATTGTGATTGACATTCTTGAGATTGAGTGCAGAGACAAAGGTGGAATTGATGGTGTTGAGATTGGGGGTGGCGGATTGTGGATGTTGAAGGTAATGGTGTAGGATGTGTAGATAGAGGGGAAGGGGATTATGATGAGCCGAAGAAGAATCTATGAGTTCTGCAAATAGTGTGTTCATAGCAATCGGACTCAATAGTCTCATCATACCCAGACCTGGAGAAGTGAGAAGAGAGAGGAAGATTGTGTTGCTGGGGAATAATCGCAATGATTTTGTGAGGTGTTCGTGAAGGGTTTGAGGACGATAGGGACCGGATTTTGCGTGATGGTGGAGGAGACGGGCTGTGGATTGGTGGAGGAGAGTTTGTGGGTAGGTTGATTGGGAATTTGTAGGTAGACGGGTTGAGAGTTGCGTGGAGAAAGAGGAGAAGATTTCCAGGGCGGAGGTTATGTTTCCTTGTTGGGGTGATTGAGGGGCCATTGTGGAGGTAGTGGTTAGATATTTGAGAAGAGCAAGGAGTTCGGTGTAGAGGACTGCGTATGTAGGATTTTGTGTGGTGAGGAAATGGTCCCGGGTTGAGGAGAGATGCTGTTGGGCTTTGAGAAGAGTTGTTGGTGTCGGCTCCAGAGGGATGGTTGGGCTAGGGATGCCGTCTGGTATTGAAAGGAGGTGTGATAGTGCTGTTTCTTTTGATCCGGTCGAGATATGTGCCCAGATCAGACTTTTCCAGAGGTAGATTGAATCTTTCTTATCGTTGTTGTCCGAGGACATGGATTTACTCATTCCCAAGGCAGTCGTGTAAATCCCGTTTGAGATCTCATGATTGCCTCTTGACCATTCTATCATAGCATACGCATTGTAAAGTCTGAAACTGAAGGAATGCTGTTTGATGAGAGATCTGGCGACTTTCTTGATTGTGCCCGGTTCATTGATCCATTCAAATGCTAGGTAATATTCTGCCAAGTCGTCTAGTAGATATGTTTGTGTCAGTTGCTTCAAAGTGTTGCGAACCCAGAAATAAGGGATAGGCCCATTTTCCTCGCTCCCATATACTTCTCTCCATGCCCTAAAGCTGCTAAACCAACTGTTGCCAAACATAGATTCCGGCGCCATTGCGAAATCTGTTGCGGGAGTTGTGAAAACATGTGATACTTTCGGTTCTTCGCCCTCTATTACGTCCTCGAAAGGCTTTCTGAAGTATTTCTCTTTGATCCATTCTGAATCATAGTCAAGAAGCTCATTGTACAAGCAGGGATCATAGCTCCAATCTATACCTGACTCTTGGTCCTGGGTAGGCATAGGAGGCAAATGACAGAATATTAAGAATGCATTCAAAAGAGATCTTCGTAGGTACTCAGCAGATTTTGGCAATAAAACAAGAAAGTTCTCGATATCGGTAAACAAAATGACTCTATATGGGTCATCTTCCACGGTATCATCCATGGTTCTTGCTGGAACCCTAGAAGCTTTTATGCGAGAAGATTCTGCGATGACCCAGCTTCTGAAGAGGTCTTGTTCACCAAGTGCTATTTCTGGTTCGTCGGCCTGGGCGTCTGGAACTGTTGAGTCATCTCCAGTTTTTACAAAAGATTTCCAGCCTAGAGAACTTTGTTCCCCAATTCGTGGAACTTCTGCCTCCCAAAACTCCCCGAACAGTTGAAACGTACCATCGTCTACCAGCGGTGATGTCTCATATATAGTAGATTCTGGCCCTTGAAAATTCATCTCCAAAATACCTTGCCAGATAGCTACTGCTAGTTCTGTGAAACCTGATTCACGGATGAAAAGAGTGGCTCTGAGAACCACATACAAAAGTTGATCGTAAAGTGATTTCACAGAAATCCATCCAGCCGCGGCGCTGATTGTTGTTTTTAAAGAATGAATCCTACTGAGGAATATTTCACGAACATCCTCATATCCGAATGTTGAAAAGTTGCTTTGCCTGAAATTTAAATAACTTTTCCATAAAACAAGACTATCAATGTTGTCTTTTGCAATCTGTGCCCACCGCTCCGCCTGCACCTTAATCTCCCATATCTTTGCGCCCTCTGCCATCAAACCTAGTAGTAGGCGCTCGCGGTCTGGTAGGAAGTGTATCTTATCCAAAGCCTTTTCGTACATATGAATTCTGATGTCTGCCGTACTCCTAATCTCTGCATTAGTGATGCGGCGACGGTCATCACCTGCTTTCAGAAGTGTAACTTGATGCTCAATTAGAGCAAGCCACGCATCGATATCGCTTGGAAACTGTTCTATTCGTCTGGAAAGCTCCATGTTCTTCTGTTTGACCGAAGATTCGAGTTTCATAGTTCGGCCAGTGTCAGACCCTGACGAATCGCTATCCGAAGCATATTGGAAAGCGCCATCCTGAGGTTGATTGGGTGTTTTGGCTTTTCCTTGTATTGAGCGGTAATGGGTATCACCATCATCAGAGTCGGAATCTGATCCCGGTTCTCGCTCTCTCTTTCGTTTTTTGCCTCTACTAATTTGAAGTGAAACAAAGTCCTCATCATGCAAAAAAGGTTCCTCGATCAAAGCTTCTGGACGAATCTTAAGGAGCCGAGGTCTGTCTCTCTCAACTTTGGAGAAAATGTACTTCTCCCGATTATTGGACCTGAATTCCCTCGAATTGGTAAGCACAATACCCTTATCATCACCATATTCTCTGTCAATTTTGGTGTCTCGAGGTGCACCAAGAACACAGCCTGCTCCAATTCGATGGAACGGTGGAACACTATAACGATGATTGCTCCCATACACCAGATTCTTCACATCTCCTTTCCTGTCAGAAACATATATGTTAGAGGCTACCTCAACCTCTGTTGTCTCTGGCGGTTGCTTTATCGGCGCATCCTTTGAGTATTTTTCAACTTCATCCTTATTCATAGACCGATGATCAGACCGACGATCACCTCCGCTCTGAGATCCATGATATGAGCCATATCTTTCACCGTTCTCCTTCTCCCTAGTTCTGTGCTTCTCTCGACTTCGAGATCTATTGTGTGAGTCACGTGTGTATGAGTTTTCCTTGCTTCTAGACCTGTATTTTTCTCTACTTCGAGATCTGTGGTGTCGACGATGGTGTCTTGGACGATCTTCTTCTTGGGTATGTTGTTTACCTCTTGTTGCCAGTTTATGTTCGTCATCCTGTTTAAGGTCGACTGCTGTGCTAGAGGGTTTTGGCCGGAAAGATCCGAACTTGGGGACAGTAGGAGTTGCTTCTGTCATCTTCACTAGCAGGACTTTGATTTATGATAAAATCACCAACAAATTCGATATTATCTTTACTGGCGAAAGGTTGACCTATCATGAATGTAACACGGTTCATTTTCATTTTCTCGTATATATTCGTAATATTACTGGTACATTGAGCTTCAGCTCTTAAAGCGGCATCGATTCCGGGCCGAGATTTATCCGACCGAATTATTTTTTTCGATAACGATAGAGCTTGAAATTTCTATTGGGAAGTTTGAGTGAGCGTCAAGAAATACTATTCTTGGACTTCGATATGCTATAATTTTGTGATATTGTGGTATCAAGAAATAGACCATGGCTTCTTCACTCAAAGCGCAGTTGGCGCAAATTGCGACTAATTCGACCAATTCTTTAAACCTCAAGGCGCAAAAAGCATCGCATTCAAAATCTTTGATTTTTGAGCCTAGAGTTGCGGCATCACAAAGTTTCGACACTCTTTACACATTATGCCACGAAGGATTTCAAGAACTATGTCTACTCGATGGTCGGTTTCTCGAGTTTCAAAAGACGATATTCAGCGAGCAAAGTCAGGCAGTGGATCGAACACAGTTGCCGGTGGCAGAGATTTCCGAGTTGGACAAACGACTGGAAGCGTTCCTGGGCTTAGTCGGCGGCCGTCTGTGTCTGAATCCAGCAATAAAAGCAGTTGAATGGTTGGTGAGGAGATTCAGGTATGCCTGTCGAACTCTGGCTTTTTGGAAGTTCTCGGGGCTAATTGATCTAGAATTCATGAGTACAACACATCCTTCCTTTTGACGACTTTCCTTCCCTACCATACCCTTCCTATATTTACCACATTACTTTCCATAATACCTTCGACTGTTCCGGTAGAATACAAATTTCTATCGCCCTATATTCGATCCTTGACTCAACCGCAAAGGAGGCCAATTGTCGCCGCTGCGACTGATAGCACCGTGTTTGCCTCAACATTCAATACGCATGTTCTACGCATATGTAAAGCTCGGCAGCATTACCCTGCCATTTTAGCATTCTGGGCTGGTATCATGACTGAAGCTACGAGTGGTATGTTGGACAAGGCCCGTTCTGGAAGAAGAGGAGTACAACAACAGAACGAACAAGATGTGATATTAAGATTATTACCGACTCTTAACGAGGGTCTTTCAATGCAAAAGGTCCCAGACTTGCGAATTGGATGCTATATGATCTTGTCAATCTTAGCTTCTAAAGGAGGACTGGATGATAAACTTTTGACAGCGATGATGGAGGCATTAGTTCTCGGTTGGACCGCTGAAACTGTTCGTCCCGGATTAGTTTGTCTCTCTATTTTGGCCCAACACAGAGGCGCAAAACAGATTACGAAACGCGTAACCAAGGAGTTACTCAAGGTCCCAGACCTTCCAAGCCAATTGATCGAATTAGGAAAAGAACGACGTATCGACCGACTTTCGAATGGATTGTGCCTCGCGCTTGTTGACAGAATAAGTAAGAGCGGGGAGGTTCAAGGTCTTCCAACAATCGAGAAAATTGTTGAGCATGGTCTTCTTAGCGATGCGCAGACGTCTGTGGTTGTGAAGCATCTATTGCTTGTGGCGCATCGTGTCGATGATGCTACGGATTCCGAGAAAAATACTCGGGCACATCTCGCATCATCCCTTGTTGCGCTGACACAACTTTCTGGACATGTAGGAACTGTTATTCAGGGTGCACTAAAGGAAACCGATGTCGATATGGATGAATTGGAAATGAAGCTGTCCACTACAATCCGACAGATAGAAATTCCAAAGGCGGAAGACGAGGATGTGATAATGGAGGATGATAGCACAAAAGCAGAGGCCAGACCTGATTTCCGACAACTCATTGAACGACTTCCACAAAGTGCTGCTAATGAGACCTCATTCTTGGCACATAGTACTTCTCATATCTACCAGGACCTATATAAAGCATTTTTGGTTGCTGCAGTCAATATCGGCGACTTGGATGTATTTGATGAGCTATCCATCTTGGGCCGTGCCAGTGCTCTGGAAAAGACTTTGTACCTTACATTTTATATCAGAACCTGGTGTGGCCCTTATCCGGTCATGGCTCGAGTTTCGGCACTTCAAATGGTGACTAGATATTTATCAGGGAATGAAACTGCGACCGTAGACATTCAAGGAATCGTACCTTATGCAGTTGCGGCACTCGCTGACCCTGCGCCGAAGGTTCGTCGTGCGGCAGCAGAGCTTATTCTCAAGATTGAGAAATTTTACCCAGCTGGTACAACTACGAAGAAAGCCTCAAGCTCCAGGCAACAATGGGCCTTTGATGATATCTATGGGCTAGGCGAGGAGACACAAGAAACAAAGTGGCTCTCAGCCGATACTGCAGGTCGTCTTTTGAGAGAAGTTCTGGTTCCAGCTTTAGAAGAATGTGTTCTTGATAAAACTCACGTTGAGTCTGTATTCGAGCAATCTTTGAATAGTCCTCGGGCTTCTGCAGAACCTAGCAAGAAGAATGATGGACGGCTAACTCAAACGGCACGAGCCTCGATTTTGTCATTCTTGTCCAGTCACGTTATTCATACTCCTATATTCTTGGTTAAGCTAAGGCTTCTTGTTATTCTTAACCATGTTCGGAGCATTGCTAGTACTACCAGAACCAAAGTTTTACTCCCAGCACTTCAACAATGGGCGTCTCTCAGTCCCGAAGTGGCATTGCAGCATTCGAAAGATGAACAATTTGCCATGACTGACTTTGACAGACAAGCAGCTGCGACTGTTGTAGCCAACGATAAAGATGGCTTGCAATTCTTCACACAGATTGTGCATGGCGAAATTGCATCGGATCGTCCTACTCTTCTTGTGGCCATATTTTCAAGGCTGCGTGAGATATGGGCATCTTTGAAGGGTGATGTGCAATTGCAGACAGCTCAGATGCTGATGGACGCTTCCCAATCTTCCTCCGATGAATCTAGCCACAACGCTAAATCGACCGAAGAAGCTTTAGAACTATTGCGAAACGCCCCTCTCTCAACTGAAATTCTCCTCTCCTTCCTCGATCAGTTACCTACGACTGCAAAGCTTACGGATGCCCCACCTGCTAGCAAAAGACGACGAACCAGCCATGGTGAGGTTGCCAGAACTTCTTTACAGGATCCAAAACAACTTGCTGCTGCTATACGCCAGGTCACATTTGTATTGCAACTCATCGATAGTTCTGATCCCGGAAGTCATCCAGAACTTCTCAAAGGACTCTTCAACACATTGGCAGAACTTCAGCACTTCAAGGTTCAAGTTTCATCTGAGCTTGCATATCTCCAAGATTTAGTCTTGAATAGCCTGTTGTCAATTTTAAAGGCTTACAAGGCAAACCCGGGCATGCAGTTAGACCATTCGGATATTAGAGCCGATTTACTTGTGGATTGCGTCCAGAAGACAGGCAGCCCACAGGTACAAAATGGTGCATTGTTAATGATTGCTGCCTTAGCAGATATCGCTCCAGAAGTTGTTCTTCATAGTGTAATGCCTATCTTTACCTTCATGGGAAGCTCAGTATTGAGGCAAAATGATGATTATTCTGCACATGTCATTAGTCAAACTATTCGTGAGGTCATCCCACCTCTTATTACCTCGCTTCGAAAAGACAAAGGCAACCCCGTTACAGGAGCTGCTGAGCTACTATTAAGTTTTGTAGCAGCTTATGAGCACATTCCTGTCCACCGTCGGAAGGGATTGTTTATATCCTTAGTTCAGACTTTAGGAGCAGAAGACTTCCTATTCGCATTGTTAATCATGTTGGTGGACAAGTATGGAGTCAGTGATGATATCAAATTATTTGCTACGGAATTGACAAACGCGTTCAGTGTTGAGGTTCAGCTTCAATCTGCAATCAAATACCTCGAGTTGATTGATGACCTATTGAAGCCCCAGCCAACATTTTCGCTAATTTTGCTTGGAGCTCATGACAAGATCGACCCACAACGTGCAGCTCTCAACGAACTTGTTCTTCTTCCACACATTCTCTCGCAACGACGATTGATTACACAAACTGCGAAACTTCTTGACCGAGACGATATAAATGCTGCTAGAATTCGCGAACTCTATTCTACACTACTGGAAAATTTGTTAGTCTTGACAGAATCTTTGAAAGACAAGAAAACAATGCATAATGCTTGTGGGGATATCCTAGAAAGCATTTTGGGTCTCCTTTCCACAAGCGAATTTGTCAAATCGGTTGAAGGACTTTTGGATAGACCCAACGAGGATTTGCGAAGAAAGATTCTGCGCTCTTTACAAGTTCGCATCGACCAGGAAAGCCCATCAGATTCTGTTTCGAGACTGGCAATGCTCGGATTTCTACCCCGGCTTACGTCAATTATTCGAGAATCTACCGATATGCCTTACAGGCGTACTGCTGTGGCTTGCGTCGAGAAGATTTCAGAAAAATATGGCAAGAAAGATCTTGAAGCCGTCTCCGCTGCAGCTGAGACCATTGCAAGTAATCATTGCTTGGGCCAGAGCGATACTGGTTTGCAAATAATGGCTCTGCTATCCTTAGCTTCATTGGTAGAGATCTTAAGAGAAGGAATAGTGTCCGTGTTACCTGTTGCCATTCCAAAGGCTCTGGAATACATTAAATCAAGTATCGGAGGTTCTGTTGAGGCCCAGAAACTCCACAACGCGGGATACACTTTCATAAGTGCCCTCGTACAATATTTGCCTTACATGATTACCGGCGGATATCTTGATACCCTTCTTTCAATCTCCAACAATTCAGCAGAGGCTGAGCTCGAAGACGAGGCAGATGAAATCAGAGAAAACTGTCTTCACTTGGCTGCAAAACGTGTCGATGCTAAGAGTATTTTTGTAGCCTTGGAGAAGAACTGGGTGCAAGCAGTTACAGCAGGAACTTGGGTAAGTTGTTCTTACTTAAAACTTCATAAACCTTTTTGCTGACATGAATAGGCAATCCGTGAGCAACTTGAAATGCTTAGCATGTCGATCAAAGCTCAACCAAAGAGCGCTGTCACCAAGCATTCCGTTATACTTGCGAAGATATTTCAAAACGCCTTTGACCTTCGAAGGCAGTTGTCTGACAGAGAGAACTATGAGCAAGACGATGAGACTATCTCTACGATAGAAGTTCAGGTCAATGAGGTCGCTTTGGAAATGATATTCAAGTTCAATGATTCGACATTCAGACCAACATTTGCCAACCTTGTTGAATGGGCGTCATCATCATTGCCCAAGAAAGACAAGTCTGGTAGAAATTTGAGGTTGCAAAGCGTCTATGGATTCATGGCTGTTTTCTTCGGCAACCTTAAGTCAATTGTCACAAGCTATGCCACATACTTGCTTGACAATGCCGTGCAAATCTTGAAAGAGACTGATATCAAGAATGACGCGTCAAGAGAATTATGGTCTAGAGTCCTTCGGGCTTTGGTACCATGTTTCAAGCATGATCAGGATGACTTTTGGCAATCTCCAGCTCATTTCAAAGCAGTTGCTCCTGTCTTGTGTGACCAATTCAAGAATGCTTCGGGATTACCTTTGGTCGAGGAACTTGTTCCCGCTATTGTTGAGCTTGCTGCCGCCGCAGATTCTTCGGATCATCATAAAGAGCTCAACGGAATGATCTTAAAGCATCTCCGTTCTGAGGTATCCAGTGTTAGACTCGCAGCCGTTAAATGCCAGCAAGCATTGACAGATAGACTGGGAGAGGAATGGTTGGCTATGTTGCCAGAAATGTTGCCATTTATTAGTGAGCTTCAGGAAGATGACGATGATGTGGTAGAAAAGGAGACAAACCGCTGGATTGTAAAGATTGAAGGAGTATTGGGAGAGAGTTTGGACTCGATGCTTCAATAAATGTAGATATATACCTGAACAAAAATAACGGACTTATCAAGGAGCTTAAATAGTTAGTCAAGGATTAATGAATGGATAATTTCAACTGGTGGCCATATTAAATCTCCCTGCCGTTGTTTATCATCCATAGTTCGTTGGTGAACTGCTGTTTTGATATATATATATATATATTAATCACGTGAAAGCGCATCTCTTTGTGTCGCGATAAGACGCGTGACCTTTAACCTTCTCTTTACCGCGTCTCTATATTTATTTCACTTCCACAACAACAAATGTCAAGATAAAATGTTCAAACCATTTCGGCCTCCACTTCTGAAGAGTGTGCCAAAACCTGCAAAGCAGGCAGATAATTTCTCAGATGTTGATTTCATATCAGATTCTGAAGAGGAAATTTTGACTAAACCGGTGGCAAAGAAGAGGCGGCTTCTTGTTCACGATGTCGAAGAGGTATCAAAAATTAAGGCTCCAATCGCATCTGCAGCTACCAATGCGCCCCGAAAGCCTTTGATTGTTGTAAAAAACCCCGTTGGAGCAAATCAAGCCACTAGTTCTTCTCAAAGTGCATCTGGTTTTGAAGGATACTATTTGGTACTATGGTAACTTTTGCCCCCGCTTTCGACTGGAAAATTGTATTGACAAGTGAAATAGGCGCAAATTCACGATGAAAAAGCACAAGACTTGGGATGGTGATGGGGTACTTGCAGTTACTGGTGGTTACGCTCGACTTCAGAATATCGATGGCAGAGAGATGGGGCGCTGCATGTATAACGAACCTCTATTGCCTGGCAGCACATTGAATATTGGAGGAAAAGATATTGAAATTGATTCTATAATTACAAAGGCAGACTTCCTTGCTGGCCGACCGTTTCTCAATAACAGTAGAAAATCTTCTGCGCCAGACAGCGGTAGCTGTCCAGCCGTACGAACATCGAGTATATCCAACACACTGGGGAAGAGGAAGGATAGTGGCTTGGATTCAGCAATTCCGGCCAAGAGCTTTTATGCTTCTACTCCGAAAAGCAATGCAGTCAAGTCTCAATTCAAGAACCCTCTTCTATCAACAACTGTCATGCTACAGAACAAGAACGGCGTTCCTACTCCTCGGCATGATCCCTCTGCGCCAGGTGCGATTGTCATGCAACGTCCAAATCCCAAGTTTCTTGCGAAAGGCAAACAACCTGTGGATGTTGTAGTTGATCCTTTTTTGGGTCGACATCTACGTGACCATCAAAAAGAGGGAGTAAAGTTTTTGTATGAGTGCGTTATGGGTTACCGATCTTTCAACGGTCAGGGTGCAATCTTAGCTGATGAGATGGGTCTGGGAAAAACGTTGCAAACAATTGCTCTATTGTGGACGCTATTAAAACAAAATCCGGAGCATCCCAATGAGGGAGGTGTGATAAAGAAGGCTTTAATTGTCTGTCCCGTCACTCTCATTGCCAATTGGAAAGCCGAATTCAACAAGTGGCTCGGGAATGAGAGAATAGGTGTATTTGTTGCAGATGGCTCTAAAAACATTCGGCTAACCGACTTTACTCATGGCAAGAGTTATAGTGTCATGATCATTGGGTATGAAAAGTTACGTACAGTGCAGGATGAACTGAAGAAAGGAGGTGGAATAGATATAGTCGTGGCTGATGAAGGGCATCGCCTAAAAACAGCTGCGAACAAATCAGCGCAGGCAATCCGGAATTTGAACACAGAGAGGCGCGTCATATTATCTGGAACGCCCATACAGAATGATTTATCGGAGTTCTTTACGATGGTGGATTTTGTGAATCCCGGCCTTCTTAATGGCTACAATACTTTCAAGAAATGTTTCGAAGGCCCAATTTTGAAGAGCAGACAACCGGGAGCAACAGAGAGCGACATTGAGAAGGGAACTGCCCGAGAAGAAGAACTGGCTGAGTTGACGAAGTTGTTCATCCTACGCCGTAACGCTAGCATTCTTGCTAAATACCTGAAGCCAAAGACCGAATATGTCTTATTCTGTAAGCCTACGCAGGCCCAGGCTGAAGTGTATCAGCATGTTCTTGCCTCTCCGGTCTTCAGCAGAGTTCTTGGTAGCTCAGAGGCATCTTTACAGCTTATCACCATGCTCAAGAAAGTCTGTAACGCCCCAAGTCTACTGGTCAGGAAAACAGATGCAGATACTCCCAGCAATTCAAACGTCGCTCAGCTTCTGGAAAGCATCCCCCACGAAATTCTAAAGAAGAATCCTGTTGTGGCAAGCAGTAAATTTAGAGTTCTAAATCGTATGCTGATGAAGCTTTCCACTACAACTAGCGAGAAGATAGTTCTTGTCTCCAACTATACCTCTACTCTCGACTTGCTTCAGTCTCACCTTTCCTCATTGAACCTACCGTTCCTGCGCCTCGATGGTAGCACTCCTCAGGCAAAGCGACAGGATCTTGTCAATACATTCAACAAGACCCCTGCATCAAAATATTTTGCATTTCTCCTTTCGGCTAAATCCGGTGGTGCTGGTATAAACTTAATCGGCGCATCACGCCTCGTATTGTTCGACGTTGACTGGAATCCTGCAACTGATCTTCAAGCCATGGCACGGATTCACCGAGACGGCCAGAAACTCCCAGTTAAGATATACCGATTTTTGATGTCAGGGGGAATGGACGAGAAGATTTACCAACGACAAGTTACCAAGATGGGACTCGCCGACAGTGTCATGGATGGCAAAAAGAATGAAGCGAGTTTCTCAGCTGATGAGTTACGAGATCTATTCAGGCTGGATGTTAATGCACAGTGTCAAACTCATGAACTTCTTGGTTGTGATTGCGGAGGTTCTGGACGCCATGAGCCGGTCGCAACAACTTCTGAGGTGCCGGAGACTGATAAGAAAATCAACGCCAGCGAAGATGATGATAATGATGAGGATTTTGATGAATTTCCCATTAATCCTGCATGTTCATTGGTATCAGCTACACAAGCAAACGTGGAGGCTCAGCAGAAGATTGCCCTAGAAGGCGCGAGAGGAAAACGGTCCAAAAAGGGAAAAAAGATGCAGGCGTTAATGGAATACAGACACATTGATACTTCAATCTTTACCAGCAAACCGGTGGACATGACGCATGCTGAGGTAGATGAGGTCAGAAAGTCTTTAGATGACGAAGTCTTACTTACGGTCCTGGAGGATGAAAGATGTAAAGTTGGCTTTGTTTTTGCTAAGAAGGGATAGAAGTGATACCAAGCCTTGCATTTTCGGGGGAGATAATGTTGATGTGCATTGCTAGGCGCTATAAGATGGAATACACAGACCATGCTGGCGTTGCTGGGTATCTATATGATGATGATACTTTACTTTTATAAAGAAGACACGATATGCCACGATGATGGGAAATAGAAATAGCCAACTACAATAAAGATCAATCCAATCTATACAATATGTCTAAAAAATCTTAAAAATCTCCTAATAACTAGGTATTTCCATCTTCCCAAGGCTATATTCGGAATAAAATAAATCCTTTATAAATCATTTCTTCTGTTTCCTTCCACAGTTTTTTGTCTTCTGTGTCCAGATTGCACTTTAATTTAAGGTTGGTGTTAATTGGTGGAAAGATTGTGCCTATACCCAAAGTAGCTAGTCTATCTTTGCATTGATAATTGAAGTTCGAGCCACATCTCAAAAACTAAGCTAATGGTCAAAAAGTTATATATGTAAGATACGAGCACTCGAGTACGTAGATAACAGATCTTTGTTAATGAACAACCAACCTACTTTATCATTCCTTTCATCTCCTCCCCCCAGGGGAACTTCGTCAACAAGCTTTTGAAGGAAAAGTTAACTAGATTCCTTTACTTGCGCGCAAGCACACTCTGAAGAAAAAGGTCTTGGAGACCAAATAATAATTTCAAGATGAGTGGAACGGATTATTCCTATGATGAACAGGTATGCAACATCTGCGCATGTAGCTAAAGGCTCAGCTAACACATCCTAGGGGCAATTCTTCCCCATATTCGTCGGTACCCTTGTTGGAATTGTATCTACAGCCTTGACTTGGGATGTGTTGAGACCCAGATCAGACCCAGGTGCTACGGCACCGCGAATAAAGACGGATTACAAGCCGGAACATGCGGACTTGATTGAAAGTCAAAAGAGGGCACAGAGAAGGAAGCAGCGAAAAATAAAACGCATGATTGCCATGGTTGTGGGGTGGGCAATAGTTGCTGTTATGGCGTACCAATTTCATGTCACAGCCAGAAGTATACCTAAAATCTGGAATCCATATGACATTTTGGATATCAAAGAGGTAATCCGAGGCTCGGAATATATTGCATGAATTATCGGCTAACTTTGAAATAGTCCGCTACTGAAAAGGAAATCAAATCGCACTACAAACGACTTTCACTGAAGTTCCACCCTGATAAGATTAGACCCGACCCAGCTAAGAACCAGACTATCGAGTCATTGAACGACTATTTCGTGGAGCTCACAAAGGCGTACAAGGCGCTCACCGATGAGGATATCCGAAATAACTATATTCAATTTGGACACCCTGATGGCAAACAGAGCTTTAGCATCGGAATTGCTTTACCTACCTGGATTGTTTCCGAAGGCAATGGTAAATATGTCCTCCTCGTATATGGGCTTCTTTTGGGGGTTTTGCTTCCTTATCTTGTCGGAACCTGGTGGTATGGCACCCAGCGCATGTCCAAGGAGAAAGTTTTGATCGAAAGTGCAAACAACCTATTCCAAGAATACGAAGAAAACATTACAGAGGGTGGAATTATTGGCGCTTTAAGCAGTGGTGTAGAATACAAGCAAATTTTGAAGGGTCACAAGGCTGATTCAGGGCTTGGAAAGCTGGAATCGAGAGTTCTCGCAAATGGTGAAGGAACTACTGCTGCCGCTGGTTTGTCGACCAAAGACAAAACAAAGCTTGAGGAATTGGACGGCGGTGCTCGACGAAAGGCTCTCGCATTACTGTGGGCATACTTGGGCCGAACTGAACTCGAAGACTCCGAGCTCAACAAGGCAAAATATGAAGTTGCCCCTATCGCTCATGATCTCAACAACGCATTTACAGCCATCACTCTCGCTTTCGCAAGCACTGGTCCTATTCTAGCATCATACGCGACAGCCCAAAATATTGTTCAAGCTCTCCCACCAAATGCCTCGCCTCTTCTTCAATTGCCACATATTACGCCAGCTATCGCAAATGCTATTGAAGGCGACTCGAAAACTCACTTGACTCTGCAACAATACATGGCACTACCAAACGCATACCGAAAAAGGTTAAGTGTGGGGAAGGGGCTTCTCACAGAAGCTGAATACAATACCGCTATTTCTACAGCTAAGCAACTCCCTAATTTACAGGTCGAGAAGGCATTCTTCAAGGTTACTGGCGAGAAATTCATCACTCCTAGCTCATTGGTATCATTCGTTGTGAAGGGTCGATTTATTCCTCCTGGAAGTGAGAAAGTCCCTGTGGTTAACGAACTCGACCTTGAAGACATTGATCCAGATGAAGATGATCTCGATGCCATTCTTGGACGCCCGAAGAAGCTTGCCAAGGGTGAAAAGGTTGAAGACAAGCAGGTCTTCCCACCTCTTGCATTCGCCCCCTACTTCACACGTGACCACTCGCCTAAATGGCATGTTTTCCTCACCGACAGTAAGCAAGGCAAAATCGCTGTACCACCCTTCACATTCTTCGCCTTTGACAAGCCCATATTTGATGCAAGTGGAAAACCCACTTTCAATATGCAAACACTTAAGGCACAGTTTCAGGCTCCTCCACAACCTGGAAGCTATACCTTTGTTATGCATCTCATTTGTGATTCATATGTTGGATTTGATACAAAGCTTGAGGCTACTCTGGTTGTAGAGGATGCCAGTAAGGCATTAGAAATTGATGCGGAGGATGATATCAGTGAACCAGATGAAGGTATTTTTAATCCACATCATGCACTTTACCATAGTAATCCTGCTAACAAAACTTTAATAGATTCGCTAGCAGGACAAATGCAAGCCATGAAGACCGGCGCCCCACCAAAGAAGAAGAAGCAAACCGCACAAGAATCAAGCGATGAGGATAGTAACACCGATGAAGAAGTTGATGAGCAAAGTGAAACCGATACCGATACTGATGAGGAGTAATAAATCCTCGCTTCCAAACATCAACTGTTCTTTACTATGCGAATTTAGTTTCACTTGGGGGGTTTTGGGATTTCTTTTGGGGGGAAACACATGTTTGTTGTACAAATAGGCGTGATGAGCATTTGGGATGGCGTCTTATACACAATTTCACGTATTCGTCTGTGTAGCTTTCCTGTGCGGAGAGCTCTGGGAAAGGAGGAAAGATAATGACAAAATGTCGTTTTCTGTCAAGAGCAGAGCAGAAATGAAGATTTGATATGAAAGAAAGAACGTAATGCGATGATCACATCAATGTCCTACACTTAATTACGCGCACTGTTCTACTGCCTATAAATGAATGTATAACATGCGTGCCTAACAACTGATTAAGTGCTCCCTTATTTGACCCAATTCTGTCCTTGCTTTTACCGCCATTTCATTTCCTTCACTCACTCAAACTTAAACGCGTACTCCAAACTCCCACACGCTTTCCCTCCAGAATCCGGAACTCCCATGGCCCTAAAGTCCTACAGAAAGAGGTAAAGAAGAACAGTACCAATTATCACCAATCTAGCTCTCACCACACATTTATTAGTCCAAGTATCACCATCACCGATCTATCACCCACGCCACCTTCTCATCTCTAACAAATCCTCACCCCGCAAATATCCACTCCTCGCCCCTCAATCTTTGCTCTCCTCCCAAAATATTCCTTGACTACTTCTTCTACAAAGTGATAATCGCCCGTGCTCCAAACATCTAGGCCCATGCGCTCCATATCTGCGCTGCTGATGTATACACAGCCCATTCCGTCTTCTTCTTCGTCTGCATCTGCATCTTCGTTTGCTGCATCCCCTCCTGCGCCACCTCTGTTCAGTAATGGGGATGTATGATTGTGATTCTGATGATCATCCTCGCGTTCGTCGTCCGAATCAGACGCATCGATGATATCGCTCAATGTAGTAAGGACTTGCGACGTGAGACGGTGGAAATAAGCTATGATGCTCATTTCGGTTTCCGCAGTCGGGATGCCGTTGGAATTGAAGAGAAAGGAGGTAGGAAATGGATTTGGTGTGTGGGGAGATGACAAGAGCGCAGAATCCGCTTCCCATTCCTCTTGTGAATGTAAACGTTGTTCACCAGCTGAGGCCCACCATATGAACCCTGAATAGGCGAGCGCAGCCCAGGATACGGGTTCGATGATGGAGTCTGTGTCGGGAATATCGAGCATGGGATCATCTCGTGGGGGGAGGGTGGAGATTGAGGAGTTGAGATCGGTGGGGGAGGGAAATTGCTCAAGATAGGAGGATGTGGATGCGCGGCGGGAGGTGCTGATGTTGGGGGATGCGGGTTGAGGGGTTCGAGAGAGTCCCCAACTGAGAGCTTTATAGCGGCGGAGATCGCGTTGAGTGGCTTTCAATTCGATGCCTCCGGGGGAATATTCGACTTTGGGCCAAACTTTTGCGGTGGAGGCGGAAGTATGGGGTGGTGGCATGGTTATAAGGACGTCGTAGAGACGAGTTTTAGTAGCAAGAATGCTATCTGTTGTACAGGCTATCCAGCCACAGCCCGGCTCATCGCGCCCATCAGTTTGCACGGTATCTTCGGATGTGGCTCTTCGCTTTGAAGCTTTCAGGTCATCTTCTAGGAGGGGGATGTCGTGGACCCCTATGGAGAAGAGAGGACGGAGTCTTTGCGGCGGTGCGGTAGGTTCTAGAAGATCGCTGACAGCAAGAGGAATATTTGAGAGAATGGATATGTCATATACTATTTCTCATTAGCTAAGATCGGGTGCACATTTGAGGGCTTCCAAACCAAAATCGCAAGTCTCGTGTACAGGCGCATGAGCACTAATCAAAATACGCTTCCGTAGAAGTGCAGCTCGATGTATGGGGAATATCATAGGACCAAATGTTTCCAATAGTCGGGGTAAGCTCCAAGCGGGATGATATACTGACAATGTGTGCCCAGGTGGTAGTAATGCGGTACCATCAGAAGCTGAGCGATTTCTATTGTGACCCTTTGATTTCGATGGTGTATTCCGAAACTTAAATCTCGCGCTCAAAGGAGAATCTAACAATGAGTCGGCATCCCTAGTCTTCCCAGAGTCTTCCCCCTTGTGATTCTCCCAAAATTCCTCAAGACGCTCAGTCTTGCTCTCATCAAGAATCAGCTCACTGGACGAAGTGTCAGTAATAATCTCACCGATCGATCCCGTCGTCGTTCATACCTCGCTATGTCCTTCAAGCTCTCCGCATGCTTCCAACTCCTTCCTAGCCTCCCATAGCTCAGCGGAACCATAATACCCACAGCGATCATCCTCGCGTTCCTCGATCCCTCATCTGCCGGGGCGTTGACGAATGCGCTTAGCCCTGCATAATTATCGTGGGTGAAGTATATCAAGTCCTCTTCTACGGTATGTAGCCCTGACGGCAGACTCCTGTATTCAACCACTCCATCCAATTCAATCCCTGGTAACGAACGCTTCCATCCAATTGTATAGCCAGCCTTGATATCGAAATATATCATGAATAGCGCAGCGAGGGGCGGCAGTTCGGCATTGGTGCTGATATCGATGGTTAAAGGATCTTCTCCTCGATGTTGGGCCGCCATCGCATGTCAAATGGCCGGTATTGATGTATGCGAGATATCGATTGATGCGCCCTCAATTGGGGATATCGAAGTCTTAAGAAATATACTTGTGAAGGTTGCGCATTATGTGATGTTAATATTAGAATGACGATCTGGATGTTCAGGGTCACTTTGGCGATGAAGTGACAGTGGCCCTTGTCCTTGTCATCTTGGCCGTTACTCAAGTAGTACGAGCAGAATAAAATGAGATGGAATGAATTACTCGAGGATTCGAAAGTCACATTACTCGTACTTCAAGAACATGGTGCAAAGGAATTCCCAATTAAAGATTCATTCATTCTCAACTACTCAAGCACAGCACAGCACAGCACAGTTCTATCGAGCTTTGAGATGAGGGGCAATCTAGATTTCTACTCTACATCACGAGATCCTCATCACCATGGCAGGGTGAATACGGCTCTAAAATCCGTGCCTCTCTTCTCATGGACAGCTCCAGATATACAAGTATGCATGAGTCAAGACTATCAGATGGTGGCATCAGATTTGGCTTCCTTGACCTTGTCGGCAAATCTACATGCGATGTGCATTTGGATGAGGCAAACATTGGGAATACTTGGAGATCACAAGTAGTCTTTGCTTCCCATGTTTGTTCCTTCGATTCTCATTCTGCAGTACATTGAGAGATGAGAAATGAGAAATGAGAAATGCACCTCTGGCTAGCATGTCATTCCAACAGCTTGACTGTACATCAAAGATGTGTGTCTTTGATGCACGTCTTTGATGTATGCCTTTCTTTGTTGCACCTGAAGCTTCACTTCCACCTCATGCACTTGTCCTCCTGAATAAACCAGCATTGTCAGGTGAGGATTCGTCACAGCTTTATCTTTGGCAGCTCAACCACATGCTCTGCCATGTGAAGATGGAGCCTACACATAAACGGGGTGTATTGTTGTTGCTGGGCCAATATGTCAAATGGCTTCATGATGTATGAACGTCATGGGTCTATGGCATCCTCAAGAGTTAGGAACGTGGAGGCGAAGCTGTCTTTGATTTGCCTATGTCCCAGGAAATCATGTCATAAAGCTTCATTTCCACAGATCTTTGAGTAAGTATCCTTCTCAGGAGATTAAAACAGAATCATATCACGGCACGGCAGAAGGACAGCCGAAGATACACATACTGTGATGGTTCTCATCTCAAGTATGAAAATCAGATTGCTCAATCATCATTCACTTTCACACAAGACCGAATGGGAAACACGATCTGATCTCTCAAGCGCGCTACCTCGATGGTGAATTGAGCCTTTTAAATAATTCTACATGTCTTGTTTATCTTCTTGCCAACACAATCTTTTGTCGATCTATCTTCTTTACACAATTTTCAACAACAAGAACAGAAGAACTTTGATAACGCTACAAACGCTACAATGACTGGTGAAAGGCTTTTTTCTCTCAGACCAAAATCAATTAGAAGAGTAGTTCTCCAGAACTTCCAGAAATTGTCTAACGTAAGTCTCTTCGATCTCTTTCTTCTTGCCTCTTTCTTCGTTTTGAAAGGCTACCACATAAAACCCTGGTGTGTTGTGTAATTGAAGAGTCTGGGTCAGACTTCTTAAGAGTTTGAGGATTATTGCCAATGGTGCCAGAGGTAGTTTTGGAGTCGTCGTTGTTATGCTTTAAGATTCTCTTTTTACTGTCACTGTTATTGTGTTGCCAGAAACCCTCAAACCATACGTATTTCTGACAACTACTTTAGTGGAAGCAAGCAAAGATACTACTACTCACCACCTCTTCTTTGAAATCTGCCATGAGTACAGAATCAACCACTGCTTCAACAATTGAGGTTGTTGACATTCCACCTCCAACTCCCGGATTTCAACAATTGGTCTGGCAACTACCAGAACAGCTACCAAGAATGTTCCTCCAGTCATCCAACCTAACAACTTTCACCTTGTTCCCATTCTTGCCCAAGGAACTCCGTGTCAAGATCTGGAAGTTAGCAGCAAGAGAACCCCGAATTGTCCACATCACCTATGACCATCCAACAGAGAGCTTAGTCTCGCTTAGCCCGGCTCCAGCCCTCCTCGCTTCTTGCGGAGAAGCTCGTGATGAGCTGCAGTCTTCTTTCAAGCGATTACTTCTCCCAAACTCCGCTTGTGATGCTGTCATCTATCTCAATCTTGACATTGACACTTGTTACATTCGTAGAGCAACTACTTCTATCGAAGGCGCCTCACCGTTTACCGCCAATTTCACCACAACCAAGGCTATCTTCGGAAACAACGATAGCAAGGAACTCCACCCTCTCTCTGATGTCAAGAACCTCGCTATCGATAGTTCTCTCATTGATTCCCCAATTGAACTCCGTTTAATCTGGGGTGATTGGCACAAAAATTCAAGAGCTGAAGATATAAAGCTAAAGAGTCTTGAAACATTCAAGATCGTCTACGCCCCCGTCGGTCCCCGTCCCACGCTTCGCAAAATCCGCGGTCATCCCCGCATTAGCTACGATGATCTCGAAGGATTCACCATCCTCTCCAAAGAAGATCGCTGGGAGCGTCGCCGTCGCCACTATCCTATCAACAACGGAGAATGGATGACGGAATCCCCTTTCCGAGCCCGCGAATTCTCATATCGCCAGGGAGGTTTCGTCAAGCAAGATCCGGCCTTCTTCCATCAAACTCATACTTGTGAGGGTGCAGAAGATGGAGAAGTAGATTTCTATTGTTCGGGTTGTCGTGTCCCGATGAGCTTGGGTGCGTATCAAGCTTACATCGGCATGATGGAGCGGGATGTAATTGGTTGGAAGAAGCCCTCGTTTGAGGGTGTAAAGTTTGAGAGAGTCGAAGAGAGAGATATCGATTATCATTTGTGGGCTTGAGGTCCTTTGCAATGGATGCTTGGATGGATGACTGGATGACTTGATGACTGGATGAATGGATGAATGGATGAATGGATGAATAGATGAATGGGTGGATGTGTAACGGAACATATTGCTGGTTTGTTGAGAGAAAAAAAATTATTTGTTACTAAAAGTGGATTGACAGAGGGATTTTACAGATCAATTGTTCACACGATTACATTGGGCGTCTAGAGCGTTGGCACATCCGTGTCTCTGCACATAATTGGCGGGGTTTTCATTTCATGGAAGGGAATCTTGCAGTCGTTTTCAACATGACGGTTATTCAAAAAGGGAATTTGTCTCTTTTCTTCTTCTTCGTTTCGTTTACTTGCGCTTGGAGGGCTTCTCAAAGGATAGACATCAAATGTTGCGGATTCATTCTGCTAATTGTAACGAAGAGATATGCACATTCATGATGTGCCTAGAATAAATAAATCTAATGGCTCTCTTTTTTGGGGGGGGGCCCCAAACTACCTTCTGCTTGTTATTTATTCACTGGGTTGGTCAAATGCTCACTTGTCATAATGCCCTTGGGGGATCTTAATACATATGCATTGACTGTCACCAGGTGGGTACCAGTGAAGCTGGCAATGCGATCTGGATATAGTTGGCTATTAGAGAGAGAGATTCACAGTTGTCGGTATGTATGTATGTATGAAAGATATACAATTCCTTATATCGTCACGCGCACGGTATTGTATTATATATTTTGCAGAAGGCTTCTTGGAAGCTCTTTGCAGGATTAATATCGAAACGAGTGATTTTTTTCATGTTTTTTATTTTTTTAAAAATGAGAAAGAAGATTCTGGATTCTGCATATTTTCTTCGATGGAGAGAAAGAGGGGGGGGACGGGAGAGGGGGAGAACTGGCACGGTTTTCTGCATGGTTGGGAGATAGATAGGTGGGTTGGTAACATTTATGGTGATACATGAGTATGAGTAATGATGGACCATTATGGATGGGGATATAAGTCAGTAGGTAGGTATATCTGCTTGGTGTTGGTCATCTGAGTCTTTTGAGGAGGATTGGAAGGGGGGAGTCTTGTTATTGATTGTGTGATATTTGTGCTGTATTTTTGATGTTTTGTTATTGTCGTTTTTGTTACTTCGGTCTCTTTATGTCGTCTTTGACGTAGCAGTGTTGGATGTGAAAAGATTTAATGGGGGTGAGGATGAGGATGAGGACGATGGGATGTGCGTGTGTAGAGCTGGTAGCTAATGGTTAGGGGGATTGACAGGAGAGTAGAGAAGAAGGGGTTGATACCGTAGTAGTAGAGTTCAAGGTTCTGACAACGGTCGTATTTAGTGTTGATGTAGTAGCGATGCCACAATTTCGTAGGGAAAAAAAAGCTCATATCTTAAACTGCGGGCTTCCGTCGCGTTTCTATGCAGCGCAGTGTCCCGTTGGGCTTCCCATGTCGGCTTCATATCTCTCTCTATTGTGCTTGAGGAGAAATTACAGCCAGAACCATGTCGATAATCTAATCATGTGTATATACTACGGAGCTGCACAACACCCTCATCCATACGGTGGGCAGTATTTGAAAGCCCGTTGTATTCTTCGCCATCATAGTATTTGACAATTAACAAGCCTATTTCCACGCTCATGGAAAGGGGTGCGTGTCCGTTATGATGATATCACCCCAAGTGCACCACTCGGCACATACTGCCGATGGCTTTGAGAAAGTTTATATTCCTGGCAGGCCCTAGTTTCAATTTCAAATCCCTATGCTCTGTCTGCTCTCGAGGATCGAGGACGATGGAGGGCCCTCACTTGATCAAAGCCACATGTCCTGAATGATTTTGTTGCAGGTCGCAGATTGAGGCTTATACAAGCGGTGGAAGGGATGTACCCAACCAAATCCTTCGAAAAAGCCTGTTGAGACGCTGAGCCCCTATGTTGAAGTTACCATAGGACTTGCCAATGATATCGTGTCATGGAAATCCCATATGCATGTAGCCGCGCAAAGTGGATCCATGTGGGTGGGCTCCTTGGTATCGCTTGCCCACTATGGTCTTATATATATTTAAGCATGTCTTGAATGTATCAAACCGGCACTTTGGCGGAGTGGTTAACGCGATGCCCTGCTACTGTACGTTCAGAGTCAGGCATTTCCTTCGGGAGCGAGTGTTCGAATCACTCAGGTGTCGTAGTATAAGATTCTCTTTTGCTTTTTTGACGGTTGGTCTGGCGCTCCCATCTATCAATTTCTCTTCGATTAGCTCTTTTGGTTTTTGGGTTGGCTCTCGTTCTCGCATCGTTTGGGTTTAATCTTTGATACATAGAGAGACGTAACCTATGACATCATGTAGTTCATCGGGAGTGCTGTGCTGTTTCATGAAGACGGTGAAATGTTATATATAACTTCTCCTAATAGGGGTCGCGTCGTTAAGCTAAGGATGGGTTCATGCTTATATTTGGTAAAATATGACTGTACTCGAGTACTGAAGGATGGATGTCCGATGACTCCGATCAGATCAGAGAGTGAAGAAAGCCATTGTTTTTCATGGAAATGTGGCTTGTACTGTATAAGGTGAGCTTATCTAATGGATTATGTCATCACATCTCATTGGTTCATTCGTATCTTTTCTTTGAGTACAGTCTGTACTCGCGCAGGTTACACTTGTCAGCCTTGTGGCTCAGACGAGACGCAAGCTACCCTTACTGCGCTGCCCAGAGGATTTACAACAGCATAATGATATCTCACGCTTTCTCACGCTTTCTCACTGCCACCATGTCAAGGGTTCTTGCTTTGAAAACGGGCAGGGAAAGAATGCCATTGCATTGATGGATTCACATACGAAGTATATACCTTTCTACTCTACTCGAATATACGCCCTTCTACGAGTAACTTCATGTAAGGCCGAAAACCAAGAAAGGGGAACTTGGGATTTTGCCATGAAACCGTCAAGGCCCTATACTCGTATTGTCATATTTAAAGGCCTTTTCCAAGCTTCAAGACTTTGATATATGAGAGGTTGCATCGTATTGATTTGATTGTTCATCTCTTTTTTTATACCAACAGTACATTTCCATTGGATACATCGGAGATGTCTGGAAGCTCTGAAGAGACGATGTCAAGTGAGACCCCAAATCAGATAATACCGGCACCTCGGCGCAGAATATGTCGACCCAAAGTCAAGACGGGCTGTCAAACTTGCAAGTATGAAGCTGTACTGTCCCTTTAAGGGAATTATCGCCGTTGACATGATCCAGGATACGTCGAGTCAAGTGTGACGAAGCGAAACCTTCATGTCGAAGATGTGTTTCTACTGGCCGAAAATGTGATGGTTATGCCACAGATCTCAAAAGGTTGAATCCGGAAGTGCAAAGTGGATCGGATATTCAACGACTACCTACACTCTTACCAGGTACTGTTGAAGAACGACGAGGGTTTCACTACTTTATTTCGAACACAGCAACTGAGCTGAGTGGATATTTTGACGCCTTCTTTTGGGAACATTTCATATTACAAGCTAGTGTTGCAGAACCATCTCTACGGCATGCTATTGTAGGTCTCGGAACTCTCCACGAAGACTTCTCAGATCGGAGAGTGGATCTTGCAACAAAATGTGATGCGGCAAGATCAGGATTCGGATTCGCCACAGATCAATATTCAAAAGCCATTTCGCATCTTAGACGATCTTTGGCGGCAGGAAAACAAAAACCTTTGACAGCTCTGATGTCTTGTATCCTCTTCGTTTGCTTCGATTCGTTAAGAGGTCATTTCTCGAGTGCGATAATGCATTTGCAGAGTGGCCTAAAGATTTTGCATAATTCGCGATTACGAGGCAATTCCCAGGACGAGCACATGATAGAGGAAAATATTGCACCTATTTTCATGAGACTTTGCATACAAGCTATCCTGTACATCGATACTAGAGAAATTTCAGAACGTATGGCATTCTCAAAAGTAATATCGACTATCAGTAGTCGGGAAAATGCCATCCCAAGAGAATTTAAAACTTTGGATGAAGCAAGAAGAAGTCTACTTCAAGCATCCGACAACCTTTTCCGAAGTAGTTATATGTGGGATGGTGATCTCCCTATAGCATGCCAACCAAAGTGGCCTATGGGTTTATATGCACAATCTCGTTCCCAGTTGGACGCTTGGAAAGTCTCGTTCGAGAATTTTATGAGAAACCAGAGTCACACTTTCGGAAGTAAACAGTTGAGAGGTGCAGCACTTTGTAAAATTCATTATACAACTGTACATGTTATGGCTAGGGTCTCCGAGCCGGACCTAGATGATACCCGAAGTATCAAGAATTCTTACAATGACCCCAAAAAGGCTGCAGTATTCGAGCCGGAATTTCAAGTTATCGTCAGACTCGCGAGATCTTTGATCAACGCTGCTGAGGAGGATGCGAGTGTCGGAAAGCCTTCCTTCACGTTCTCAACTGATTTAGGATTGATAGCCCCTCTATACTGTATGTCACTTCATTTATTGGACTATCACTTAACACTAACATGGTTTTATAATTAGACACCTGCGTAAAATCACCCAGTGAAACAACTCGTCGCCAAGCATTGGAACTTCTATTGCAGTGCCCGAGGAAAGAGGGCATGTGGGATAGTTCATCAACGATCGACCTCGTACAAGGATTCTGGAATCTCGAACAGCAACTGATTTATCGACCTTCAGATGTATACCCGGCTTCGGATAAGCTTGTACAGATGAGTGAGGTTGTAGATCTAATCCTGAACGACGATATGCAATGGGAATGGAAAATTTGCGGGAAGCCAAGCATAGAACCCCCGCAATACATACGTGGGGATGACTTTTCAAGTTCGGAGAACGTGAATTGGCTGGCAGAAATGATAGGTGATAAAAGCCTGTTTGAGATAGTTGACATGCAATACTTATGAAAGAGATAGAAAAAGTTACATGGATTCATTGTGGTTTAGATATTTAGGAGTACAGCCGAGGGATGTTCTGCGCAAGAATTGATTTTATGTCTCCAGTTGTCCTTTGCTCTCAAGAGTCTTTCTTTTTACTTGTACTGTGTGTTACATTACTTGGTCCAATAGGTCCTTCATTTTGATTTCTTCTTGGGCAAGGCTCGAAAATTCACATTCCCCCTTTCATTTCGCCCCTAAGACGCATGCTGCAGTGCTGCTATTTCGTCAACCGTGGGTAAGCGTCAACCATTGCAACCACATTTTTTACTTCTCATTCATGATTTTTAGTAGTAAAATGGAAGGCCCTGTGTCTGCATGGAAGAGTCACCTCTATAAATCTAATTGGGCTCGTCGTTAGATCGACAAATTCTCGGCAGATAAGGCGATTCTGTGCATTTGTCGACAGTTGGTCGCCATAGAATCCCAAATGCTATTTCCAAGGAGCACTGGAACTCCGGAAAAGACATTACAAAAGCTTCTTGGGGCTTGGGGCTGAAGCTTCGGTATAGAGAAGTCTCAAGCATCATGTCTTTATACTTATTGCTGTGTCTCCATCCGCATTAGCTTCTGAACTACTCGAGTACACAGCGTCGATATTCCAGGCTCTAAAACTTCCGGCGCTATTTCCTCCACTGTCACTTCTCTACAACATAACTCCCACCAGGGGTTTCCAACGCCCTGACTCAATAAAGTCCAGGGTTGAAATTCTCATTGCTCGAAGAAATTGGAATGCTTCATACAATTTGGTAGCACAAGTAAAGTCAATGCTCCAAACGGACTCAATGTCTGACAAGGATCCAATATCTCGATTATCTTCACGTATCAATCAAATTCAGCGTATCGCACTCTTTCGTCATTCGATACTCAACTACGACGTACCAAGTACTCACCCCCCTATATCTCTACCGTACATCCGGTCCCAACAACAGGAGCAAACAACCACCTCGCATCGTCCAACCCGAGAGACAACCGGCTTCCTCGCTATCATTTGCAGTGACATGGAGTTAGACGATCCATAATAATAATCAGCACTGCAACATTCATATTCATATCCATCTTGCAGGCACAAACGAGTCGAAATTTAGCCTCTTAAAATAGCGGTAATCAGCTAGAATCAAGGAAATCCTCGATGCCGCGGCGCTTCAAGATCATCTCTTCCAACTTATACTCTAGGTGGACCCACCAGATCCTTGAATCCTCGCATCCACAACACAACCCCAACCATAACAACAACCACAACAACACAAATACTCTACAAGAATCCAGCATTCCCCATCATAACCCCGAAGTTTGAATTTGGACCAATTACAGGATAGATTTGGCATGTTCGAGATGTCCCTTCCACTCAGTTTCCAATATCTGGCTCGTCATGCTCACGCCAATCTATCTGGAAACGCTTGATGGGCCCCTCATTCATTCATTCATTCACTTACTTACTTATCTATTTCTCCCTCGCCCGTGCATACATATATGCCAAAATATAAAATGGGAGGTGGTTCTTACCAACGGCTAGAATTAGCACTCCCACATACACACACACATAAGCATAAACATAAACATAAAGATCTCGATCCTATAACCCAACAACCCAACAACTCACATGGACAAAATAACAAAACACACATAGACTAGAACCAGAACCAAAACCAAAATCTAAACCTAAACCATGACCAAAATCAAACTTGAGCTTGATATATATCATACTCCTATTTTCCTATAATTACTCTACAACACTTCTAGGTACAAATCAAGACTCCAAAACCACGTTATCCCCCACCCCCTTCCCCTTCAGAACGTTCTCGGGAGGGGAGGAGGTGAAGAAAAAAAGCAAAGTACACCATACCCCATGCAAACATAAGTACGTGCGTATCAATGATTTACAAAGAAAGTTTTGCAAAGATGAAAAAAAAATTATACTCCTTCGCCAGCCGAGAATCCATTCCATTCCATTCCATCCTCCATGCATGCATCCATTACCAAGGTTGAAGTCAATGAAGTATATGTTTTAAAACACCAATCCAGTTCACTCGCATCCACACCTACCCCCTGATAGCCTCTAAAGCAGCCGTTAACGGCACAACCCTCAAACTTCTCGCCCGTTTCAAGCCAGTCCCACCATAACCATCTTTCTTCTGTACAATAGTTGGCGCTCGCCCCTCGTTCCACTTCCTAAAAACACTCTTCAAATCCTTTGGAATGCCCTCGATAACCACCGTAGAGACAGGGACGAAGGGTCGATCCTCCATTCCGGCTGATAGAATCCCATATTCCTGTACGAACTGGAGAGCGTTATGGAAAGCACCGTATTGAGATTGAGCTTTGGCGCCGATGACAATGTAGATCTCGAAGAAGGCGTCGAGGATGAAGATAGATGAGGGGGAGAGATCGGCTTGGCAGAAGGGATTTATTTCGACGATCTGAATTGATGTTAGTAAGTGGGAAGGTGAAGGGGAGGGAATAGGAGGACATACTTGTTCCTCGCCACTAGTGAAAGCACAGAACAAACGTGCGGAATATTTATTGTAGGCGGGTTTGAGTTTCCAGTGATCTGCTGATTGTGGGATTTCTTTGCAATTGTCGAATAATTGTAAGAACGACGAGGGCTCATCACCATCCTCAACCTCTTCGATCTCGCCAGTCATTGAAATCTCCATTCCGAGGAGTCTAGCGCAGCCATGTTCTTCGGCAGTGCTACCCCGACCCTTCCATAGAAATATCTTACCTGATGGCGAGGAGATGAGATATGGGAACCCGGAGCATAGGACTGAAGGTGAGTAATCAACCTCGTCGAATACCAACATTCCATATTGTTGTCTTGCGCAGAGAACATGGGGTGCGAGGGAATCATATTTGTTGGAGGATCCTCTCCTGACAATAATGATACCTCCTAGAGCTTGATAAAACTCGGGGGTTTCTTTACCTTGCCTCAACTTTACGAAACTGCCACTGAAGCTTTTAGCCTCTCTCCGCGCAAAGATCTCAGCACCGCTGATGACATGCTCAGAGACTTCATCACCAATCCACCAGTATACTTCGGTAACTTTTCTACCAGTTTCGGTGGTGAATGTGTGTGGGCATATGTACATCTCACGTTCAAAAAGAACACGCTCTTGGTGAGTGGGTACAGCTTGTTTCTTCCCGTCTCCAAATAGATAGAACAAACTGGATTGCATTGTTCGTACAGCTGAAGTTGTATCTTGACGAGCCATTAAGATACTTGCTGTATCGACTGAGTATGTTGGGGTTGGCATGGGTTCGTCGCCGAAAAAGTCAGCGAGAAGTTGTGAGGCTTCGGATGCTTGAGGTACTGGAGAGTGTACCATACTAGGCGAGCGAAGACCAGGGCTCATTACTGGTGATGTTAAATTTTTAGTTGGAGGGATTGGAAGTGGACGCGCAGAAGATGACTCTATTGTAGGTCTCGACCCAACACGTAGTCCTAGGTCAATAGACTTATTTCGTTTCAATGGGCTAATAGGCGGCAAACCTACACCTGCTAAAGCCACCCTCTCATCTTCATGGGACTTAATGCGTTTCATTGGGCTTGTAGGTCGCAAACCTGCACCTACTAAAGCTGCCTTCTCATCTTCGTGGGTTGGTAACTTTATTGGGGATGGTATGCGAGCAGGTTGTTCTGGAGTAGGTCGGCCCCATAACGCTGCAGTATGTTTGACTGATCTTGATCTTGATGGCGTTAGCGGCGGTGGTTGATCAGAATGAGGAGGAAATTGCGGTAGAGCCTTCATCGAATTTGCTTTTCTTGGGGATAACGGAGCAGGACGGAGTTTCGCAGTCTCTGGTGATACAGGATAATTGAACGCACGATCGTCATAGACCTTGGTTGGGGGTGGAGATTTGGCAGGCACTGGAGGCTCTGGTTTTGATGGATCTGGCGAAATTGGTGCCTCGAACTTGTTGTGGTGTGCCTTTACCGTATTCTCGGGGAAATTAGCAATTTTGACGGGAGAAAGTGGTTTAGGGGCTTCCAACGATGGTGTATCCTTATTCTTTGGTGCTTCTTGTAGGAAAAGAGATCGTCTCCTCATATCTAGCTTCTTCGGCGAAGAAGGCTGGGAAGCTGGAGTGCTTTCTTGCGGCGGTTCTATGTTTAAGGCTGAAATGGTCTGTCTTATGGGGTTTGTAGCAGGTGATGAAGGTCGTTCAGACGTGGCGAGAGACTTGATAGGGAATGCAACTTGAGGTTCTTCAATGTCTTCATTCTTTGGTGCCGGTGCTTGTTGAGCTGGTGCAGCTGTAGATGGTGCTTTTCGTTTCGGTCCACGAGCACGTCCCTTGGTCATATGCGTAAGTTGTGGTCCGTTTTCGGCTGATTCAGGGTTGGTTGTAGAAGTGCTCATACTGATCGTGCGCTGGGACATTGAAGGGCTCGAAGACCTTGAGGCTTCACTAGCAAGTGAAGGTGGGCCCCGGGCTAGTAAATCTGCGAGAGCAGGGTTAAAGCGTCCAGCAAGCTTACCTCCTATTGCAATCTTCTCTTGAATTCGTGCTGGAGCACTGGTTTCTTTAACTAAATTTGGAGTAGGGTTTGCCGAAGCAATACGCTGCGGTGAACTTGACTCTAAAGGAGACCCAAGTATATTAGAGACGGAACCATTCCTTTTCAAGGTGTTTCTTCTTCGTAATGCTTCAGGTACCACATCTTCCTGACTCTCACCACTGGCAGATCTTGCTACTCCATTTCCTTCAGCTTGCACCTTCTTGAAATCCTCCTTCTTTTTCAATATGGCATCTTTGAATTCGTCCTTGCGTTCAGTTTTTATGGGGCCACCAGTAAGGTTAAGACCTGCCTTGCCACGTGTAATATTGTCCTTCATTACGTCTGGAGCCATATAACTTTGAGTCTTCGTTCTCCGAAGCTGACCAAAGACATTCTTGAATTCTGGTTCTTCTTTGGGTTTCTCATCAGCAGGAACCTGGCGTGATTTTAAAACAGAACGGAAATCTTTCTTCGGAGGGGTTACGGGCTTGAGCTTCACTGGACCAATAGGTGAGTTCAAATTGGCCTTAGATGTTGCAGATGCAATGGACGTAAGATTTGTGTTGATTTTGGGTGTGTCATTAGGTATAGGAGTAGAAGTGGAGGGTGTCCATGGCCTTTCAAGCTTTGTGTTCTCGGCGGCATTTTTACTGTCCTGATTGATCATGCTCTCAATGTTTCTCTGTGGCGTAACACCTGGAGCAAATGGTGTCGCGAAGCCCCGAATACTTGAGGGTCTTGTAAATGCGCCAGGTGGAGGAGACCTCATCAAACCGCCGATATTTACTTCATGCTTTACCGTCTGACTTCTACCCAAGTCAATACTGCCCTTTTGTTTTGCTCTATTAATTTCTGACATCCATGAGGGTTGTTGGGGTGATGGAGTTGCTTTAGGTTTCGGCGATTCAGGTTTGTTTAGTGCACTCTCTAGCCAACTAGATTTGGTAGGGCTCCATCGTCTTGGGTCCATAGTTTTGGTAGGGCTGAGAGGTAAACTATCATCAACTGAAGGCGACTGGTTCCCGTTATCTGCATCTTTAGCATCGACTGGCATGTAAGGTCTAGCTGTTGCCAAAGACGGCCTCGGAAAGATAGAGCCATCATTCACTGTAGAATTGGTCACACTGCTTCTCATAGAGCTCGCTGTGTCTGGGCGATGAAGTTCGCCATGACTTGAGGTAGGTCTTGACGTAGGCCTTGAAGGAGAGATAGTTGTATTATCCGGATTAGGATCAAAAGACGAGTTTTTTCGATCTAATGAAGGTGATTGAACAGACCAGCGCTTATTCATACTCTCCGATCTTTTCATCATCGCACTTTGAACAAATCCACCCATTCCTTTGGTTGGAGAAACAGGACGGTCTGTTCTATCGGGCGATATGCGACCCTGCGAAGGTGACATTGCTAGACCTCGAATTTCCGATAAATTGTCAGCAGCAGGTGGATCTAACCTCTGTGCGTCAGACATTGGAATTGGAGACCCCATACTGGTACCTGTGTTGGTTTGGTATAGCATTCTCGAGCCGCTTCCAAAGGATATGCTGTTTCTTGCTGACGGTCTTGTTGGTGATCTTGAAGGTGCTGAAGAAGGATCTTTAGCCTCGCCCATTGCCTTATCAGGTGTAGAATTATTCCCAGCCATGCCCGGCATCTGGACCGCCTCGTGTATTGCTCTCTCTTCGTCTTCCACTTGATTCTTTCTGTACGCTGGTGAGTTCACGCCCCGATCTGCAGTCTGCCGAAACCAGGCTGGATCCTTGGATGCTAGTGATTGTGCAATTTGTTCTCGAGAAAGAGTACTGTCATCGGCAGACGTGGTATTGTCGGGAGTCGGTGTAGTTGTTCTCGATGGCATTATCCTATCTGTAGCCACCATGGACAACGGTCGACTTCGAGGTTTATCGGAAGGTTCCGGTCTGCGAGCCCATGATAAAGGTGAATTTCGCGAGGGCATAGCATTTGATGGTGAATCTCTAATCTGTGAGGTTCGCTTGAAATCTGGCATCGCGTTCATCGCCATTTCATCCACCTCGTTATCAACAACACTCTCGTGCCGAGATCCTGAGGATTGATCGTCTGAATTTGAGATAATGGCTGATAGAGGTCTAGTAGGTGTGCTTAAAGGAGATGACTTCGTAGGTGCGATTGATAATGCCCTTTCTGAAAGTAAACATTAGCCAAAAGTACATGCCTGATGTATCATATCATAGTAGGGCGGCAGGCTGAACAATGTCTCCGAAAGAAAGTCCAAATAGGAATCAATTACCAGCTCTGCGAGCCTGTCTCTCCTTTCTGCCTTGCAATATCTCTTCCTCCAACTTTCTTGTGCGGTCTTCGTCTTCTTGGTCCCGTTTATTACCCAATTCCTTGATACGCTGCAAGAAATCATTCACGTCGGGCTCTCCTTCAGGATTCGACATTTTTATATGAGGCGGCGGTGCAACAACACGAGAGGAGAGTTTTCAATGGTGTATTTCACAATACAGGTCAATCCAAGTACAACTCGGCGGGGCACACGACAAACGCGACTGGCACGAGGGGTCGAGGTTGTTGAGCTCAAAAGGGGATTGTTCTAGTAACCTTAAGGAAGCTTCGCTTCGAGGTTTCATAAAGTTCATAAGTTCAGCTGCAAGCTTTCATTTCGTACGGGCTCCATAAGGGGTAGGTTTATGATCAAATATTTTTTACAACTGTACATTCATAAAACGTGGCACCTGTTCTGTCGTAGCAGAGTACGAGTAAGTCCCGATGCAAACGTGCATGCTCATAGATCATACATAGATGAGATGATGGACGGTGTACGGTGTACGGTGTACGGTGTACGGCCTAGGTGTTGGAGAATGCATATTCCCATAAGGTTGCGTTACGAGTAGTTGATCGATGGCAGTCATGGCATGTATCCCTCTTGAAAGCGGCTGTCAATGACCACGCGCTTAGAGTACAAAGCAAGGCTTAATAACGATAATAAGCACAAGGACGCTAGAGAACTCTCACATCAAAACAAAGACTCGCGTCCTCGAGTAAATAAATAATAAACAATGATCTTCTCGTAACTATGTCACTAAGAGTCCAAGAGAGAATCAATTGTGCTCGGGTATGGGATATTCCCGGCATTAATTGCATGAATTTCGAAATTTTCCAACTCATCTACTTTACCGACCTCCCGCCTCTCTCAATACAGAAATAATCTTTCCTTGGAGTCTTCAACAACCCAGGCTAACCCTTCCTTCAAATTTTTGCCTGTTATCGCGCTACAATTAATGATGTGCCATTTGTGCGTTCGAATTGCATCTAGCTCCAACATCTACTTCTGGTTAGTGTACCCGCTCTCTCTTGACGACACCCTTCGCTTCACTTCACTTCACTTCACTTCACCTCACGCCAGCTTTTTTTCTTCTTCGTCTTTTTGGCCAGGCTTCACTCACTTCTTGTATCTCCGTCTCCTTCATACAACCATTAACATCAGTCTTGTTTGCGAAAACCAGAAGACTCGCCCCAGACAGTCTCTAGAGAGGTATCAATAATTGCTATTGCAAATAGTAATGCGTCGCCATGAACAAACCTCTTCCTGGAGTAAAGCATGCAATTCTTCCTTACAATCCTCGATACGTAAACGGTCGGTAGCATCGACCACCCATATCAAGGCATCGGTCTTCTCAAAATAGTTTCTCCAGTATGATCGGAGTGTTTTCTGTCCACCCACATCCCCTATGATGGAAATAAATGTTCAGTACAGTACAGTTCAGTTCAGTTCACTAGAACGATGAGAAAGGTAAAGAGGTAATACAAATGTTTAGCTTGTAACTTTGAAATATCAGCATGCTGTAAAGCCTTCATTGGTGTCATAATATCTACCCATCATGTTCAATAGTTTTGATGATGAAACCCAGTGTTGGGCTCACGGTATTGACATCTTCGCCCATGATCTTCTTGACTATTGTAGTCTTGCCAGCATTATCTAGACCGCTGTACAAAAGAAAAAGAGGTCAGCGAGGTAAAGCTGTCATGGGGATAACCTCATACAGCATCAAGATTCTCATCTCCTTATCCTTAAGTCTTGCCTTGCGCAGGACTGATAACATGTTGACCAAGATGTTTCTTTTTGTCGTTGAAATTACTTTTCTTGGATGTTCATCGAAGGGAAGAACCGAGACTTTTCACTCACTCTCACTCGAAAAGATGAAATTGTTCAATCACGTGATACCATCCGAATCTATAGAGACATCAATAGCTTGATGCAGCAAAGTTGTAACTTCCCAATTTCACTACATTTTACCTCACAGTAACTTCCTCACGAAGAGATTGATATGATATCAAGCCATGTAACCAATAGAAGTGACTCACTTCATGTCATGTTCTCAATTTCCAATTTACCTCACTCTCATAAAATTTCACCTTCTGCTCCTCTCACTCTCACTCTCACTCTCACTATCGCTTCACTCACTTCACTGTTCCCCAATTCAACTCAACTTAAACCAAGCAGCATGGAGATTCACCTTTAAACTCATCTCAGCCATGCAATAGAGAAAATTTCGCAGCCACATGACAATAAGATTGAAAATTTGCTTCCCTTGTTGTCGCTTGCTGCTGAATTTATTTCTCACAAAGTTGGCTGTTTCTTTCTTCTTGTTTTCCTCAACCGCCTTTTCTACATACAAGATTTCCCAAATCCTGTATGCTACAAAGTTTCTATCAACCAAGATCTCCCATCATCTATCAAGGATTTTACACCATACGAACACACGCATACCTTCTTCTGCTCTGTCGAGAGAATCCATACTACTTTAACTTCCTTTTTACACTTGTTTTCGACAACCCATTTCCGAATAAATAACCCTTCAACACTTCTATATTTTTGCGGTTCATTGCTCTTTTTCATCCAAGTACGGCTTACACTCTTCATTACTATACACATATACACACGATTACTTTTGTATCGGCCGTATTTTGCAACGATGGCAAACCAATCCAAACTAATTCAAACAACAGTTCGCGACCCTGAGCAAGAGAAGGCCCGCCTTGCTCGCATGACAGCCACAGCATCCTCAAATTATCAAGCTTTTGTAGCAGAGATGATTGATCTTACTGGTGAAGCAACTGGCCTTGCATCTTCTCGGTGGGCAATCGGAGAGCAGAAAAACTATAAGATTGCTCCAGGTGGTCCTAGGAACCTCGACCTCTGTGACAACTCTATAGCTAGAGGTATACTGCCAGCATCATCATCATCAGCATCATCATTAGAGATGATTTCTTTATCACATGCTGGCGGCTTGGATGCCCACCTTGAACAGCTTGGTGGTTTGAAAGATTCTCGTTGTAAGTTTCCCTTCCTATACAACGTCTTTCACTTACCGATTATTCAATAGTCTCCCAAAGCAGCTCAAGAGAGAGTGACCTTAAAGCAGGTTCCAATTTATTCACGCCAAGCAATGTGAATAGCAGAACCTGTTCCTTGAGTGGATCGGCGCAGTCATTTACTCCTAGATCTCTCACGGTACCACCTTCCAGTGGTGGTGGAGTTTCTTTGGTCTCGGTAAAGTTTTCTTGTTTTGTTTCTGAAGTCCGTTGCTGATTGTATTATCAAGTCGCCTACCGTTGCTGTCAAGGATGTCGCCTCCAAGAAGTTAAACCCTCAGCAGATCTGGGAACAACTTCTTCTTGTAGATTATCAAAAGCGCATGGGCAAATTTGAACCAGCTACTTCCATCGAAGCAAATACTGCTGGCAATGAGAATTTCTCTGTCGCAATCTCAGATACTTCAGTCATCTCAAAGGCCAACTTCATGATTAAGGACAAGTCTATCATCGAGGAGAGATCTGTTGTCGAAGAGAAGTCTATCGATATTCCAGTTGTCACCAAGACCGGCGCTTCTGCCCTCAGCGATATCAGATTATCACACTCCCAAGTAATCTCTGCTGCTCCCTCCATCATGCAAGAAGATAAATTCTCGGCCATGTTGCTCAAGGAACAACAAGAGAGGGCTTTGAAGAGAAAGTATATCGTGGATTCCGTGCCAATAGTTAAGAAGGAAGATGTTAAAGGTATGAATGTATTCTAAAATCTAGCACTTAATCAAAATCATCTGAATTTTCAAACCTGATCCATTCTCCAATAGTGAATATCCAACAAGCGAAATCCGAATTTTGTCACCCACAAACTCAAACTTCTACTACGCAACAGGAAGCCATCTCCAAACCCAACAATATTTTTGAGCACAAGTCTGGTAAGTTGGATCGTCCATCCACTCAAAGTCTTTTCAATGGTCACTCACAGCTTTCTGCAGAACTTCCCATTATGGAGAAATCGATCTTTGCAACTCAAACAAATAACTCAAATACAACAATGTCGAACAAGCCTCTCGTCCCGGCGCCTGTCAACAAGGTAAGCAACCATGCATCTCTGAGTTATCCATTACTTTCATCTTTGCACAATATTTACCAATCGATCTTGTGGTCCATCCTTCAATTCACTTTTCCATCCCCAGCATTAACGCGTCTTTCAATAACAAAAAATCCTGCTAACATTTGTTCTCGCAGTGGACCACCTCCAGGTTGACCCAAGGAAAGTCTCTAAGCAAGGCTGATGAAGACTTCCAAACTTTCATCTCGAATAAGACGGCTGCTACTGCAGCACGACCACAACAACGAGCCGTCGTCAAGCCTCTATCTCCAAATTCAGCCTCAACAAAGCCAACACAAGCCGAACTCAATACAAATAAGCGCAAGTTGGCTGCTGGTCAAGCTGATATCGATGGACTTCTCACTTGTGACTTCGCAGCTATTCCGGTCTTCCCACCCGCAAAACTACGTATCAATAAGACCAAGACCCAAGGTGTTGCTCAAAAGAGCGATGCGAAAGTCTTTGCCATACCAGAAGCTTCGATGAAAGATGGCCAAGCCATTCTTGCAGAGTTGAAGGCAGCAAGCAAGGACTTTTGCACAAATACCCCGATCACCAAGAGGGAGAATGTCATCAATAAAAATTCATTTGGCGAGAGGGTCATCGGTGCGACTAACACTGCCGATCAAAAACCTTTAAAAATTGCTGTTAATTTGGCTGCTCTTAAGGGCGAGTCTCCCCAAGACAATATTTCTCATGTTGCTGTTCACAGTCTTACACCGAATGAGAAGGAAGATGGCATTCTCACAAACACACAGATCAACAATCCGTTCAACGATAAGCCCTTGAACAAGAAGAAGCAAGCTGCCAGCTTAGTCTCTTCTCCCGCATTCTGGTCAATCTCTAGCATCTCTGATATTGATATTGGCGATAAGATGGACAATACTGTCGTCGATCCAAAATTCAAGGAAGGTGTTCGTGTGACTGCAACACAGGATGCCAATATAATCTTGGCCGATTGGGATGGTGGCTGGTGTGCGCCACCAATTTGGGAAGAACGTGGAACTTTCGATGCCAATTATATTCCATCTTATATTGAAGAGTGGTCCACTGTTGTCAGCCCTATGCAACCCGTCACAACTACCGTCGACACCTCTGCTGGAGGGTTCGTTTCTGGCGAGGATCTTGTCAACAACGTCATCCTCTCCAAGGCACCCAAACATGAGGTTACAATTCCTGGTAAGTCAATTTCCTTTCAAAATTTCATGTTTTTTTTTGATGAGCTAACCTGCTTTCTAGATACCTTAAATTCTTCTAATGAAAAGAAGAGACTCAATCAGACTGCTGGCCAGGAGGCAGCAGCTTACCTCAAACAATTTGAGAAGGCTCAAAAAGCACAGGAACACCGTGAAGCCGCAAACCATGCTTACCAGCAAGAGCTCATGGCAATAGTGCCCGAGCCAAATCCATTCGCTCCTAAGATTGAGATTTATCTCCGACCCGCCACCGAAACTGATGTGAAGCAAATCTTGCAGATTTACAACCACTACATCGCCGAGTCTTACATTCCAGAGGATCAAGAGCCCCTCACAGAGAGTGACGTCTTATTCCTCATCGAGGTCACTACGCAACAAAAGCTACCTTTCGTTGTCGCTGTCAAGGGTCGTGTTCCAACACAATCTACAAACCCAAAGGTAAAGGTCAAGGTACCACAGTATGAGAACATCATTGGTTTTGGATACACCGAGATGCGTGGTTGTGGAATCGCTGGAAAATCTTCTGGTCGATCCAGATACACACACAATATGCACTTCTATATTCACCAAGACTACACTCGCAAGGGTGTTGGTAGCTGTGTTCTGGATCGACTCCTTAAGGTTTCTAGTCGTGCTTGGTCTGGTCATGACGGGTATGACTGGCTTAATCCTAATAATGATCCTGCCTATGAACATGGTTGTGGTGCTCGTTGCCATCAAATGTTGATCGAGGTTCCTATCCTTGCCAAGAACGATCCAAATTATGAATGGATGAAGAATTTCTTACGCAAGTTCTGGTTTATGGAGGAGGTTAGACTTAGGTGTGTTGGTCGAACTTCTGTAGCACAGCGTGCAGCAGAGTGGCTCGACATTGTCCACTTCCAAAAGGAACTCGAACATGAAGCCGAGTTCACACCATTCGTCTAGCTGTTTTGATTATGCACATGCTGGATCAAAATAGCCTCGACTTTCGAATCTCCGCTTGCTTTTCATTTCTCGGCTTTTTCATCTCAATATGTGCCACCACTTCTGGAGGTGGTGTATGGTTGGTATCACGGATTTTTAGTTACTGGTTTTTTGTTTCTCTTTTGAAACACAATAATTTAGAGAAGAGCTCTGGATTGAACGTGAAGAATTTGAAGTTGGCAGGAAGGGGGCATTGAATTGAGTGGTGGAATACAAAGAATTGCGGCAGTTTCTCGTACCGTTCTCAGTACCCATTCAAAGATCTTCAGTTTGTGAAAAAAGAAATCAGACGAAGATCTTAAAATTCACTTTACACGGAATAAAATAGAAAAACGAATAAAAACATTAAAATGAAATATTTGACGTCATTGCTTTGGATATGATATTCTTCCATACATAACGATGAAGCATACGAAATACATACATATGAAAATACTTCATTGTGAACAAAATTTATGCAGATCACCGAGTCTAACCAATCTCGCGAACAAAAAAGATTCTGCCGGGGCGGTAAAAATCACTCTTTAACTTTTTTTCTCCAATGGTCGAAAATCTTCAGACAGCATAAACCAAACATGGCACCCAAACGTAATCGCGATGATGACTTTGTTCTCACATTATCAGATAATGAAGGTGAAGACCTAAATGATGTTGTCGAAGAAGAATTGCCTTCAGACCCTTCAAACAAAAAACGCAAACGCAACGACGATACTACCTCTGCTAAAAAGTCCAAGAAATCAAAGAAGAAGTCCGAGGAGGAAGAAGTGGAAGAAGAGGGAATATGGGGAATCAAGGATGCAGATGATGGGGCTATGGACTCTGACTTTGAATTTGCGTTGGAGGCAGACGGAAAGGGTGGCGCGGATTTGGAGGAATTTGAGGGTTGGGGATTCGACGGAGCGAAGAAGGGACTTAATGGAGGCGACAAAAAGGCAGTGGATATTGATGAGATAATTGCACGAAGGAGAGAGAAGAAGAAGGCTGCAGGGAAGAAGGGGGATAAGGAGGACGAAGTAATGGCAGAACAACAAGATGCCGTAGCTGCGGACGAAGAGCAAGATGCGCCGGAGGATGTGGACTTCGAGGATGAGGATGATGAATTTATGGCTGAGGATGGATTTGGGATGGGTGCTGGATCTGCGGAAGAGTCTGGAGCAGAGGAGGATTCTGATGTGTCGGATAACGAAGAGGCGGGCGATGAGGATGACGATTCCGATAACGATTCCGTCGCATCACCAGCACCTCATCCAGACGATGCAGCTTCTGAGGCTTCCGAAGATGATGAGGATGTGGACGAAGACCCAGAGGAAGTCGCTAAAAGAGAGGCGTTCTTTGCCCCTGAAGAAAAGCCAGTGAAGGGCGCTAAGCCTGAACTTAATTCAACATTTCAAAGCATGTCATTATCTCGACCGATTCTACGAGGTCTTGCTACTGTTGGCTTTACACAACCTACCCCAATTCAATCGAAAACTATACCTGTTGCATTGCTCGGTAAGGATGTTGTCGGTGGAGCTGTTACTGGTTCTGGAAAGACTGCAGCATTTATCGTTCCAGTCCTCGAGCGTCTTCTATACAGACCTAAGAAAGTACCAACTAGTAGAGTGGCTATTCTTATGCCAACTCGTGAGTTGGCCATTCAATGTCACGCAGTTGCTACAAAGCTTGCAAGCCACACTGATATCAAATTCTGTTTAGCTGTTGGAGGTCTCAGTTTGAAGGTTCAAGAAGCCGAGTTACGTCTTCGCCCAGATGTTATCATTGCTACCCCTGGTCGTTTCATTGATCATATGCGTAATTCTCCAAGTTTTACCGTGGATACCCTGGAGATTCTCGTTCTTGATGAAGCCGATCGAATGCTTGAAGCCGGTTTCGCTGATGAGTTGAACGAGATCTTGACGACCATTCCCAAGTCTAGACAAACTATGCTCTTTTCAGCAACGATGTCTTCGTCCGTTGATAACCTCATTCGTGTTGGTCTTAACAGACCTGTACGATTACTCGTCGACTCGCAGAAATCAACTGCTGGTACTTTGATACAAGAATTCATTCGTCTTCGCCCAGGAAGAGAGGGAAAACGCATGGGTTATCTTTTGTATCTTTGTGCTAATGTCTACACTGATCGAGTTATTGTTTTCTTCAGGCAAAAGAAAGAAGCTCACAGAGCACGTATTATTTTCGGATTGTCTGGTCTCAAAGCTACTGAATTGCACGGTAGCATGAGTCAAGAACAGGTATGTTCCTCCTCCCGAGTGACTAGTATTTGATTGACTAACAAACTCAGCGTATTAAAAGTGTAGAAGCATTCCGTGATGGAAAAGCCTCTTTCCTCCTCGCCACCGATCTTGCCTCCCGTGGTCTCGATATCAAAGGCGTTGACACAGTAATCAACTACGAAGCTCCTCAATCCCACGACATCTATCTCCATCGTGTTGGACGTACAGCTCGTGCTGGCCGCTCCGGACGTGCCTGTACCATCGCTGCCGAACCTGATCGTAAAGTCGTAAAAGCAGCTGTTAAATCTAGTCGTACACAAGGAGCCAAGGTTGTCAGTCGCGTGATCGAAGCTAGCGAGGCGGATAGCTGGAGTGAAAAGGTTGATGAGATGGCGGATGAAATCGAGGAAATTTTGAAGGAGGAGAAGGAAGATAAGATCTTAGCCCAAGCGGAGATGGAGGTTCGTAAGGGACAAAATTTTATGGATCATGAAGCGGAGATTAAGGGAAGGCCCAAGAGAACGTGGTTCGAGAGTGAAAAGGAGAAGTTGGCTGCGAAGAAGCTGGGCATGGAGGAGTTGAACGGGGTGGTGGGTGGAAAGAAGAAGGGAAAGCTGAGTAATAAGGATAAGAAGAAGTTGGATGATAAGGGTGAGAGATTGGAGGGGAGAGTGTGGAAGAAGGGTAGGCAGGAGAGAGATGGAAAGGGTGTTTTGGCTAAGGAGAAGGGGAAGAAAAAGGTTAAGGGTGGGAAACCTTCTGGACCTGGTGGTGCCAAGAGGCCAATGAAACCGATGAGAACGGGTGGTGCGAAGAGGAGATAGATAGGTGGTTAAGAGTAATTTATGATGGTGGTGGTGGTGGTGGTGAAAGAGAGAGAAAAAGTCGTGATACCAATTCATTGTTTTTATTTATGTTTTATGTTTATGTGTACGAAGTACTACTCTATATGAATGAAGCGTTTTTTATCAATCCCTTCCCTTCCCTTTCCTCCTGCTCCTCCTCCACATCATATCAGCCTAACGCACCATAAAATAAACAATATCCCATCCCATCCCATCATATTCAAAAGTACTTTACCCATAGATAAATACGAGTATCCCGATAAATCCACAACGATGCCCCCATCACATACATGTACTCGAGTACTTCCGTACAGTGAAAAACCAAAACCAAAACCAAAACAAAAATAAAGATAAAGATAAAAATAAAAATAAAAATAAAAATTAATAATTTGATTTGATTTTTATTTCTCCTCATCTGATTCCAATTCAATCCCATCCCATCCCATTCCAATTCCATTCCCATTCCCATTCCAGTTCATTTCCATCCATCCATCCACCTCATTTTACAAGTACAGTATTCTCTTGGTACTCTTACCATTGCGTGACTGAACTGACTGACTGCATGAACACAACACATACAAGACGTACGTCCATTCAATGAATCAACGAAAACCGGTTAACCAACCCATCAACCATCCCGGGGGAAAAAAGTAAATGATTTGATAAAATATTTCATCGCTGTATCAATGATATAAGGGGTTATCAACATACTCGGCCACCCACCCACACACGATCACTCTATCGTTTCAAATCCTTAACCTTAACCTCGTCACTCCCCTTCCCCGTCTTGCCCTTCCCATTCCCATTCCCATTCCCATACCCCTCTACGCCCATCTCACGCATAGCCTGCTCCACCATATTAACAGCCTCAAGACAAACATCTTCCCCGGTCCTCCAAGCTCTCAGCGTAACATCTTGAACATCGAGAATCCCCTTGGCGCGTTTCCAGCGACGCCTCCAGAGGTCTAATTTTTTGTTCCCCGAGCCACCGTTGTTCGGACGGTAGAATTCATCTTCGGATGAGTCCGGACTGTTGCTGTTATTGGTGTTGGTTTGAGCGAAGCTACTGACTGTCGAGGTTGAGGAGGGCATGGTTGATTTGCGACTTGGTAGTGGTGGTGGTCCATTGGTAGATGATGGACTATATGATGGATTGAATGAAGGTTGTTGTGGCCTTGGATTCGATTCGCCCATGCCTGGTATGTATGATCTCATTTCTGGGAGATTATTATACGTCTCGGCAACTTTATTACGAGCGCTTGATATGTAGCCTTCGTTTGATGATTCTGAAAAATCCGCGCTGCTTTGCGATTGTTTCAATGGATGATGTACACTTCCATGTATAGCACCCGAACGACGAGGTTTTGGAGGGGGAGGAGGAGGTGAGTTTCGGTTGGTGGATTCAGATATTTCAGATGGAACTACTGTAATTGTACTTTTTCCTCGAAGCGATAGAGGTTTGGAAGGTCGGGGTGGAGGAGCTTTAGTATCGTTGGTAGACCTTCGTCTTGGAAGATCTGGTCTTTCCATATCTGACATAGATCGAGGTACCGCCTGACCATGAGGTTGAGGTAAAGGATCATTCTCTGTCTCACCTCCAAAGTCAATGAGTGTACCCATTGCCGGACCACTACTGATTTGAGGTTTTGTTTCCGAGGGCACTCTAGGAGGCCAAGATGGTCGTTTTTCTGACAGCTCTGATTTACTATATGTAGATGATCTCCTACTATCGACAGATTGTTTTCGAGATGAAGCTTCAAATTTTCTACGTTCTCCACTCAGGGGACCCAATGCTGAATCAAAGTATCCTATGTCGGCAGGTGTTGTCACATCTCGGATAAAGATTCCGAGGATTTTGCCCGGATTTGCTAGGACGACATCTGTATAGACTTCTAAATCTGCTTCACCACTATCTCCAATTAAGATGAATTTCCTTTCTGGGAAATCTCGCATGATCTTCTCAAGAGTTCCCTTCTTTCTTTCTGCGACAGGTTCAAAAATCCCCTGAAGCATTCCGCTGTATTGTTTGAGATGATAAGATCCAGGTGGTAGCCCTGCCTTTCTGAAGAAACTCACCAAGACTGGGAATAGTTGCCATGGTGAATTGGATACGTAATGTACCCCTACACCCATATCATACATTGTGTTATACCATTCCCTAACACCCTCAATCGTGAGATCGGCAAAGTCGCGAATGAAGACATTTCTGAAAATCTCTCTTGATCCCGCACTGATTGAAGAATGCTTGATTGTATCATCGACATCAGTGATTAGACTGACTCCTTTTGGTTCAGTGATCTTAACTTCTTCGATGGCTGAAAGGTTTTCAGAGGCCAGGACTCTAACATGCGTAGGAACAAATTCCAAAGCGGCTCGCATAATGAAATGACCTGCGTCATTTGTTTCTATTGTTCGCGATGAAGAATTCTTTTCATCATAAAAGAAAACCGTGATCGCTGTTGAGACCATTGGATTCGTAAGGAATGGCCTTAACCGTGCCATTAAATGCGCATTTGCTGTCAAAAGCTCCGCTTGAGTCATCTCGGATGGTTGATTCCATGATGTACGTTTTAACAGGTGCCCAGGAGTAGGAGACGACTCGGGTGACGCTCGTGAACTACCAGCATGTCGCCTACCCCGCTCACTATAAATACTATCGCCATCTGAATCACGTTTTGGCTTTTCACTGTAGTCGCCCCGAAGGGCTGCCTCCTCCTCGCCTCTTCCTTTTTTCATTATTTGTTCTGCTTCTCTGGCAATCTTTTCCTCATCCCGCCTCTCCTCATGTTCTCTATGTTTCGCCCGTAATGAATTCGAGTCTGGGCTGGTGTCCCGACTCCCAGATTTTGGTGCTGGTATCCCACTCAATTGACGTGCAAGCCCAATGAGTAATCTGTTTTTTCTTGTCATAGGTCCTCTATGGGGAGAATAAAGCCATCCTCTAACATCCACATCGACTATAGCCCTATCATCCTCATATTTCTGCCATTCCCTTGCCCAATATTCTACATCTCCTGGCTCGTCCAATTTAGGATTCATATTGGAATTTTCAAAAAATGGTTTCTCCTTCGTATGTCGCCGCGCATATGATGGAAATAATATCATCTGCTCATCTCCATGAGAAACAATGGATACATCCGGAAATGAGCCTGGTATTCCATGCGGATCGTCATCCACCCCATTGTTCCCTCCCCATTTCTCAGAATACGATTGTTGATATGATTGTCGAAGTTCATTTGCAGCTTTGAAATACCCCGCAAGCCTCTCCCTCTTCCCCCCACGTTTCTTTTCCTCCCCGTATCCATCTGCGACATAGCTAGACATCGAACCAGATGATGGGCTCAGCTTGCCTGACGCCGTCGCATCGTCTTGAAGACCGCCACCCAAAAATTTTCTCCCCCGCCGACCAAGTATTTGAAAGGCACTTCTCCAAGCAGCTCTTTTCCCTTTCCTTTTTAATTGAGTCTTAGCGATGTAATTATATATTCGTGATTGCATGCGAAGTTTCCAGTATGGTAAGGTTTCGAATCGAAAACCCGCAAAGCGCTCGCGTGCAGTCTGAGGGGATGTGGGAAGAGGGATCGAAAGGAAAATATCCTTCCTATGCTGAGGATAACCAGCTCAACGAAGTGAAAGAGGAACCACAATAAATAAATATGCAAGGCTGCCAACCTGATGAAACTACAGTGTCTCTTGTGGAGATGTTCCAGTCCTTTTGAGTTTAGAGCAACAGTACGTATGAAGGAACAACTTGAAGATAAGCCGGAGTTGTGCTTATGTTTTGAAGCCCTTGAAAATTGAGCTATGATGTTTGTTTCAATTGCAAGAATCGATGGATTAAAAGGGTCAAGAATTAGGTAAGGCAAGGTAAGGTAAGGTAAGGAAGGCAAAGCAAGGGAGGTCCTTTACTGCGAAAGAGTTGTTTGTTGCTGAGAAACCTGAGATGGAAGGACGAGATGGATGAGATGGATGAGATGGATGAGATGATGAGCAGAATGATAACCTAAGCTGAATATTCCTCGAGGACCCGGGTAAGTTTAACTACTCGAGCAGAGTAGAGTAGAGCAGAGTAGGTAAAGTAGTAGAGTAGATATGGATATGGATATGGATATGGATATGGATATGTCACAAATCGGTTGGATCTACCCGAGTACTCGAATACTCGAATACTCGGTAAATCAAGGATCTCTTTCCGCCTACGTCACTTATCATCATTTTTAATCGTTGAGGGCAGCCCTACGATAGATAAATAGATACGAAGTACTCGTACCAAGATGCTCGAGTAGTCTACAGTAAGAGTCTACAAGTCCGTTTGATCAATGCTTTTAATATATTGGCAACATCCAAAAGCCCAGCGAAAACATAGATATACTCGGACTCGAATATATAGGTCAGGCTCGGTATATATATATATCATTTTTTATATCCATCTAGAGATTCGTACTCGAGTACCTACTCTAGGTAATTACAAGATGAACAAGAAATCACCATCAACATGAATAGATTGAACAGCAAACGGCACAAGAACACGGAAGTTACTTTCATTGGAGACTCGTGGTCTCTAAATATGAATTGTATTTGTATGGCTTCTTAGAATACATAGACATATGAAAAGTCTTGTGAGATAGCCCCTTTTCGCTTTATCGCTGCACCTGTCAAGCAAACTCCCTCCTTTCCCTCGACCCCTCAACCCTCAAAGTAACATGAAGCAATCGCCTCTAAAAACGCCAGTGCTAGATTATTTCAGGAGGATCTGCCATTTCAATTTTCTTCGACAGTTGGGCCCAGGCCTGAATGTAAGAGTTCATTATTACGGGTTGACCCCGAAGGGATATCAAGGAAGTAGGTAATACTCAAGGTTTATTTAATGGAACGAATGAAAGTGCCGATGCAAACTGCTTTGAGTCAGTGAGATAGATTAGGTCGGTCGTATTCTTCAATTTTTTTTATGATATGATGGTCTGATGGTCGCAATGAGCGAGAGCTGATGTAGAGCAAGCCTGTCATTAGATCCTATCAATGATAGTAGAGAAGGAGATTATGGTGGTTTCGCACTGAATCATTATCCAGCAGCAACTACCTGCTGCCTCTTTGCGGGTGCTTGTTTAGCATCCTAGAAAAGGTTAGCTAAGCTCGGAACTCGTCTATATTTAGAGAGCAGGATCAAAAAACGAAAATCTCCGCCTTCAACCTTAGACCAGACCCCCGGCCAGAGATTGGCTTCAACATACATCATTTGCGTTACTGCGCTTCTTTCTCTTTTGAGATCGAGTTGGCTTGACCTCGCCTTCGGTAAAGACATCGTCTGGAAGGTCACAGCTACAAAAATGACAAGTCAGCAGTTGTCACCATATAGTGAGGAAAAGGACACGTACTTTCGAGTGTGAATGACAGATAAAGTATTTAGCTCCTCATTGTACTTATCCCAGTTTGTGCAAATTCGTTTGAACTCCTCCACATACCATGCAAGATCGAGTGATTTAGCTCCTAATATCGTTAGTGACTGTGTCTCAAAAGAATATCGTAAAAGCTTGTAATTAGAATGCTTATCCAAACACCGTAACCGTAATAGCAGTAGGGTGGCACATCGCAGAGTACCGCACTCACCTTCGCGGAGCTCGAGGCCGATATAAAACGTTGTTGTATAGACCATTGTTTCCTTCTTGTTGACTTCTGCGACCTCCCCGTTTTGGTCCTTGACCGCAATTCCTAAATTAGGATCATGGGATGGGTCGGTAGTCACTGTGGGAATTTCGTAGATTTGGTATTGGTGTCCACCCTCCTTCACTGATTCGATCTCATCCTCTGAGCTGCATTTGTGAACTCGTTCGAAGCCCTTGTTGAATGGATGTGCTACAGAAATTGACTCGTGTCCTTCTAGATTAGTCACCAGAAGTCTAACTTTTGATTCAACCAACCCAGCCCATATAAGTTGAGCCTCTTTTGTAGTACTGGCGGAAATGACAGAAAGGTAGTATTTGTAGTTTTGAGTGAAAAACGTGTGCTTCTGAAACAATTCTTTCCAAGATGTCTTGCCCATCATAATTCTATCTACGATGTTTCCTCCACGAGCAAGTTCCCGGCAGATGATTTCTTTGGTCGATTTTGTTATGTTATGAGTAGCGCACATGGAAGGGTATGAAGGAGTGATAATCGGCATGAGATGGAAACTGTCAGCTTTGTATACCTATCGAAGTTAGTTAAATGCCCAGCACGGCGCGAAGATGAAGCTTACTCTCGGATTCCAAACTCGAACATTAAGCTTGCCACCTTTGATTTGCTGTAACAAGACGGGCTGAGGCCACTGCCACTTCTCCATAATACGGAAGAACTTCAAAATGATTGTAGAAGCAGTTGCTTGTGGATACAACTGACATACTCTAGCCACCAGCATTGCCCATGCGACTCCTCCAGGAAACCCCATAATGTTAGCATAGATAGCTCGTCTCTGCGCCCAAAGCTTGATGCCTCTCAAAGCATTTCTAAATACTGCCTTTTCCGGTACCAGATCCAGGATATCATCGGTGACACGCGTTCCATTAAGAGATCGTAGGCCAGCTTCATCCAAGCCCGTCAATAAATTATCATCCTTCAATGTTAGGTTCCTTGGAACTTGCGTAAGTGTTTCGATGCTTGCGAAGATCAAATCGATACTGATGCCTGAATATTCAAATTTGATGATTGGAACGAAAGCATCCGGAACAGGTGTAAGTTCTTCGATAGCTCCTGGGGGGGCCATTTCAACCAAAAGATCTGGAAAAAGCTCGAAATATTCTTCTCGGGAAACATTCTTAGGTACGACAACCAGAGTATCAATATCAGAACCAGGACCATAGACACCAAGTCGAAAACTGCCGTATGTAAAAATTCTACCGCCAGCAGTATTTATAATATTCTCAGGCAGATTTTGCTTTCTGCAAACTCGCTTGACAAATTCTTCCGTGATGTTTTGTAGAGATAGGAGGACGACCGATCTATGGCAAGAAAGCAAAGAAGTCAGTAACACAACAGGTACAAAGACAAGCCAAGGCAGCAAAGCGTTCCAGCCATTTGATGTGCAGATTCCGGAAAGATGAATATAAAGATAGCAGCTGCTGCATACCGTTTGTCAGTATCAGAACGACTCTCAAAGTTATTCTCTCTTGTCAATTCTTCAATCAGCGCATCGGTTGATTTCTTTTCTGCATCGGTTGGAAGGGCGACAGATAATGGCGGAGTGATACCCCATTGTTTAGCAGATGGAGTCGCCATTTTGACGAAGATAGCGAAACCAAAAGCTTTGGGTCGGCTTTTGAAGCTATCGAAACGGACAGCTTAAAATTAATACTGGTATCAATATTTTGGTTTGCTTGTTTTGTTCTGTTTTGTTTGTTTGAAGAAGATTAAGGACAATCACTCGCGCCGACCAGAAATTGGCTTGCTGCAATCGGTGCATAAGCGAAGTATTTATCTTGAGCTCTCTTGAACCGTGCCACCCTCCCCTTGTACAAGTATATATATATATATATATATTGAGGTTCAACTTCTGCTACAGCAAGACGCCAAGAAGCTCGATATCGATATCACATCCATTCACTTCCAAAGTTATTTTTAAGGTCATAAGGTTTGGCTGATGGTTTCGAGAATTCACTCACTCTTTGTAAAGAAAGTCAGCTATCAAATGTTTATGACGAGATCAACCAAGGTTATACAACATGGCTGATCATAGTAATGCTTGGGAGGGTAATGAAGAAACTCAGAATGATCCCGATGAGAAGAGAGTACTTTTCCAAGCACTGGATTCTTTCTAGTAAGATTAATCCTATATGATGATCCCTTGGAGATTGAGATCTAGGAAGCTGTTGGACATTCAGCTCTATACTTGTGACATCTGATTCACCTGATTCATGGGAACATCAAGCGAGTGCTGTTTGTGTCATGATGGGGGGCTTTCTATATGCTTTTCAAGCAGACGCTGAAGGAACTTCACATATACTCGAGTACACTTTTAATAACATACATACTAGTCAATATCAAAAGACAGCTCACTACAACACCACACATCTAAGAAGACAAGCATTCTATGCTCTGCCCCGAGCCCATTGGGAACTTCTCGCAGCTCCACCCATCAACTATCTGGACATATTAATAGCCGTTGATGATGCCATAGACCACAATGCCGAACTGTCAGAATCCATCTTATCGGCAGGTCTGCAATCATTCAATCTTCCCGACCCCTCTTCCAGCTCCACCTCCGGCTCCAACTCCAAACCTTCAGATGACATCCGGGGCACAGCTACCTCGGGTGATCTCGAAAAAGCCCGAAGTACTCTCCGTCAAATGTATCGAGACTGGTCATCCGAAGGAGCAATCGAACGTGAAGCTTCCTACGCACCGGTGATTCGAGCTCTTCAAGACGAAAGAACAAAATCTTCACCCCTCAAACGCAACATGCGCGTTCTAGTCCCTGGCGCCGGTCTTGGGCGTCTAGTATTTGATCTTTGCATGGAAGGGTTTGACGTCGAAGGGAATGAAATTAGTTACCACCAACTTCTTGCCAGCTCATACATTTTAAATTTCTGTCCCCAGAAAGAAAACCACACTATTTTCCCCTGGGTCCATTCCTTCTCCAACCATAAAACCCGGGATAATCACCTCAAATCCTTCAAAATCCCAGATATACACCCAGGGAGCGCACTTCACTCGAATCCGCACGCGGGAGAAATGAGCATGAGCGCATCCGATTTCCTTCTCTTGTACGGCGACGAAGAACGCAAGGAATCCTTCGACGCAGTAGCCACCGTCTTTTTCCTCGACACAGCTCCAAATATCATCCGCTATCTCGAAGCTATCCGCAATTGTCTCAAACCCGGTGGAATCCTCATAAACATGGGACCACTCCTCTGGCATTTCGAAAACAACCCTCCAGGCTCCTCAACCCCCCGATCTCAAAAGCACACCAACAATCAACCCCAAGATCAAGGCATAGCAGACCCTGGAAGCATCGAGCTCACAAACGCGGAAGTCCTTCTCCTCCTCCCCAAACTAGGCTTCACGATTCTTACTTCCTCTACGGATTTATGTGCGCCCTATATTCACGATCCAGATTCCATGCTGCAAAATACATATTCGGCTAGCTTCTGGGTGGCGAGGAAAAACAAGGAGGGGGGTAATGGAGTTGCACATGCACATGAAGATAGGAAAACAGAACATACATGATTTCAAATCTATCTTCCCCAGAAGGAAAATAAACAAGAAGGGCCAAGATTAGATCGGAATTGGTCAAATGTAAATTTCGATGCACCCACCATACATTATAGAGAGAACACAGATGAACGGGGAGAAGTCATCATGATTCATGATTCAATATTTTTCGGCATATTCGCAATTTAGAAATGGTACAGCATAGCAAGCAAAGCATAGATCCGGTGGATAGATAGATCAAAGCTCTTTCTATAAATCCCAATCCAATCCAAAACCCAAACCTCAATACGAACACCAGTCCAGTCCAGTCCAGTCTCAACTTTCACTCTTCACTCTTCACTCTTCTCATATCCATATCCATATCCACATCTAATGTAAGTACACACAGTATCCATCAAAAACATTCTGTTTCCATCACCTCCTTCATCCATTTATCCCCTTCATCTATCCCCTTCATCCATTCATCAACCCAAACCCAAGATCACACCCAACATCATACCCAACATAATCAAAACAAGCTCTACTCGAGTATCTTTCCTTTCGTATCTTTCCTTTCGTATCTTTCCTTTCGTATCTTTCCTTTCGTATCTTTCTCTTTCCTCTTTCATATTTCTTCTTCCAAATCGCTCTTGATTAATATACCAAATAAAGCATATACCAATCTCCATCCACCTGTACCTCAAAGAAACACACCCACACCTACTTCCCCCACTCTCCCCCTTCCCAATCCCAATCCCACCTTCCCGCTCTCCATCAACCCCTTCCCACTCCACCCCATCCCATAATCTTTCATAAAACACCACATTAAGCCCAACCCATCAACGTGTCATCAGATCAAGCCAATCATTCCCCCTAAAACACCAAATTCCAAATTCCAAATTCCACATTCCAAATACCATATTCCAAATGTGAGGTCGTCTAATAAGCGCATACATACATAGATACATAAATAGATAAAAAATACGCACCATCACCCCCTCCTATCTACACCTTATAAAATACACCCAGCTTAAAACAGCCATCAACTCCATGCGCAAACCAAAAACACCAACAAACAAACAGAACCCATTTCAACCCCTTTCCCCTGCCTCCTTCCAACCGAATCCGACCGATGACCGAGAGATAGAGAGAGAGAGAGAGAGAGAGAGAGACAATATCCAGCCGGGCATCCCTCCAAAATCCAATCCAAATCCTATCCAATCCAATCCAATCCAATCCAAAACTCTCATATGTGTATTCCATACCCATCTATGCCTATATACAAAGACTGATTCGCAACACCGAGCAAAAGAAACAAGAAAACGCCAACCGCATTAATATGTACTATTTTCTTCCTATCCACATCCACATCCACATCCAAATCCACATGCACATGCACATGCACCAGCCCCGCCTCCAGCTCGCCATGTCCGTATTTCAATCCCCTTAATTCCCACCCATGCCACCATGGCCATTTGCACCACCTATACCCGTATCCATTCCTATGACATGCTGTTCACCCATTCTCATTTCGAAATCCCTTTCGAAAGCTGCGCCACCGAACGCATCATCACCATGGATTCTCTCACCCAGGCCAAGATCAGGCGGTCCAGTGTTAAACGGAGGAAACCAGGCCAGGCCACTTTGAAGGCCCATCCCATCAAATACATTTCCCATCCCGCCAATATCTTCCCAATTTATCCCCGTTCCATCCCCATTATGACTCGCGCCAGGCGTTACGTTGGGATTCATGACCGTGCCATTCAATTCATTCCCATGCATTCCATTCCCATACAATACATTGCCATTAATAGAATGGTCTATGCCCGTATAGTCATTAAACGCTAATCGCGCATTGAGTTGTTGTGAGACCATATCCTGCGGTTGTTGCGATGGCATAAGAAGTTGTTGATGAGTGGAGAACTGTGGTGGTGGGCAGAGAGCTGTTGGAGACAGGATACTCTGGCTGTAAGAGTTTTGAGGTACCTGTTGAGGTGAGATTTGCTGATGAGATGATGAGGGGGTTGAGAGCTGCATTCTTAGATGTGTAGTTTGCATATTAGGCATTGTTTGTTGCACCCGACCGGGCTGTTGAGGTTGTGAAGGCTGTGATAACGATTGGGGTTTTTTGGTTTTGAGTTTGTTCGGTTTTGGGTTTAGTCGTTGTCCTGGCGAGGGGAGGCCTTGGACGTATTTTTCTACAGTCGCCAAGCTGGACTTGTGTTCAAGAACGGCGTCATCTCCTTTCTCCTTTTTGATGGGCGAAGCAGGGTCTTCATAATCGGATTTTGAGACACCATGTGGGAATTGTTCAAACCAATCGCCGTAGTTTAGAGAGACCGCATTTAGAGCCCCATTGGAGCCGACAACAGCATTATCAGCACATATCCTGAACTGAATTTTGAGCTTTTCCGACATCCAGTGAAACATTCCCCAATATTTCTTCATTTTTGCTAAGTATGTGACAGTGATCGTAAGATTTTTTTTAGAAGACGCCTCCAAATTAGAGTTTTTCGAAAAGGCTCCCAAGGTTAGAACCGTGCTAGCCGAGAAGGCACAATAACCAATGAAAGGCGCAGTGATTGAACAAGATCCCCCGTCAGCTATAAGTTGAGCGATTTTCTCAGCAGCTTCAATCGCTTTTGCGCCTAATTTAGTGACAAATTCTTTGGGGGCTTTGGATAAGGGTCCGCTAGGTTCCAGAGGCACCGCAAAGCGATTGAGGGACAAAGTAGTTTGTTGAATGACAACGTAGAGAAATATGAACTGATTTGCCAGTCCTTCAGCTTGATGCGCTCGGAGATTTTCGACATTATATACCATGTCGTCCGGCATAGCTTTTTGAAAGTCTTCCAATTGTTGGACCAGAAAAGGATATTTTGATTCAGGATGCCACATAGGATGTGGATCTTTTTCGTGCCCACCTTGATTGAAGTACGTGATGACATTAGAATATATTGAAATTGAACGAATTACGTATGCTGATACACCCATATTTTGTTTAGGTTTAGCAATCTGTTCACCAGGCGTGGTGGGGTGTGCAATTTCTCCACGAAGATTTTCTGTTAGTCCTGGGATGTCGAATAGAAACATATGCTCTTTTATGGGTAACTGGATCTCAAGATCTTCTTCTTTGATCACAGTTGGCCGGCCGGTTCCAGATGATTCAAAGCGATCCATAAGAAAGCATGCCCACATTGTTCGTCGTCGAATTTCCCTGTCGATGAAGCTTAATTTTGCGAAATTTCCATCATCATCAGGGTCCCGCTTCTCAGGATCGTAATCAAGGTCTTTGTGTAGCTGCAAGGCTTGTGCCATACGGATTGCTTGCCCAGCTAGGGACCAACTTCTGCCGCCCTGACAAGTGCCAAACTCATGGAAAGCCAGTATTAATAAGCATGTTAAAATTGTGAGGTTTGGCCAATCGTATCGTTTCAAGACGATTTCACGAGCTTTAGAGGCCCATTCTTCCCCTCTCAAGAAAGCCGGCTCTGTATTCAATTCAACATGCTCAGAGAACCGAGCAGCGCAAGCACAAACGGCTAGCACCAGAACAGGAGGAAGTGCTTCATCCCTGGAAGTTTCGTTAGTATGTAAAATCGAATCACATGAGTCAATACTAACTTCAGTTTCATCATGAAACTTGGCTTATGTAATAAGTGGTAGGTCTGGCCATAGACACTCTCGAAGAAGACTTCAGCCAGATGCTCTTGAAGCTCTAGCGAAGGCAGCTTCTCGGCGCCCTCTTTGAGTAGTTTGCTTTCTTCTTCCTTCTGTGCCTGCAGCGTATTAGATTTCGAAGCCTGATTCCCATTACCATCTCCATCCTTATGTACTGACTTCGACCAGTTATCCAATCCTGGCCCGAAGGCCTCGTCTGCAGGTCGCTTTTTTCCCGTAGAATTTTTGGATGATGATGTCCCAGGAATTGGCGGCTTAAAATTGGCTCTAACTACTGAAAGCGTACTACTTTGTTCCTCCTTTGGCACAATATTCATTATGCGCGCCTCCATTCGCTTTAACCTCTTCTCAACCATTGCCATATAATCTGTTCGCGGGACCGCCTTTTTTTGATTGACCTTATAGTTACACATGGATCTCGATTTCGCGCAATTCTTGCACCCGCCATTTTCTCCTGAGCAACGGATCTTTTTTCTTCGGCATTCCGTGCAAGCCAGTGGTAATCGTTTTCGATCTTTTCCTGCTTTGGTTTTAAGTTCGGTCCATGCAGGTGCTTGTTTGTTTTGATCTTTCCTTTTCTCCTCGCTACCCTCTCTAGGACCTCCTGTATTCACTCCGAGATCTTCTCCAAAAGCTGTATCTCCTCCGTGAAGGCCTCTCATTCTGTTACTCATGGGGCTCGCTTCTTCTGATCCACCACTAAAGCTACGATGTCGCGCCGCCGGCCCAGATATACTGCCATAGCCATTTCGATGCATAGAAGGTATAGATGATATGGAATCTCGGTGTTCGATAGAGACCGCAATGTTAAATAAATCTGAAGCAGTATCTAGATTCAAGTCACCTTGGGTTACCGAATTTTCTGCAAATCCGTAGGCAAATTCGAATTCATCGATGCTAGGCGTTCCCAATACATCAAGCGATGTGGTGTTCTGTGCCAAAATTTGATGGTTCGCATTTTGGTAATCAGAGGCATTCTGCGCCTGATAATTTGGATGTTGGTGACTCGAGGGCATCATATTTGTGAACCCTTTTCTCAGATATTTTTGTTTGCTGTACAATGTCTTACAGAACCAACATACATTGATTGTCCAAAGCCCCCTTATGTGCCTCAATACCACCGCTTCTCATTACTCTGTGAGCCCAACTTCCGAGCAGCTGCGAGAGCCCACCATGTACTCGAATATTTCAACCGCGATACGTCGAGATACCGTTAGACCTCGGATAATCGGCAAATTCGGATGACATCGATGTGCAAATAAAGGTGAATGATAGAGTTTGACTTGCAACCGATTCAAAGATGGTCAATCATACCAGAACTGAGTATATACTATAGTTCATATAATAAGTTGAGTAACTGATATTGAAGTATATGGATGATCAGGTAGTTGAAGGTCGCACAAGGCTTTACGAAATTTCATAGTTATGCTTAAACAAAGAGTTGTATGAGGCTAATGAGCGCCGCTTTAACCGAAGCGATTAGATGCTCCTTGCAGGCCGTGCACCGAAAGTTTCCTTCATTGGGTAGGTAGATAATGGCTGCTGCTTTTAGATATACAGTATGTCTAATACTACTTACTACTCGAGTCCTCGTAGTACCATATCACATTTGAGGTACTCGAGCATGCCATGCAAGGTACCTAGGCAGATAGGGGTGTATTCAAAGTCGTCAAAATCCAACACAACCCGACTGCATGGTTGCTTTGAGATACCTTGATTAGCTTTCGTAGTTCTCCATCCGGTCTTATTATATACACTTCATTTATGCCTATCTAGGCATGGCAATCCCCTAAACCAGCTACTAACTAGCACATCCACACATTATCGAGCCAACTCGGGATTTGAAAATACGTCGGGGTTTGAGTCGATTTAGGTCTAAAGTTATTTGCGGTGGTGATCATCAGAGTCTCATGGTCCCAGAGTCTCGCAAAGCATGGAAATCTGGTCTTAGAGTGAATCGCGGGGTCAACCTCTCTATGTATCCAATAAATAGCCAATCATCCGGAATGTGCCCAGACTTCCGCATATCCTGGATGGAGACTTAGTTTACATCGATCGGAGTATTGTGTGCAGGGAGCACTTCCTGCCACTTTATCAATTGCGTTTGTTGAGAGAAGGAAGAGCATGTCTTGATCGAATGGGAGTATGCGGCCTCGAAAGACTTGGGCTCAATGTAATCTCGAAGGCGATGGTTGATTTATGATTGCGTATCAATTCTCTTGTTGAGGAATGCTTCATATAAGACCGTACAATATCCAACCCTGACCAGATCCTTAGACATGACATCCGGGACGGCAATGAATCTTTCCAAGTTATCAGAATCAGGTCCAGGTCCAGATCCAGATCCAGATCTAGAATTCCCAAAAACATTTGATAACTTTATGCTAAAGTTTACACCAACAGCGATCCGATTCCAGGTTCTGTGACCAATAGCAGCACTCGAGACTTCCAGAGCTGTTATAGCCAGCGATTTATCCTAGGAATTGACTTTCATTTTGCAGTACGGTGCAGAGTGTTTCTACGGTAGCATCAATTTTCATATTCATCACCCATACACGCGTGTTTAAACCTTAATTCAACCTCTCAAAAGTATATCACGTCAATCACGATCAATTAAAAGATGAGAGATGTCAAGTCTTATCACCACACCATGACTTATCGCATCTCTAGCGCAACCTCGGCAATTTCCCCGGATTTCGGTTCTCTGCTAATGGCTTATCCGAGGAGCGCTACAGTTTATACCGGACCTGATTGGACGAATTTTTTCAAATCCGGTATCAACATCTATCAGATTAATCGTATCGATATTATCTCAAGCTTCACATTGCGTTGTGATATATTTTGAATTCACCAATTTAACTTGCATACTCAGATTTCTTACATTATAAAGCATAGACCAAATAAAGGGCTTTGTTGAAACCCCGAAAGATGTCCAAATACGATACAGAACTTAAAGATTTCCCGTCACTTTTCTCTCTTAAGGGGAAGGTTGCGGTGGTTACGGGTGGCTCAAGGGGGCTGGGTTTGCATGCTGCTTCGGCGTGAGTTTTATTTTTTCTAAAACATATCTTCAAAATCATATAGTGGAAGTTTACTGCACCATCTACCCCTTTCTTTCCCCCCTTTTCAATACCCAGCCTCCTCAATACCCCCCTCCTTTTCAATACCCAACCTTCCCAATCCCTTCCCCCCCCACTAACTACCTCCCTCCCCAGATTTCTTCAAGCCGGCTGCTCTACTGTTTACATTAACTCCCGCAAAGCTTCCGCTTGCGAAGCTGCCGTCTCCACTCTCAATGCCCTTCCCAACCTCTCTCCTGGCGCAAAAGCTATTTCCGTCCCCGCAGACATATCAACCATCGAAGGAATCCAACATTTAGTCTCGGAAGTATCCAAAACATCAGACCATGTCGATATCTTACTCGCAAATGCGGGAGCAACTTGGGGAGAGAATTTTGATACGCATGCGGATGAGGCGTTTGCGAAGGTTATGAACTTAAATGTGAAGAGTGTTTTTGGATCGGTGAGATTGTATGCATCTTCCACCTCTCCATCATCTCCTCCTTCCCCTATCCCCCCCTAAACCTCCATACACAAATAACACTAACACACCCAGATTCACACCCCTCCTCCAAGCCTCCGCCACTCACGAATCACCCTCCCGCGTAATCGTCACCGCGTCCATCGCCGGTCTCGGCGTTGCAGCTCCCGGTCCCAACTCCGCAAGTATGCTCATTCCGCTCCCTCACTCTTTCTTCCCCCATCCCTAATCTTGTACCCCCCGATCTCAAAATCCCACCTTTCCATCTCCCACATACATCATTCACCTGTCCCGATACAGCGTCAACTTCCCATTCTCGCCTCCAAAATCTTTCCTATGTGATAGATAGACAATTCAATTGCTAACACCCTGCAGTCGGCTACGCAGCCTCCAAAGCTGCAGTCATTCACCTCACCAAAAACCTCGCCGTTGAACTCGGTCCGAGACATATCCTCTGTAATTCCATTGCCCCAGGTTTCTTCCCCACGAAGATGACGAATGGGCTCTTGGCGCAGAAGGGAGGAGCGCAGAGGTTCGCCAAGGCGAACCCGAATGGAAGGTTGGGGAGACCCGAGGATATTGCGGGTGTGGTGGTGTATTTGGCTAGTCGAGCGGGAGCTCATGTCAATGGGGCGAATATCGCCGTGGATGGAGGAGAGTTATTGAGTAAGGCGGTTCATCAGGAGGTTGGGGAGGGTGAGGAGAAGGCGAAGGCGAAACTTTAGGGAGTAGTGAGTGGTGGTATGTTTTGGTGTATTTTGAGATAGTTGGATACCGTAGAATTGGTTGAATAGATAAATAAACAAAGAGATGCAATCCACCTTAGGTATAAATAAACAAGCTCTCTCATCCCTCATACCCAATATTCCAAACACAAATCCAAAAATAGTCATAAACGAATCTAATTTCACCTTTAAATGAGAATCCTATTGAAAATTGGTTTCTGTTGTTTTTTTTTGTTTTAGATATATGTTAAGGTTAAGGGCATATATGAGAAAGAAGATAGATAATGAGGCTTGGTAGCTATATAAGGGAAGGATATTTAATGTATGAATGTATGAATGTATGAGTATAGTTTAAATTTGGGTTTGGAGCTAATAAGTTTAAGATGAAGTCTATTGGATGGAAATTTGTTAATTATGGCGCAGTGTTGGTTACGCGAGGGGATGGAGGAAAGATGGAGACGGGAGTTGTGGGAGAGGTTGGAGGCTGGAGATTGGAGGTGAGGTGTGTAATAGACGGGAGAGATAATGTGGTGGTGGTAGTGGTGGTGGTGGTGGTGGTGACGTATCGAAGAGACGAGGATCTAATAGACAAGGAAGAGGCGAGGAAGGAAGGAGGCGAGAGGATAAAGTAACGAAGCTGTTCTTATCTTATGAGAAGGGATGAGAGATGTGAGTTGACCGTCAATGGTTGGGCAATGAGAAAAGTTGAGAATATAGTGAATATAAAGAATACAAAAAAGAGTAATCGATAGTTAGTCTTCAGCTTGTGATATAAGATGGGAGGGATCTGACTGTGTATTCCGAGGTGGTAGGCGGGATATGACGTGAGTTGAGGTGAGGTTGGCCATTCTTATCTCTTGAGAAGAGTTGAACGGGTCTAGCATGGAGATGTTCATATATAATGGACTTTGTTGTATCTGAACATCTCCGGAGACATACTCTTCGGAAAAAAGCTATGAGTCTGTGCTACCATTCGACGAAGCGAATGGGTGATGTGGAAGTTGTTGGCATAAGGGATCCAATAAACAGGTGTTTTTGTGCGTCTACTGGGTCGAGGTGACCACATAGGACAGTTCCTTCGTTCGGAGCCTCGACGCGTTTTGCACTGCCACCTGAGATACAGTGTGTATCTCATCATGAATCTCGATATCCAAGAAAGCATCCAACCTCCTTATCTCATCCACATCCTCCCCTCTGCTCTCACTTACAACCCGATTAATAGCCCCATCGTCCCACGCAATACCATGCCATAAGAGCACACCCAAATCTCTCGCTAACCTCACTGTCCTCATCAAACTGTCTTGTTTCAACTCCGAAACTTGAGTTGTAAGCTCGGTCCAGAAGATATCCCGCAAATATGTCGCATTGGGATGGTAGTGGAAATCCATTGCTGTGATCTCACCAAGGATTTCTTCAAGTCCATATAAACACATTCCAAAGGGTAAGGGCTCGGCTTCAGCCCAATCAACGAATCCGACTAGATGGTGCGTAAGGGGGTTGATGATTATATTGCTAGGGGTTATATCGCCATGAGTGAGTACCCGTGGAAGTAATTCAATTTGCGGTATATTTTTGAGGATTCTTTTGGCAGTGGATTGGAATCGATGTGGTAGATCTTTGCACAGTAATTCAAGACGAGAACGTAATGATGATCCCACAATACCAAGCGGAAGAGGCATACACTCTTTCCTCTGCCATCCTATAGCCAGAAATTCCGCAAAGTCTTTACATAGCGTAGCTCGAGCGACGGCACTGTTCGCCAGAGAAGTATTGCTTACTCGGAAATCTTGATATGAGACTCCCGGTAATCTATTCATGGAATATACCAACAGTCCGGACTTCGGGAGAGTGATAACATAAGTAGTCCGAGGAGCGAATCTCCCGTATACTTCTTGTGCAGCATCGGTTATCCGTCGATCCAATTTATATTGATGAGGTCGGAATTGGATAATAGTCTCGTCTCCCACGAAAAAGGTCAATGAGCAATATCCTTGACATGCAGCTTCCTCGATATTCCTCCCCGGAAATGCATCTTGGACAAATTCATAACATGCATGTTTATCTTCATAATCAAGCCCATTGCGGATATAAAAATTGGCCAGGGGGACCAATAGATCTGCCGTTTGCTCGATGGACATATTGAATATTCATGATGATACTTCATACATGGAAGTATTCATCTTGTTTATCTTACTGCATCAAACGTAATACCACCAGTACCAAAGTTTTAGTCTTGTAGAACAAGTATGTACAAGAAAGCGGCATGGATAGACACATGAACCCCGCCTTCATGATTTTATCGGGTGACCTGCAGTCAGATAAGACATGAGTGGCTTTTTGGTGTATGAATGAGTTCTCCAATGATTTCAAATGGGTGGTGATAAGTGAAGTTACACAAATTCGATCGATGCCTTGCGTCGAGCCCACCGCCTATCAAAGATTATCCGATACTGTAGGTAGAAATACGGGTAGAGGAGGTATGAAAGTGAGGGGAAAGGAAAGGGAAGGGAAGGGAAGGGAAGGGAAGGGAAGGGAAGGGAAAGGAAGGAGAGGGAAATAAGGAAGAGAACATGAGAGCTAATCATGATTACTAATCGACTCAAACATCGTACATCGTCGCCAACGCCAAGCTGGAGTGGTTGAAGTATTGATCATGATATCGTGACTCGAGTACAATGAGCCGGCCTGGGCTTGTACTCGAGTATGTACCTGTACTTCGTATGAGGGTGAATAACATACCATCAACATATCAATCACCTCACCCCCCTCAGCTCCACAGCACCAACCAAAAAATGGGTTCATCATCCAACCCATCCAATCAAATGTCCTCTGACATGGCAAACTTCCAATTTCAAAAGCTGGCTGAACGAATCAAACGCATGCAACATTCCATAATCCTTGGTGAAAATGCATTTGTAAGGCTGGCTCGCATTGGGTGAGATTGTTACGGACGATCATATTCTGGCCATACATACTCAGTACAGGACATACATAGGTTTATCCAAGTAACCTTATGTAGCATAGAAAGAGGCGGAAAAAGAGAGACCAACACATCAGCACATCAGAAATTTGTCAACATCAAACCAAACATCCATCCATCACCTGCACCTGCACCTGCACCTGCACGCCTTGATCAACCTAGGAAGGCTATCTCCTCTGAGACAGCAAGAATTGTTTTTGGAATCCTTATTATATATACATCCATATATGCTTGCCACATTCTTCATCAAGATCATGTCGGAGGCTTGAAAAATAGTCCAGGTCACTGCTGAAAGAGAGCATAAGGTTACTTGTGATGAGTGTCACTGCAACGATCTTGAGAGATGGCTGAAAATTACTTGTGACACCCATTCCGCTGCATCAAGCGAATACTGATCGAGAAAATATTACATACAGCCTTCGTCATAGAGGAGGGGGAAGAAGGGGAAAGGACAGAAGAGAAGGAAAAAAGGCATGCTCCCTCTACTCTGGTGTAGATTATATATGAACATCCTTTGGCCTCTCCCCATTCTCATCTAACTTTACTCTCTAGGAACTCAATAGCCTGGTACGAAGTTGTTCTTCATCGCGCCTTTACGATTCAATCTGGAGAGAGCTCGCAGCTTATAATCCCTCGATAGCTTCTCTACTTGTTGATACTCGAGTATATATACACACACATATACCTACCTCTCTCATCTACAGGTATGGACTCGATTTTCTTTATGCGTCGTGCTGGCTTCATTTCACTGAGAATTTTACGACAGGATCATCATTTTTGTGGTGCTCCTTCATTTCTTCCGAGCACATTAAGGTTGCATTATCTTCGCCGATATCAAGTTGCACAAAAGAAGATGGATGAACTTGACGGCCAAAGACACCTTCACCCCAAACGCATAATTCTATGCTGTGATGGAACATGGATGGACAGGTAAGAAGATCCTATAAGTTTCCTGTCCCTACTCTGGTCATATGATCAAGATGCTGACCATCTATCTCAATGTTAGTGATGATGGATTTACCAAGCCAACCCTTATTCCCTATAAACCAACTGGTACTTTACAGGTGAGTTACATAAATCTCATCCTCATCATACAAATGGAAACACGTTTGTTTACCCGTCATATCAAATTTGGAGGTTGGGATTTTTTCTTAGTCGGAAGATTATCGTATCGCACCCCCTTCACCGCCAACTCCACTTCCTGGCCAATCAAGCAGAGTTCATCCACTAATTGCATCCAATAGACTCCAAGTAATGTGACTCGTCTTTCGAGATCTCTTAGAAGATATGGTAAAGATGGGACTCATCAAATCATTTACTATCATTCCGGTGTTGGTACGGGTAGTACCATGATCGATACCCTCAGTGGAGGTATGCTTGGCACAGGTATTTCTGAGGTAAGCAAGCATTCTTTTGCTTTGAGGCAGGGTACGTACTGACATATCTTAAGCATATTCGTGAAGTCTACAGTTTCATTGCCTCCAATTATAGTCCTGGTGATGAAATTATCCTTGTTGGTTTTTCTCGTGGAGCTTTCACTGCCAGAAGTGTCGCAGGAATGATCTCGGATATCGGATTACTCACTCGTCATGGCATGGCAAACTTCTATGCCGTATTCAAAGACCAGGAGAATTTCAGGAACCCCGATTACAAAGACATCTTCCCGGAAAACCCATTTCCAAACAAACCAAAGGACGGTGATGAGTACAAGAAGCGATTGGTAGATGAAGAACTAACCCGAGTTTACGATCCGAATGGATCTAGAATCCGAGTTCATGCAGTTGCTGTTTGGGATACTGTTGGATCTTTGGGAATTCCAAATATTGCTCTACTTGCAAAACTTGGACTTCCACACTCTACCAGGGAGTACAAGTTTCACGATACAAATCTTTCCGGTTACATCAGACATGCTTTCCAAGCTTTGGCACTCGACGAACATAGGAGACCTTTTAGTCCTGCAGTATGGGAAATAAGGGATTTCGATGATGATCCTACCGATCTAAGACAAGTTTGGTTTCCTGGAAGCCATGCAAATGTTGGAGGAGGTTATGATGATCAGGAAATTGCAAATATTACTTTGGCCTGGATGATGGATCAACTTGCTTCTATCGGAGTTGCTTTTCATGACGATGCTATTGATCTGATATTTCAAAAGAGCGTTCACTATTACGAAAGTCTACCACCTCCTTCCACTTCTATCTTTAGGTTCTCGAAGCCAATCAATCAATGGGCAACACCAGCCGTATACGAGAAGCATCATCCAGTTCGTCCATGGGCTCTGGGTAAAATTTACAATTCAGATATCGGAATTGTGAGTATACTTATTTCTAGCCATGTCTTAATTTTATCCATCCACTTCAACGAATATCAGGTGAACTGACTTTAAGTAGTGGACCCTCGCAGGAAAAGAAACTAGAACTCCTGGTCTTTACCATCGTTTAGATCCAGATACAGGTGTCTCAACTGGAGTACCAATGACACATACTAATGAACGTATTCACTCAAGTGTACGCGTTCGACTTGATCTTGGAGGACTTGGTGAGGAAGATATGACAAAGTATAAATGTCCAGCACTACTCAGGAAAGGACCGTGGCGTCTAGATCAAATCCGAATCAAAGTCAACGATCCCATCCCGCCAACTGCCACATGGGGTCCAGAAGCACCAGCAGCCTTAGACGATGAACGTACCAGCGACTTGAGGTGGGTATGGGAATACGATGGGCCAGAAAAGAATGCTCCAGTCATTCAAACTATGATCGAAGAAAATCTCGGCCCATATGAGAGAAAATTACTCCTATTGAATAAAGGTAAGGGAATGTTTCACAAGATTATTGATGCGGCGGGTGCGGATGATCGTAGAGCGATAATGTCAGCAGAAATTGATGCGAGACGTGAAAGTGATGCGTAAAGTGTTATTCATAATCGTTTGATTTATTGGGGGCTAGGTTCCGTCTGATGATCTAATTTCAAGTTTGAGGGGATGCGTTGAAGTCTGCTTCTCATTGTCAGGATTTCTTTTCCAAACATTAATACTCGCTCGAATTCACTCCTTTTCATGAACAGGGGGGGAAAGATGCCAAACTTTTATTGGGCTCTTGGGGAGAGCAGAACACTTTTTATTGCCTAACTTCTAATAATTTGATCACATCACGTCACATATCAAAAACATCTTTAGATGAAATGATGATGTAGTGAGGGGATATCACCTCCAACCCGGTTTTTTGTAGAAAACATTCGCTGATTATTAAACCTTGTTTATATAACTATAGGCCGCGTTAAATACCAAGAGTCACTCATGAATCGTCGACGCAAAAGGAAAAAGAGAAGGTCACATCGAACATCCGAGAGACTCATGTCGGAAAAGGCTCATATGACAGCGGATGATTTATTATTAGGAGGCGACACAGCAGTAAACGGGGATGTTGGAAGGAGGAGAACCAGGATGGGAAGGGAAGAGGTGGTTAGTTATGGGAGTGGACCAGTCTCGGTTATTGGAGAGGAAATAGAACCCGATGAGAAACTGGAGAAGTTGCATGGGATGTCGAGTTATAATGGCGAGAGAAGAAAATCGAGCAAACATGGAAACCAGGTTTATGGACAGGGGTTCCCGCTTCCGGTTAGGAGTCGAACGAGAATTTCGGCGGATCCGAGGGATTCGGAGTTGGAGAGGGATATGAGGGGGGAACAGTTGGATAGGAATAAAGTTGGTTTAGATTCGAGGATTAGGATTGTGCCGGATGACGAGAAAGAGGGGGAAAGAAGAAATATTGAGAAGGATCGAGCGAGAGGAGGGTCATCAATACCGAGGGTCGAAATTCAACAGCCGGAACAAGATGAAATCGTCGTTTTTGAAGAAGATGATGATGAGGAGGAACGATCACAACGTAGGTCGAGAACCAGCAGGAGAGTGAGAGAGAGAAGTTCGGCGAGAACCATTGATACGTGGGAGAGGAGTGAGGTTGGCGAAAGCACGATCTTTACACCGCCGCCGAGGAATGAATCGAGAGGGAGAAGCGGGGTTGGGGAAAGAGAAAGGAATTTAAAAATTCCGGGCCTGAGGGTGAGGGGAAGAGATTTGAGTGTTCCGAGTAGTGTGGATAGTTGGGAAAGAAGCGACGCGGGGGAAAGCACGGTTTTAACTCAGCGCACGAAGAGTCGCACGCCGAAATCGCGATCGAGGGTTAGCGCGCGAGATAAGAGGGAGAGGAGTTCGACGCGGACGGTGGATACGTGGGAGAGGAGTGAGGTTGGGGAGAGCACGGTTTTGAGTGGGCCTGGGGCGAGAACGAGGACTCCGAGAAGTGGATTGGGGGGGAGAGATAGAGATAGGGAGAGGGAGAGGGAGAGGGAGTTGAGTCGAGTGGAGAGGGAGAGGGAGAGGGAGAAGGAGAAGGAGAAGGAAAGGGATAGTGGGTATGAGGGGGAAGTGGAGAAGTCTTATGGGGGGAGAGGATATGATGGGGAAGGAGAAAGGTGGCATGGGAGGGGTTACGAATATAAAGATAGGGATAGAGGTCACAGTCCGGTTCCAAGTCGACTTGGGGAGAGTAGGAGGGATCGAAAGATGTGGAGTGAGAGGGGGAGTGGAGTGGGTGGTACGCGGAGGGGATAAGCGACCATGAAGCTCACGAAGCCGAAGAAAACTTGGAGAGAGAGGGGTAAAAAATTCGAAACGCGCGAAAAGAGGTTGGAAAGAAAGAATGAAGGTTTGGATTTGATTTGATTTGATTGAGAGCAAGTTGACAAAAAAGAAAGAAAGGAGAGAGGAGAGAGATTTGAAAAATGAAGAGGGATACTTGGTACTAGATTGAATAAAGACGCACGATTTTTGTATATTTTTTTTGTGTTTAGGGGGAGGAGAGATTGCTTTTTGATCATTTTTGTTTTTGTTTTTGTTTTTGTTTCTGGTCTTGATCTTGATCTTGATTTTGCTCTTTTTTTTCTTGTGCTTTTGGCTTTATATCCCCCAATGCAGAAAAGGGGGAAAGGAAGGATGAGATGGGATGAGATGGAATGGGATGATAAGATGATTTGAATGAAGATTTAATGAGATCGGATAAAATGAGGTGAGATGAAATGAGATGGAATGAGATGGAATGAGGTTATGAATTATGAAACGAAAAGACCTTTGGATTTAAGATTGAATGAAAGAATTAAAATTTGATTTATATGTATTGTAGTGGTAGAGTATGTATATTGTCTAATATGCTAGAAATGGCATATGTGTTCTATTGAGTATATGAGGTGGAGACACCTAACTAGGTATAGCGCTACATATAATTACAATAGCCCCTTTATGATCAAATTCGATCATCAGAATCATATAAAGAAAAAGCTTTTTAAAAGGCGTTTTTAAAAGCTTTTTGAAATGCTTTTTAACGTTAATAATCTTGTATCTCCTAAACCTTTATATAAATCCAAAACGTATTTTGATTGGTTTATTCCAAACCCAAAAATCTATATAATTGAATACTTTGTAAAAACAACTATTTCTTCCATTACTTTCGATTTCCTAGTATTGTATGTATATCTCAAAGTCTTATTAACTTTTGCGATAATAATCTATTATTATTGTAATGCTTATATCTTCTTTTAAAAGTTCAATATTTTACAATTATATTATATCGCGATACAAAAGCTTTTTTAACGCTTTTCGAAATCAAAACCAAGCTTTTTGTTATAAATCAAAAATCCAAAGTAAATCAATTGTTTTGTTAAAATATTAGCTTTTTGTTTAAAGTTTGGAATCTATACTACTTATAATCTTTTGTTTTCGATTATATCCTTTCGTATAAAATACTATTATATATTAATATACTTAGCTTTGCTATAGAACTTATTCTTTTGTATTCAATCAATATTGCTTTTGTTATTGTAATATAGGGTAAATATAAATAGTTTTAAAAAAGTTTGTTTTTTTAAATCGATAATTAGTTTTTTAAACTATGTAATCTTTTTTATATCCTTATTTACAATTATAATTTCAATTTCTATTGTACAAAATGCTATAGATTTTTGCTTATTTAAGGATTATATTATTATGCTTTTGTATCGAATAATAACTACTTTTTGTATCGATTTTTGATCCGCTTTTTGTCACGGAGTGCTAAACTAGGGATCGAGTAGAAATGGTAGATTTCTATGAAGAAAAAAAGTAGAATCCCGAAAGGGATTCTATTTAATTGTTTTGGATTAGCGTGAAGTATGGACTTCTAGTTTATGCTTGTATTAATTTGTTAAAAGTAAAGAGTGTAGCTTTAATAGCTTTTCCCTTTTAACACTATCCCCTTTTTTGTATTCGACGCTTCGGCGATATCTAATTGTTTTATATATCCCATTGTAAATTCCTGTTCCACTCTTTTACTTTGTTAACGATTTTGTAAAAATATACCTTTCACTCGCTTTTATTCCCAAGTTACTCTAATCTTTCCTCGATCATCGTTTATTCCAACATTTGTTCATCCTTCTCATTGTTATTATTCTTGTTGCTTTTCTTTAGTAATACTTTAGGAATTTCCAATTGGTTTTCTATTTCCAAATTGTAATTCGTTATATCTTCGATTAAATGTAGTTTGCCCTTCGCATTTAATTCGTTTATATAAATAATATCTTTCAATATATTCATTGCTAATATATTTATTATTACCAATCTTATAGATAATTTAAACATTTGTTTGCAAGTTTTCATTAGTATCAATAGTTTGAATTTTTCTTTTTCTAATAATATATAATAATTGATTAATACATCGAAAACTATTAATGATTGTATTGTATACTATTTGTAAAAACAAGTTTTTGTTAACCAAATAATCATTAACTTGTTTACTTGGTTGCACTCGATTTATAATTTCTTGTTATAGTTTTGAAAAGCTATTCGAAACCATTTTGCATAAGTTTGATTTTCTATAAGTTTAATATTATCGTTTTGATTATACTACAAATATTGATTTGCGAAATTTATTATTAATCCAAATGTACTTAGTTGTATTTTCAAAAAAACATTTGTTTTTGCTTTCTAATAAACTAATCTCTTTGGGAATCCTATTTTTATCGGCTTTTTATTACTTTTAACCACCAATTTTCTTTTTTCAATCGAATAGTAATCCTTAATAAATATATTACATTTTACTATTATTTGGTTTACACCTTTTTCCAAGATCCTAAGTTTAACCCCGGCTTCTATCGCCGAATTCCAATGATTAACAAAAATCTTGTTTAAAAACTTGTTTTTATCTATATCGCTATAATTTCTTGCTAATACCAATAAATCGTTAACGCTTTCTTATAAATTCTCCATATTATAAAAAGTTAACTCTTTTTTATTCCTTAATATATATCGACCAAATTCTACATCTCGAACTTATACTTGATTTCTTAATCTAGTTTGAAATTCTATATCGAAAGGGTTTAGTTAAAAAGATTTTTTTTCTTTAAATTCTTTTTATACGTTTGGTTCGATTTATTCGTTTGATACTTTTTCTAATATTTTCTATAAATTTCTTTTTTTTTTTTACTAATCTTTAATTTTCCTCAATTTTTATTAACTTTTGCTTTTCTATTAGTTTCTTTGCTTCATCCTTAAATCCATTCTATTTTGTTTTCGCTTCGCTTTTCGAATTTTCTTTTTTTATCTTTTTTTGTCCTACCGCAATCTAATTTTAAATATTTGTTAAAGGTTTTATTCTTTAAGTATTTATCTTTGCCATATTAGTATAAAATTTCTTTTTTGTAACGCTATAATTCTTATTATTTAATAACTTAAACAAAGCTAATTTTTGGAACTCTAAATTTTCAATATTTTTATTAATAAAGCTTTTCATACCTCATTAGTTTGTTCGATAACCTTTTGCAATCGCTTTTCTTATATTCTCATTTTCCATATCTATTGGTATAAATCGATAATGTATTTTAAACTTGCTTTAGATTGTTTTTATTATTATTTTCTACTATTCTATGTTATTTAATTTTATTATATAAACTATTTGATTAATATTTCCCCAAATTCTTATTAATAACTATAATATAATTATTTTTAACGATTTTATTGCTTTTTGAAAGATTAGTTTTAAATCTTTTAAATTTATTGTTTTTGATATTTTTTTTATTTATTTTTTGCTTTGGTATATATCCCAATAAACTATTTTTAGATTAAATTGTATTATTGTTCTAATAATAGAATCTGCAAATTAAAGTTATTAATAGTTTTTATCTTTTTATTTCTATTTTCCTTTCGTAATAGCTTTGTTTTTTAACATTGTTGAAATCTTTTTAAAACGGAGTAATTGTTGCAATTATTTGTTTCTTTTCTACTTCTTTAAAGATGAATTATCATCGCAATCTTATTGTGTATTTGCTTGGTTATTATTTAATCTTTTATACTATTAATATATTTCTTTTGTCTTTTTTTAATCAAAGATAATAATCAACAAATAATTTTGTGTTTTTATTATAATCTAATCAAATCTTCGAATAATTAATTTATTTTGTATATAATCTCGATTCCTTTAAAACTTTTGAATATTTTCCTTTTTCCTTTTTATTATTACTATTTCCTCAAAAGGATATTTTATATTACAATCTTCTATTTTATTGCCTTTAACCTTATTGATTTAATGCTTTTTCATACATTCCAATTGTAAATAGATACAATTGATAAAATTTATTAATTATTTTTTATATATTCTTTAAATCTTTTGGTTTTTGCTATATATCCTCATCCTCCGAATAATTTTTCTATTATATTAGATATTTCAGTTTTTTTTATTAACCTTTTATTCTTGAATTTAAGATTTTCTTTACTTTTTATTTTAGGGTTTTTTCTTTGTAAATCTTATTCTTTATTAATTCTGTTTTTAATAGTTTTTTTATATTTTTTGATTTGTTTATTTTTGTTATTGATTTATATAGATTTAATAGGTTAATATAGAAGATATTATAATATTTAAATTTCTTCGAAAGTTTCAATTAGTAGCTTTAAAACCTTACTCTTTTTAATACTTTAAATGGTTTTAAATTCTTTAATTCCAATTTCGAGGAGTTTCTATTCGTTAATAAGTTTTTGCATAACAATTATACTTTATCGCTTATTTTCAAAATCTTCGCCCTATATTTTTGATTATAGTATTTGGCTTGTATATTTTGGCAATGGGTAAGATCTGCTATAAAGTTTGTATATACAACTTTTAATTTCTTTACTAATTGTATAGCATTCTCAAATTTATATTAAGCGTTTAAATTGATTTGGAGTACAAATACCGTTTTCCTATTTGTTTCGAATAGTAATAATTTTGTTATAAATAATAAAATTGAATTATAAACGAATTCCATTAAATATAGCAAATTTGATTAATCGTTTTGTTTATAATTAACAAATATCTTTAGAAAGTTTTCTAATAATTGATTTAGTTTCTCTATTGATCTATTTATTTGGGGATGAAATACTATTAATATTTTTTTGATTATACGAAAATAAATTATTATTGCTTTTCAAAATATGTTTATAAATAATTCCGTTTTGTCTATAATTATTAAGTTTGGCATTTTATACTTAGCGAAAATTTTTTAAAAGAATAAATAAATAAATTGTATATTTATTATATCTTTTTTACAAAGAATAAATCTTTTTTCTTTTGTTAATCTGCAAGTTATAACCAGTATAACATTATATACCGGGTATAATGATATTTTTTTTCCATCCGTTTCACTATTGAAATCCGTTTTTGATTTAGATATTGAAAGATCGATTATTAGATTCAATAATATTTCATTTTATAGCTTATTTAGTATTGGAATTGATACTAATTTTCTCGCTTTCTTTTTGTACAAACTTTTGTATCTTTGATAAACTATACAAGATTTTATATAGTTTTTTATATCCGTATTCATTCCAAACCAATATAGTATTCTTTTTATTGATACTATAATTATTGCTTATTCGAAATAGCCTGTTATTGGTAAATCGTAAAATTCTTGTAATAATAGTTTTTGCAATTTTTTGTTTAATAGTACAAAAAGTCTTGTATTATTATAATACTATATTTTATTATAAATTGTATATTTTTATTGTTTTAGATCCGGATTGTTTTTTTGTATTTTTTTGATTTTTAATAATAATTTATCTTGGTTTTGTAATGGTTTTAAGATTTCTTTTTTGTTTTTAAAATATTGTAATTATAATACTAATAATATTTTTGGTCTTTCCAAATTGTAATACATTTAATCTATTTTTTCTATTTTTTGTAAAGTATACTTTTTTCTTTTTTTGCAAATTAGCTTTATTTATTTAATTATCTTATACAAAATATCCTTGTAACTTTTTATTAATAAAAAAGAATCCAATATTTGTTTTTATAGTTTTAATAATGGTATCGGTTTTAAATCATTACTTTAATAATCTGCTTTTTGAAAAAGGCCATTTACTGGATTCCTTTTTCCTGATTTATAAATAATTACAAAATCGATTGTTAATAATATTATTGCTTATTTTACTTGTTTTTATATTAATATCCTTAATATCGCAAAATAGATTAAATTATTATAATCTGATATAATTATTATTTAGTATTAAACTTCTTCCAGAAAATATCTCCAATATTTAATTAAATTCATTATTGCTAATAACTTTTGATCAAATATAATATAATTGATTTTTGTTAGGATAAGTTTCCTTAAATAAAAAGCAATTAAATATTTATATATATTTTCCTATTTTTATAATAAAATTCTATAGATAGTTTTAATCGAAGCGTTTGTTTTTAGAAAACTAAGTAGGACTACATTAAAATAGATTAGTAATAATACTATTATAAAAGAATACTTTAATTTATAAAATAATGTTTTGCATTCTATATCCCAACTCTATTTTTTATTTCCTTTTGTTTGTTGTATCATTAGTAATACTATATTACTATACCTTTCGATAAACTATTTGTAAAAATTATAAAATCCTAAAAATAATTGGATTTCGCGTACACTTTTTAGTATTAACCATTCAATAATCGTTTTTATTCTTTTTATATCCATAGAAATGTTTTTATTTAATACAATATACTCTAAAAATTCCATTTCTTTTATATTAAAGTAATATTTCTTTATTTTATAAAACAATTTTCATTTTTTTAATTTTGTTAATATTTGTTTTATATAAATTAAATATTCGTTTTTGTTGATAAAATAAATCAAAATATTATCCAAATATACAATAATAATTTTATCCATAAATTCTTTTAGATATTTGTTTATATAGGTTTAAAATATTGTTAATACATTGCATAATCCGAATAGCATCACTAAATATTCAAATAATCCGAAACGATTTTTGAATACTATTATCCATTCTTATCCTTTGTATATATATATTAAATTATAAGCTCTTTTCAAATTCAATTTTGTAAAAACAATTACTTTTTTTAATCTATTTAATATTTTTGAAATCAATAAGATTGAATACTTGTTTGGAATTGTAATTCTGTTTAATCCATAGAAATCAATATATAGTCTTAAATTTATCGTTCCTTTTTTGCTTATAAATAGGATTGATACTTTTGCTTCTGATTTGAATAGTTATATAAATCCAATCGAAATCATTTTTTTGATATACTTTCGAAGTACTTTCAATTTATATTCCGATAAATTATAAATTGGCTTAAATGAAGATATTGTTCTTTTTTTTAATATGATTTTGTAATCTAATCCTGGTTTATATAATGGTAATCTTTTTGATTCCTTTATATTAAATACGTTTGCGAAATCTTGATATTGTTTTAGAACTATCCTCAATAATTCTTTTGGCTTTTTTGATTAGTTGTTTATTAATGCTAAGAATTTTAATTCTTATATATCTTTGTTTAATTCTTTAATCTTTATTTCAACTCATATTATATTCATAAAGTTTATTGCGTTTATAATTAATAATAACTTTTTTGCTTTGTTCTCGTCCAATAAGTTTTTTGTTCTTTAATCTATTTTTGAATTATATTTGCGAAATTATAATAATCCTAAAATTATTTTTTCTATTAATAATTTTATTTCCTTAAACTTAATAATATTTGTTTTTTGCATCAAAAGGTAATTTATTTTTATTTTCTTTAATGTTGAATTTAAAGTTGGTTTTATAATATTTTTGTTTACGTTTTTTATTGTTAAACAAAATCCTTTCTTTTCTATATATTATATTTGATTTAATATTTCTTCATTAATAAAATTTGTTGTTGCTTCTAAATCTATAATTGCTTCGAAATGTATATTGCAATTCTTTATAGTTTGAAATATAATTATTGTTATTTAGAATATTGTATTTGTTTTTGTTATTTGTAAATAGTTTTTTATTGGGTTATTCTTTAAATCCTTTATTGGATTTTGGTTTCTTTTTGGATCCTTTTTGATAATGCGAAAGCCTTTTTTTTTTTTTTTTCTTATTGCTTTTATTAGCGGGGGAAGTTTTCGTTTTTTGAATCTTTTAATCTTTTTGTATAATTGTTAATCCAATGATTGATGCTTTTGCAATAAAAACAAAATTTCTTTATACAAACCTTTTTTTGTTTTTCTTAAAGAATTTCTGGATAATATATTCTTTTTGCAATAATATCGAGATTGTTGCTTATTGTATAAAAACTTATTATATTTGTTTTTGTTATTGATCCTTATAGTATTCTATTATCGAAAATAATTTTGGAAAATAGTTTGGTTTTTGTTTTGATTAAATTTTTGGTATTTTGAATTATAATCTTCAATCCTTTATAATTTAATAATAATTATTCATTAAGATTTGTATATATTCTTTTTAAAATAGTTTGTATTAGTTTTATTTTGTAATTAGAAGCTATTGTTTTTTCTTCGTTGCATTATATTATATTTTGTAAAAGTGATTCGAAATAGTTGTTTTAATCTTGAATCAATTGTTTTTTTTTTATTTTAATGTTTACTATTTTCAAATTTGCTTTTAATTTTGTATCTGTAAATCTATATTCCGAAAACAATTAATCTTTTAATAAAATCCAATTTCGGAATTTCGATAATGTTGTTATATCGTTATTCAATTTTGCTATTTGGATTTTTCTTTTTATCGATCCTATAATATAATTCTGAGTTATAGTTGTTTGATTTGTTATATCGTAAACCCTTTTTAATATAAAATAGTTCTTCATTTCTATAATCCAAATCCAAACGTTTTTTTTTCCAGATTCGAAAAAATTGGATGTTTTCGATTTTGGTTTGTTTTAATTTGCATTATTATTGGTTGGAATATTTGTATTTAATATTTCTAATATCGTTATTGGTCCTTTAATAGCTTTTGATAATTGTTTAATTGATTGAAGCTCGATTAGTATGTTTTTTCCTTCGTTAATTTTTATTTCTATTCTTGCAAAGGATTTGCTTTTATTTATCAATAACGTTGCTATTTGTTTTTCTATCACTAATAATCTTTTTTCTTGGTTTTGTTCTCTTTTTTGTAATGTTTCGATTTTTTAATGTTATTCTGCAATTATAATCTATAAGTTTTGAGATTTGTTTAACCCTGGAAATAATTTTTCCAAAACTAGAATTCTTTTTGATTTATTTATTCTTATTTCTATATAATCCAATATTTTTATATCACTTTGTTCTAATGAGTTTTTTTGTTCTTTATTTTCAACATATCCTTTTTGTTTCTCTAAACTACCTCCTCGATTTATCTTCAATTCCATTAGCTTTAATAGTTTAACTTTATCAATTATTAAGTTTTCCTAATTATTCTCCATATCTTTTCTAATCCAAATTTGTTTTTTCTTAAAATTTGGATTCGTTTTTTCTTTTAAAACCTTTTGGTATAGTATTAGCTCGTTTGGTTTGGATCAATTTGCTTAACCGATTTGGCTTTTCAATTCCCGATTTGTTATACTAGCTATTAATCATTTTTCGATAATCGATTATTATTGTATAAAGGTTTTTGTACATAATCTTGTATTAATTGTAATAAACGGATTTGATTTATCAATTTTATTCGATAAACTTAATACAATTGTATAATAGAAATCTCTATTATAAAGTGCCAAACTAAAGATCGAATAGAAATAATAGATTTCTATAAAAAAGAGAAGTAGAATCCCGAAAAGGATTCTATTTAATTGTTTTGGACTAACGTAAAGTATGAACTTCTAGTTCGTGCTTGCATTAATTTGTTAAAAGTAAAGAGCATAGCTCTAATAGCTCTTCCCTTTTAATACTTTTAAGCTTTATATAATATTTATAAAAATATCATAGGAATATAGCAAATGTTATAATCGATTCGAATAAGTTGTGTTAATATTGATTGTATTATCGAAGAATTCTAGGAAATGATTTGCAAGGATTAAATACTCTTTTTCAAAAGCATATATTACTTTTGCAAATTAATTAATTGAGAATGCGAGATTGCTTTTTGTTTTGTTTATCAAATAAATTCTTAATTCAACAATTTGTAAATATAAAACTTTGTTGCTTTTGTTAAGTAGTTTTATTGTTATAATTGATTTTAATATAGTATCAATAAGAAAAGGGAGATTCCGAAACATCGAATTGTAGATTTTGAATCGTTTCAAAAGCTTTTTGATATATGCTTTCTAATGTATTTTGAAAAATCTTTAAGCTTTGTTTCGCTCGATTTGGATTTTTAAAAAGATTTATATCGATCCAAGATTTTTACATTTCCATCTTCGATTTATAATCTTTTTGATTATATTAACCATAAATTATAATCCTAATATTAACAAATCGTTTATATAAAATAGAATATATATTTCTTTTTTAATAAACAAATTGGGATTTATTATTAAAGCCTATAAATCTATACTTTTAAAGAACAATTTAATTGCTTATTATTATATTTTCGGAGTTTGTTTTAGTTTGTAAAATGATTTCTTAAGTTTGAAGTAACTATCAATAAAATTTAAAACAAATACTTTTTCAAAGAATTATAAGATCTTCATCAAGATTTTAGTATCGATTAATTCTTTATTCAAAAACGCCATATCAATATTCATATTATCGATTTCTAGGTTCTTTTCTATTGCTTTAGCAAAAAAAGTTTGCAATATAAAGTATCTTGCAACTTTTGCGAATATTTCTATAAAATCGATTTTATACTTTTGCAAAAATCCTTTAACTACTAATCTGGTTTTTTTTCTTTCTAGTTTGCTATATTGATCAAGCTTATTCTGTAGAATCCATTTAGATTTCAAAAATCTCTTCCCTTTTGAAAGAAATCTATTAATCATTTTAAAAATATTGTTGTTTTTCAAACTAATCAATTTTGTTTTGATTGCTTCTATTCATACCTCAAAGTTCGAATCTAAAGCATTCTTCAAATTGATAACTTCAATATTAGCATTTATATATAGATATACTATATTAGATTTTTATTATACTTTCTTTTCGTTTTTTATAATTTCTTTGATTTCAGTTTATACTTACAAACTACAAATTATAGCTACTATAAAAAAAGCCTTTTCTAAACGAGGATTTTGTATAAAATCATTTTTATCTAAATTCATAAAAAGATTTAACTTTTTATCTTTATAATCTAAACTTATAAGAACTTTTAATTGTTTTGATTTAACATTTAAATTTACAAAAGCTTTTAATCGTTTTATATCAATATCTAAATTTATAAAAACTTTTGTTTGTTTTGTATTAACGCAAATTCTTTTTTGACTTCGTTAACCTTTTATAAAGTGATTTCTCATCTAATTCGCTTTTTCTTTCGATTTTGTTGAAATCTCTTTATAATTTAATATACTTGAATTGTTTTTCAATAGAAATCTATATTCATCAAAATCAACATTTGTCGTTTTTATCGTTTTCAAAGTAAAAAAATTAAAGAGCTTATAAATTTGGCTTTCTTTTATATCAACGAAAAGATATTCTTTTTTCAACACTTTTGATTCAAACTTTTTTGTAGTTTGCTTTGATTGTTAAGGATTATATACAAATGCTATATATTTAAATACTTTTAACTTTTGTAAATTTGATTAACGATTATTGTAAACTTTAAAAGGTATTATAGCTTTTAAAAGTATTTCAATTTCTTTAAAAAGTAGTGTTTTTGTAAAAGACCGATTCTTTAAATAAACAATATACAATATTGTAATTTCCTATTGAATTAGAAGCATTTTTGACTTTATCAAGAGATTTCTTAATATAGTATTTATATCCTATATTTTCTTTTTAGCAACGCCGTTTATAGCATGCTTTCTTAAAGAAAAAAGTTCAAATTGTATACCTTTCTTCGAAATCTTTATTTGGAAGATAGTTTCAAACTTGCTTTTGTTATTGTCGATATATATTATAACGATTTTGTTATTAAACTTTGTTTCGATCAATTTGAACAAATCCAAAAGTATTAATACAATTGTAACTATGGATTTATCAAAAGTATATTTAATCCATATAAACCTTATAGCGTTATCTATAATTACTATAAAGTATTTGTTGTTCAAAAAGAATATCTTTTGAATTTCAAAAAGATTATAATAAAAACAATATAAAATCGTAAGCGTTTTAATAACTATATGTTTATTAAAATGCTCTTTTATTCTTTTTGCTAAACAAAGTAAATATATTGATTTTCCTATTAATTTCCGTTTTTTTAATAATTTTAAGTTTATATACGCTTTTGAAAGCTTTTAAAGCTGATCGTAATTGAAGTAATTAAATCGATGATATATTAGATTGAATATAAACTTGTAAAAATCAATATCATTTATAGCAACAAACTTTTCAAATATGAAATTGACAAATTATAATACAAAATCTTATATAATATAGTAGTTAAATGCTTTCTTTGCTGCAAATTTCAATTGATCGAATTTTCAATAAAACGTTGATTTTTCTTCGAAAATTATTTTGCATCTATTTTTGATAAGAAGATTAACAAAAATCAATTGTATTATCCCAAATTTCTTTATATATTATATATTGGAAAGCGTAAATCTGCTAATTTGTATATTTCTATATATTGCATTTAAAGCAAATAATCCATTTACAATTCGAACTTTTCGTGATATAGATTATTTTATAACGTTATTCAAAGCTTTAAACTAGCTAATGAAATAATGAAAAGTTTTTAAATCAAGCATTTATTTTGAATCGTTATTATTTGTTTGAAAAGAAACATTAAGATAATAAGAAAAAGTATAATTGCTATTTAATACTATATTTGCTTTTACTTTTTCAAAACTAGAATCTTTGCTATTTGCAAAAGCTTTATAAATACATTTTTCATCCTTTTTGAATATACAATACTTTTTTTTAAGATATTCGTATTTTTTACAATTGTAATATTGAATCTTTTCGATTTAAAATAACTTATTTCGATTGTATAATCCTTTTAATTTTCTTTTACAACTATCTTTTTCATTGCAATTGTTTCGTTTTCTTTTATTTAAGGATTTCGCAACAAATATAATAGTTTTAGTTAGTTTTTCGATTATTTGAAAAAACGCTATAATCTTTTTCAACGTTTTCTCAAATATATAAATGTAAATAAAAGTTGTTGCTTATACATTATACGTTGATATATATACCAAAAATATATTTGTTATTATTTTATTTATTATTAACGTTTTTGCGCTAACAAATGCTTATTAATATAATTTTAATCTTATAAAAAAGGTTTGAATAGTTTTGTTTTTGTAATCAAACTTTTCCTTCAAAAACGATTTTATTGTATTTGCTATATAAATAACGTTAAAAGTTTAATTGTAAATCGACAATTTTTTTCAAACATTAATAAGATCTATATTAACAAAGTCTTCTTTTATTATATTATAATAGAAAACTATAAATCCTAAAGTTATAATAGTTATAGCGATATTTCTTCTCTTTATAAAAAAAACTAATGCTTTTTCAAATTCTGTTTTTAAAACAATTATTTTTTGCAATATTATATTTATAGTTTTTTAACAACTTTTTGTAGTAAATTTATTTATTATAAGCTTTTTTGAAAGTTCGAAAACAAATTGTTTTTCTTTGTTAGATATAATATCGTAGCAATTCGCGTTTACAAATGTTATCAAGCAAAAATTATAATAATCTGTATAATTGTTTCCTATAAAAACAATGATAAAATTCCATTTAGTTATAATTACACTTAATATAATAACGTTAAAGAGATATTGATAAAAATAAAGTTTTTGATGAAAATTTCGATAATGAAAATAATGAAAATAATGAAAATGTGATTTTTCCGGCGGAAATAGATGGAAAAGCGATCGTTTTCTTCGAAAAAGATATATATTATCGTTTCAATCAATAAAATGATAATCAAGTTGCTTTAGTGAATATGCAACATAGGGTTATAACTTATTATAGTGATAGAGTGTGTATATTGTCTAATATGCTAGAAGTAGCATATGTGTTCTACTGAGTATATGAGGTGGAGACACCTAACTAGGTATAGCGCTACACGTGATTACAACAATATGAAGCGATTAAAAGATGAAGAGTGTTTGTTGATTCGTTGATCAAAGAACTTAAATGAAGAATCTTAAAAATATTAAAAACATTAAAAATCCTAAGGATCACCAGATGTTGAAAATTGAGAGAATATCATATTCAAATACGACGAGTAAAAAGAGCGTTATTTAAACACGAGTATATCTAGAGTACATCTACATTTACGAGTACATTTACATCTACATCGCATTCCGCAACGAGGAGAAGGTCGTTTGAGATTGAGATTGAGATTGAAACTTAAATTGGGTTGAGATTGGGTTGAGATTGAGATTGAAAATGGGTTGAGATTGGGTTGATGGCTGCATTATCCACGTGGTGAAACTTGGGGGTGCATTGGGGTGCATCGGGATATCTATCTTTTTGAGATGTATTGGTTTGCTTGCTTGCTTGCTGGCTGGCTGGCTTGTTTGTTTATTTGTTTATTTGTATATGGGAAATGTACGAGTATAGAGTAGTATGTGGAGAGATATACGGAAAGTTAAAGTTGCCGTGACGATCCATCGACATTTTTTTTTACCTATCGGAAGGAGGGTTCGAGTAGAGAGAGAGCTGTGTTCGGTAGAGTATGCTTTTTTCTTCTTCTTCCAGATTTCGGATGGGTGGATGAGAGGGGTGGAGTGAGAGGGGTAGCTGTGTTTACTGGTCCTCTGTACTTGAGTATACATACATACATACATACAATGAGCGATAATCCGATCAACATAGCAAGCGGAATAACCATCCGTAGAAAAAGCATTGAGAAAGACGCTCATACTCAAACTGGAAGCCAGAAGCGTATGTCCGCCTGTCAGTCTGGAGCCGAGAATCTAGCAAATGCACGGCATATTTCTGGCGGAATTTGGGGGGGGGGCAAGATGCGGATGTACAGTGTGCAAGAGTCTGCAGCTGACGGTCGCGTTCTCGTTCGAGGGGGTTGAGAGGAGAAGAGGATATGTGCGGCGGGCGATGGAGGGAACAAAGTGACAAGATTTGGAATCTGGAAAGTGCTCTCGATGAGTCCGCATTCCTCCATTCATGGCTTGAGCCATAAAGGGAGCGGTCAATGCTCATTTAGATGCGGCGTGGGAGAGCTGAGGGGAAAAAAGAGGTAGGAGGGAAAGAGTGGTGTGATGACTCGCGGGACAGTGATTCAGTCATCTATCTGCGAGAATGCGCCTTGGACTTTACGCTTGAGGTTGGAATATTAGGGTTCGAATCTTAGGTCTGTCTACTCGGAACATATAGGGATACTCTCGCTGACGGCGCATGTTTCGGGTTGTGCAGGCTTGGAAGACCTATCTCATGTGATGATCTATGTAGTCAAGGTGACGAGTATGATATTATTGTTTCGGGCGGATTCACGATGTTGGAATAATTGTACACGGGAATTGTGTGGATTACTTCTCGCTTGAGGGTGACAGGCTCTCGAAGGATGAGATGGATGCATATATTTGATCGATTGAGTAATTTCCATGGGCAGACAAGGGGATCAGTATTGTTCGGCGACATGCCAAAGTGAGATTCGGGCTCATTTGGGTCTTCGGCTCAAGGATGTAACATTGAACGGTAGGTGGATATCGCCAAGAGAGTATTGTTGAAGGGAAAATTGCTCGTGGGCAGTTCCTTTGCCCATCCAACTATATCGCTATATACTCATTCTCCGACGGCAAAGCAAATACCTCGGACTATTCGAGGTACGTATCGAATAAGATGTGTCTTTGTTTTCGGCGGAAGCGTTCAGGTTCCGTTCCGGTACACGAACGAGTCTGGCCGACGGGCAAATGTGAGACGAATAACAATCTTTCCAGGTGACGCCCTTGCATTTTCCAAAAGATACAGATGATCAGGTGTCAAAAGCTGACAGGCAGATATGGAGATTCCTTGGCGTGTGCTTGTGTGAGTGATGATGGATTTTGCCTTTTGTTGCATATCTGCAAGTTGGCCGGAATTTTTGCAGGAAGCATGAATCGCTTAGTTGAGCCTGGTACAGTGTTGAAAGTGTGACACTGCGACGTGACAGTTATGTGAGGTTTGTGGCCGAGGAAGGTTCATGTTACATGTAGTTCTAGATCGGCGGTGAAAACTTGTGTGCTGGCCGCCGGAGAATGCTGAACGTTGTGGTTCGTCCACTAGCCATGTGGTTACAGCATGAGATCAGGTTGTACCGCAGTCCACACAAGTACACCACCATTCTTTGGCAGTCGCGACTTGACGAAAATCCGGTACAAAGTGCAGATGTTGACCTTGCAAAGCTTTGCTGAAAGCCCACGCTTCATATCCAGATAACCATCAAATACTTCGCAAGGACGACAAAACCAAGATTGATTGCACCGTGAGAACTCCTCTCTATTCCACATATCTAGTACTCCTAGCCAATGTCAATTTCCAATACCGAGCAATAGGCTATGAAAGGACGGTTACACGTCTTTTGCGATCGACGGACGCATCACTCCTCTGACTTGTCCACATTTGCATCAATCAGCCCTTGGTTGCTACGCAAGTGTATATTGAACGCGTGGTGATTAATGTACGGGAGTCTGTAACAACAATGACCTACCAGTCGACCGATAGATAATCCAGTGCATTATCGTACCGGTCTATCGAGATTCGCATCGCAATCTACACTCTGCAACATTGCACCTGCACTTCGGCATAATATACTTCACTTGTGCATCATGTAGGAAGGTAGAGTAGTCGTTGGAAGATTCCTCCTCGGTGTTTGGGAATACCTAAGTTCTCGCCCAGAGATTCTCTCAACTGCATCAAATCAAAATCAATCCGGGTTTGGAAATTTTATACTCGAGTATCAAGACTTCTTGAGAATGCAGAGGCAGTGACCGTTACTCGAGTAAGTATAAGGTTACTGACCAACAGACCGACCGATCTTGTCAATAGAACAAGATGAGACGAGTAAACCACAATGACTTCATGTTACAATAGATATGAATGCAGAATTTGTAGATATGCTTTGTTCTACGAAGGACTGGTGGACTTGTAATTACTCGAGTAATATCTTTCTTATCTTTTTGGCTTGTTGAGATGCAATTCCGATATGTAATTGGGTCAAGCGAAATCGGAGTCAGAGCGCCAAAAAAGAATTAACCGCGATGAAGAGAGCTCAAAAGGTTCCATTCACTGATTCCACAGCTCCATGTATGATGTGGTTCTGCGGATAGATTATTGTTGATTGCTCGGATCCGAAAGTGTTTTCTATCGTGAGGCCTTATATCAACCTCAATTCTATCCTCAAGACCAAACGTTTACTCAAGCACCAAAACCATGTCCGCTTCTCTCCCAGGCAATCGAGAATTGCCCGCTTCTCAATATGATCTCAGTACATATTGGGGACGGGTGATGCATTCTGCGGCCATTTCAGACCCTAGGTGAGGAGGAATTTGTTGTTGTTTCTTATTCACCCAAAAAAGGTGCCCATACTTTCTCTTGAAAATGCTCGATCGTGAACCATTTCAAAGTATGCAGCTCTATATACTGACCTTGGAATAGAACATTATTAGTCAACAGTGCCGGATTGGAGAATGCGAAGAGCCTTATCTCGAGCTATAAACAGGGGAAGATTCGCGAGATGACTCCCGAACTGTGGAATGCGAAAAAGATCGTCGACTCAACTTTACATCCGGGTATGTGAGAATCTGCGAAAGTACCGAATGGAAGACTCATGCTAGTAGATACTGGGGCACCGGTTTTTCTCCCCTTCCGAATGTCTAGTTTCGTTTTATCAAACTTGGTAGTCACAGCAGGGATGCTCACACCAGGATTGGGAGTAAGTCTTCTCAGAACTCCCACGAAAGTGCTCCATTGCTGACGTTTGGCAGACGACAGGAACATTATTATGGCAGATTACAAACCAATCTCTTAATGTGGCCGTCAACAACGCCAATGCCAACAAATCGACCCCTCTTTCGACGTCTAAAATCGCCCAATCATACTTTCTCGCCGTTGGAGCTTCCTGTTCTGTTGCGCTTGGCCTCAATGCTCTCGTCCCAAGATTAAAGAAGGTTAGCCCAGGTGCCAAGATGATTCTTGGAAGATTGGTGCCATTCGCTGCTGTTGCAAGTGCTGGAGCATTGAATGTTTTCCTGATGCGAGGAGAGGAAATCCGAAAGGGCATTGATGTCTATCCAGTTCTCTCGGAATCCGACAAGGCCAAACTTGCCGCAGAGGGCAAGTCTGAATCCGAGGTTGCTTCCTTGGGCAAGAGCAAGAAGGCCGCTACGATTGCAGTCTCGGAGACAGCCATCAGTCGAGTGTTGAATAGTTCTCCAATTATGGTCATCCCAGCTTTGATTTTGGTGAGGTTACAAAAGAAGCAGTTTCTCATTCGAAACCCCAGACTCACTCTGCCAATAAATTTGGGTCTCATTCTTGGTACAAGTCTATTTGCTTTACCCTTGGCTCTCGCAGCCTTTCCCCAACGCCAAAGCGTCGATGCATCGACGTTAGAGGAAGAATTTTGGGGCAAGGGTGGAGAGGGTGGAAAGGTTGTTTTCAACCGAGGAATATGAAGAGATATTGAATGATACCCGCTACATACGGTTTGACACAAGAGACAAGAGGACTCGACGTCCCCAGACGTTGATCCCGCTTTATTACCAAGCACCCATCAATCTCCCAAAGGTCCAGCATGCGGCTCGAGTTCTATCTGACCCACTCGCCGAAAGCCACGGGACTCGGGAGGAATGAATTATTGACTAAATAAAGCATGACTTTCCTAGCTCCACGCTCCATGCTCCATGCTCGCCAAAGGACTTTTTTAATATACCAATAGATGAGGATACAGATACAGATACAAACACACAACACAATATAGATTAAATACTATAGAAATTTCAAACCCATGTTTCCTGCTCATAAACGTCTCGCATCCCATCCCATCCCATCCTCTCCTCTCCTCTCCTCTCCTCTTGATGACCCCCAAAAATAATCCTCACCATGCAAATTACTAAACCTGCCAAGTGACGATGAAGATCGAGCGAATGGGAGTACAAGTGCTACAAGTGAGTGTCTACCATCCATGTTCATGGATCACCATGGATTTGTCTCATGCTTGAATTGAATTGAATCGAATCGAGCTTAAGTAAGTGATATTGAGATTTGTTTTTGATTTTGATTTTGATTTTATTTCTGTTTTTGTTTCTTTCTTGCTTTTTTTTGGATTTTGTTTTTGGGGTTTGGGGTTTGGGGTTTGTTTTTCGGTTGCTTTTGGGGGAAGGGAGGGTTTACAATTGATGGTTTGGGATGGGGAGATGGGGGGATTGATGGATGGGGTTGGGATTGGGATGGGGATTGGGGAGAGTGAGGTGTTTGGATGGATGGATGGATGGGTAAGTAAATGAGTGAGTGAGTGGGTAGTTTTTGTATTGTATTGTATTTGGGTGGTTGAGTATTGTGTTGTGTTTGGGTGGTTAAGTGGTTGAATGATCTCTGATGAATGAAAATTGCCACCCTTTTCTGGGGGAGGGGGATTGGTTAAGGGAGGGTGTGACGGTGTGAGATGTGAAGTGTGAAGTGTAAAGTGTGAGATGATGGTGGTGTGAATCATGTGATTAGATATGAGAGTTTTCAGTGGCGATTTCTTGTGGGAGTTGGAAGTTGGAACTTCAGTAAGAATACAGCGAGTGAGTGATGTGAGTAAGTTTAATGCTTAGTTGGTATTAGTCTATGGGTTTTATTTATGAGGATACTCAGGATACTCGAGTAATATGTAGGGTTCTTTCTTCGTCTCTTTGTTTCTTTGTGTGCACGGGAAGTATGGTATCGATGAGTGCTGTGGATGCTATCATTATGACAGGACTGGAAATCAACGCATGGAAGAACATTGAGGTTGGTTACACTGTTAGATGAAGAGATGAAGAGATGAAGAGATGAAGAGATGAAGAGATGGGTTTTGGATTAATTGTGAGGAGGGAATATCGGCTGTTTTTGAAATGTTCTGATGGGATGGATATGGAATCACAATCGGAGTGTGATGATGAAAAAGAAGAATGAGGGGAAAGGAAACTTTCTCCTTGGCTGGCTTTATCACTAGATAACTCGGCTCTACTCGTATGTTATATATATATATAATATATTCACTAATGAGATCAAAATAAATACATTTTATCCTCAAAATTAGGCGTACATGAAACATACCTTTCTAGTCATATGAGATAAATATCCTTCGAGTATTGGTTAATAATGCAATATAGTATATTATTATACTCGAGTCTTACAAAATCAATGGGAAAATTGCCCAGGCTCGAATTACCAAGTAATTACACCTAACCCTTTAAAGCCGCCAACCGTAATGGAACAAACCCAAAGAATTTATTACAATCATCAAGTCGTAAGCGATCTTGAACCCTCCCATGGCTATCACCCATCAAAAAAGAGAAAGAGATAGAAAGAGGTTCCTACTTCTATTTCCTTCACGCGACAACTTCATTGAAGATATCCATCTCATAGTATCTTCTTATATGCGGGAGATCAAAAAAGGATATCGAACCCCCATCCATCCATCCATCCATTCAATCAATCAATATAATCTCGACTTTCCTTCCATAAATGTCGCGTATTTGATATTTCCCAACCCAAAGCGCGCGATACGGTCGGAGAGATAGAAAGAATTACCTCTAACCCCCATCCATTCCCGACGTCAACTGTCAACTCTTTCTCCATCATCCCACAATTATCCTACATTACAACATTCAAGTCGTACTCTACAACATCGGATTCGATGATCTATCGATTTTGATTCTCGAGATTTCGTCCTAATCTTTCAAATACTTCAATAATTCAGACGTGATAGTCTGAGCCCACCCAGGGTCGAAACGATCACTTCTTTGCAATTGTGCCATGTCGACTCCATCGACTTTACCTCCTCATCATCCCAATTACGGATACTCACATCATCAGAATTATCAGTCAAACAACCCATATCGAGCAAGCAATCATCTGTTGAGCGGTAGTAGCCGGTTGGGCGCTTCTTACACCATTCCGACTAACTCGTCGAGTAATAGCACACCTTCAAGTGTGGCTCCTCTTTCAAAACCAACCCAAATCCCCTCGCATCCCGCGAGAAAGGATTCTACAAAGTCACCCACAAAGTCCACAACCATGGTTTCCTCGGCATCGCAAGCGCCTCAACCTCCACACAAGAGACAAAGATCGAAGGAGAGACAACCAGATTGGGATAAATTCTACGAGAATGGTTTGCCTAAAGAGGTAATTGTCATTGATAGCTCCGAATCGCCAGAACCATCCATGGACATTTCCTCACACCTTCAGACAAACAACTCTGCAGTAGCAGCAAATAGTCGGCACGCGGCCAAGAAAAGGAAACGCAATGATGCATATGATCCTGTATATCAACTTGACCCGTCGATCGATCCAAGCCCACAATACAAATCAGAATCTGGTTCCGGTTCCACTATATCCACCGATCGCACAACATCAGCAATTCATACGACTGCAGCTACTTCCCTTGGCTCCCACTCATCTAATGGGCAGAATGGTTATGAGGCTGCGGAAGTCATAGGGCAGAAGAGGAAAAGGACAAATACTCGGTTGCAAATTGCCAATGAAGCCAAGAGGAAAGAGCTAGAGGTCAATGGGGACGCATTCAGCAACTACATACCGCCTCCCAAACCACCCATCAAATCTCGCGACGTTCCAGTACGACAGGTTCTCGATGTAAGTCTCGATGGTTTGTTCTACAATATGACTGAACGCTAATATGTATGAAGAACTCCTATGCTAAGAATGGCAAGATTGATGATGAGGATGGGCATTACATCGTGGTTCCGGATACGAATTTGACCACACAATGTAAGCTTTCATGAGGGCCATTTGTTAACCTACTGTAAACTAACCATAAGAACAGACTCGGTCTTGAAGTTGCTTGGCCAAGGAACTTTTGGAAAGGTCGTACAAGCCAAAGATCATCTTGATAATGGTAAACTTGTTGCCATCAAGATCATTCGCTCCGTTCAGAAATACCGAGATGCTTCAAAAATCGAGTTACGAGTCCTTTCAACACTCAAAGCAAATGATAACGAGAACCGAAACAGATGTATACATCTACGCGATTGTTTTGATTATAGAGGGCACATATGTATAGTCATGGACCTACTGGGACAGAGTGTTTTCGATTTCTTAAAGGGCAATTCCTTTGTACCTTTCCCAAACTCGCAAATTCAGAGTTTTGCACGACAGTTATTTACAAGTGTAGCCTGTAGGTACCATGAAGCATCATCTCAAAGTCACTTGGCTAACTTTCGATCAGTTCTACACGATTTAAACCTGATCCATACAGACCTCAAGCCAGAGAACATTTTATTGTGCAATAGTGCATACCAAGCCTTCACCTACAGCCGCAAGATTCCTTCTTCATCGAGCACAGTTAGTCGACAAGCGGCACAACGAAGAGTTCTTCTGGATACAGAGATTCGACTCATTGATTTTGGTTCTGCCACATTTCAGGATGAATATCACTCATCTGTTGTATCTACTCGTCATTACCGAGCTCCAGAGATTATTCTTGGACTTGGTTGGTCTTTCCCATGCGACATCTGGAGTATTGGTTGTATACTTGTCGAATTCTTCACAGGAGACGCTCTCTTCCAAACACATGACAACTTGGAACATTTGGCCATGATGGAAATGGTATGCGACAAGAGATTGGATAATCATCTAATTCAACAAGTCAACACGATGGCAAAGCGCAATGGAGGAAACCCTGCTCAAAAGTAAGGATCCCAGATATCTTCCTTGGGATATATACTGATGCATTTTCTCAGATATTTCAGGCGCCTGAAACTTGATTACCCAACCGCTGACACGACAAGGGCCTCTCGGAGATTTGTAAAAGCCATGAAATCCTTAGACGTAAGTCATCCAAAATAGTATTCAATCAAACTGTACTGACACAAGTAAAGGAGATTATCAAGGATCAAGGGAGATTTAGCAGGAATTTCCTGGATCTATTGAAAAAGATATTTGTCTACGACCCAAGTGAACGCATCACGGCTAAGCAAGCCCTTCAACATCCATGGTTTAAGGAAGCTGCAGTAGCAGATGATGGAACGGAGGCAACAAAAATTAGATTACAAAGGGAAAGTGGTACATATACTGCACCGCAGAGGCAGCATCACTGAGCGATTCATGAACAATGACGGCGTAAATGGCATGGATCATGGGGTATTTTATCACTCTGCACTACTTGTTTAGTTTTAACAGCAGATTGTGGTGGTAATGACTTTTTGTATTATTCTACATAAATATTCTGCATCCGGAATCAATCTGGGCGTCTTGATTACTTCCAAAAAAAAAAATTAGACACAAGAATGAAATTCTAGCAAGTTAACACTCAACTTACTACAATATCAAGAGCATCGGTGGTTCTGATTAATTGACCCTCGTGAAGTTTGATATTGAATGCCATATGAGATCGTATCGGGTGACGCAGAATTATGCTTGCTATATTAGGTTCTCTCGGTTACCGTAAAGTTTTGAACTCTGCCAAAATTTTGTACAAGCAGACGTCCGATGAGTTGTAGGATCGCGACAAGAAATCACGAAGTAAGAGTTTGACTTCAGCTTAATGCAGAGACACTTATCAGCGTCAAGACTGAAACTCCAGCTTAGATTTCAGAATCTAAGGCATTCCCTTGGCAAGGCACTAGAGTCCTTCACAAGAAAAGAGTTTTTTGCTTTGCCTCCACACCCAGCAAGATTATCTCCTCTACCTTTCCAACATATCTTAGAAGGGGAGGATAATCTACGGCTTCTTCCAGAATCACCTCACAAGTTTAAAGCATCGGCGGATAGAACGCGGTTCCTAGTTTTCCCAGACAATCCGGGGAATGTATATCACAGCGTGAAACACAGGAAGCCATACCATAGCTTCTGGATAAAAGAGCATCGACAAGGAGATTTACTCAAGATGCGCAACTATGTTCAATTCCTCACAACACCCACGGCGGATACGCCTGGGACTACATTACTCTTGCATTTTGATAATAAGAGATACCTGATTGGGAATATTGCAGAGGGAACTCAAAGAGCATGTATTCAGAGTAAAACTTCGTTGACGAAAGTTGGGGAGCTTTTTCTGACTGGAAAGGTGGATTGGGCTTCGACTGGTGGTCTTTTGGGCATGATTCTTACCCTGGCAGATGCGGCGACTACTTCGAGAGAGGCACAATTTCAAGTTGCGAGCGTGAAGATGGAGAAGAAGGGAAAACAAGCCGAGATACCAGAAAGACCCTTTTTAAATATACACGGCGGAGAGAACTTAACCCATTTACTTGCAACGGCTAGAAGATTTGTCTTCAGGGGCGGAATGCCATTATATGTAAACGAGTATCGGGCTGATAGGGAGAAGAGAGACAATTTGGATCCTTCTTGGAGCGATGAGTATATCAAGGTCTGGGCCATGGCAGTTGAGTCGGAGGGAACAGCGAAAAGCCCTAGGAAAAGAACTCATAACGAATTTTCGCATGATTCCGATTCCCTCTCTGAAAAGGATCAACTTAAGCTCAAGAAAGCCCAAGAACGTCGAGATAGAGAGGATAGAGAACATCAAGTACGAAAGTCTGTGGTATCTTCCATGTTCAATTCAAATTGGCAATTGGATGCTCTTTATTCGATGAGACTGAGTGATGTTAAAATGCCTGCTACCATCTTCATTCGAGATTCGGATGGTAGGGTACAAAAATATAAAGGACCAAAACCCGGAGGAGATCAGGAAGTTCCCGATATTGAAGTCCTTACGCGGAGACCTTGGCCAGGAGCACTGGTCGAATCCTTACCTCCGACCACACCTTCTACTAGCTCAGTCTCATATATCATCAAGAATCATACGCAGCGTGGAAAGTTCAATCCTGAAGAAGCCGAGAGATTGAACGTCAGGCGAGGCGCTGATTATAGAACGCTGGCAGCGGGACGAAGTGTTATTGCGACTGATGGTACAACTGTCACCCCAGAACAGGTTTTAGGAGAGAGTAAGCAAGGCACAGGGATTGCAGTTCTCGAAGTACCTGATGTCTCTTGCATTAGACCACTACTCGCTCGTGAGGAATTGGCATCAAAAGAGGTCATGATCGGTGTTGAATCTGTGATATGGATATTGGGCCCCGGTGTCCTAGCAGACCCCAGATTGCAAAAGTTCATGGAAGAGCACGAAGAACTTACACACATTGTCTCATCGCCAGACAATTGCTCAAATTATCTTGCATTCAGCTCGGCGGCAGCTCAGGCCATTCGTCTGCATCTTCTTGATTCCGAAAGATTCCCAATTCCCTCGTTCAGCAATGAATCCGTGTCAGCATCCCAGCCCGTGCCATATCTGCAGGCGAAATTGGGGAAATCATTGTTACTTGAACCAAAATTCGAGATTCAAGATGAGAGGTGCGTTCCTTATCTTGATACCAAGCAGGTAGTAATGGAGGCCGATGCTGAAGTTCTTGCTTTGGCAAATGAAGCTAGAAAAGAAGTCATGAGTCCAGAGTATCAAGCAAAGCTTGATGAAATTCAAAAAGATATACCGTGTAAGGATGCAGAAGTCATTACTCTGGGGACTGGTTCTGCTTTACCTTCTAAATATCGAAGTGTTTCAGCTACTCTACTTCGTATTCCTGAATATGGCAATTATCTCTTTGACGCTGGTGAAAATACACTTGGTCAAATGAAGAGAGTGTTTGGCAAAGAACTTCCAGGCGTACTTTCTAATCTCAAGGCAATTTGGATCAGTCACCTTCATGCTGATCATCACCTCGGTACTGTCTCAGTTATTAGAGCATGGCATGAAGAGACTGCTAAGTACGATGCAACGAGAAACAAGAAACTCCTCGTAGCATCAGATCATGGTATGATTCATTGGTTGACGGAATACTCCGAGGTTGAGAACTACGGATTTGGGAGATTGAAGCTTGTTGAAATGACTTCCGAAGTCAATAAACTCCACCAAGAATTCCCACCTTCGCTAACCAAAGCATTTGGTCTTTCGTCTATTCAAGCTTGTCAAGTCAGCCATTGCCATGGTGCTCTGGCTGTTGCATTTAACTTCCCCAATGGATTTAAGGTTGCTTATTCAGGTGATTGCCGACCTTCGCAAGATTTTGTCAGGATTGGGAAAGGTGCTACATTATTGATTCATGAGGCTACATTCGATGATCAACTTCAAGGGGATGCTATTGCCAAGAAACATTCTACCACGTCGGAAGCAATGAATATTGGCAAGGATATGGGAGCAAGACGTATCTTGTTGACTCACTTTTCCCAAAGATATCAAAAGATACCAGTTATGAGAAGTGAAGGGACGGATCAAGTTGCCGTTGTTGCATTCGATTATATGAAGGTCAAGATATCTGATTTCTCAAAACTAGTGGCATTTAGAAAGGCGTTAACCAAGCTTTATGAAGATAGAGGATAAATTAGAGCATTGGAAGTTTTAAGGATTCACGATTGTGATGGATTGAGAGGAAAACATGGATTGGAACGGAAAGTTATCACTCAATTAAAGTCTCTTGGGCTGGGCATATATGAAATGTGTTTATATTGTACGCTACTGCAAAAGAAAAAGTTTACATCATGAGTGAGAAGGAGACCAGCTCCTCTCTTTCTTTGGTCTCTCACTCCGCCCTTCTGCTATCTTGTATGAAATCAGTAAACCGAGTATCTCGATCACCATGTTTGCCTTCAGGGTAAGCAACATGTGATTTTCGTGTGAAAGGGTTTACCACGTGTTTAGGACATCGACGGTGTGGTACGACCTTGTACTTGGGTTCGTTCTCTTGTCTCGTAGTACGAGGAGAAGGGGGTGCGGCAGATGCTCTTGGATCTTCAAGGTGACTTCCTCCGCATGCAAGTCGACTGTTCGTTGCTGGTGGATCATCAAATGGGTTTGCGAAATGAGGGTCTTCATCCTCACCTGATGCTGAATCATCCTCTTCTACGCCAACGAGTTTCCGATAGGCGCTAGCGTGCTCCTCGGCTCCTCGCTTGGACATTCGCGAAGTGCTATATTCGCTTCGGGAATAGATCGATTGACTTCTTTCTTGCACGGGGCGGGGGGCGCTTTGGAAAAGGCCTCCGTTGTAGGTTATGGTGTTGCGGAACGCGGGATGGATCTCTTCTGCTGGATGGGGACCTCGAGTTCGGCCAGATTCGTCGGCGAGCGAGGTTCTCGACATCATGTTGGCGTAGAAATCTATAATTTCATCCACGTGGTATCCTTCGTCGTTTTCCTCGTCTAGTGATTCACGTCCCGTTAGTGCTTGTCCCTCGCTCTCTTTCTCGAGGGGGTTCCTCCTCACATCTAGTTCTTGGCGTAATTCACGCCCCATTGATGCTCGTCCCTCGCTTTCTTTCTCGGGGGGATTCCTCACCCCACCACCTACTTCTTCTTCTCTTCCCGCGGCTCTTCGAAGCGCCTGCAACTCTTTTCGGCATTGTCGTATTTCCCGTCCGAGTTCCGTACTTTCAAATGTCAGGGCGTCGTCATCTCCCTGTCCAGATCCCCATGCTTTTACCACCTCGATCCACCCCTTCATCCGTCTATTCCTCTTCTTTCGCCCCAATATCGACGCGTGTAGGTCGCGCACGATCCCCCGATCTCCACCCACCGTCGCCAGAATACACGCTTCGCATCCCGACGCCACCCGCTCGTAGCGTGGCTCCCACGGCGCCACTTGGTAGGCCTGGCGGTAGAGCTCGGGCTGCATCCAGATGCTGTTGAGCTTTTGCATCCGCGACACGTGCTCCCGGACCGCGGCGGGGAGCTCGCTCGCCGGCGCGCTCGCGAGGTGGCGGAGCCGCGTGGTGCATTCGGCGGTCAGCTCGAGGAATATCTTGCGGATGAGGTGCGGGTTTAGCGCGTGGTGCGTGGGGCAGAGCTCGGCGCGCGTCTCGCCGGATCGGAGCGAGGACAGCGATGCGGCGAGTCGCGGGATGAACCCGCTGGAGCGGGCGTGGAGGAGGCAGGGG